>JAOTOM010004956.1:72500-137500 GCA_034440615.1 Ashinkailepas kermadecensis
TGCAGCTGGCGCGCTGAGGCAGCATTTCTGGTGTCCGACGCCGGACCGGCGCGAGGCTGCCAAGTCGCAGATTCAGCAGTGATTCCCACAGAGGGACTGAGATTCAGAGCGACTCTGAGCTGACGTAGTCTGTCTCTGAGATAGAGACGGCGCGGCCCGCCAGGCTGGTGTAGAGTGCATCGGGAACGCGTATTGTTCTCACCGGTTCCGAGGTCGCATGACCGGAACACGTGCCCTGGCTTGGAGCCAAAGGCGGTGGCCCTGAGGTGAGCTGGCGCGCGAGATAGAGAGATGCGCTCACTCATCACGGAGATGCGCGGCCGAGCGGTTGTGAGTCGGAGCTCGGCGGGACAGGGCGGCCGGTGGCTGGCCAGCCCTGTCCCGGAATTCGGTACTGAGGTACGTGGGATTCTGTCTGAGAATCGCTGTATGACTGCTGACATGTAGTCCTTTGATATGTGAAAGTTGTAGCGTGTATGAAGACCGGTCTGAATGTAAGCTGGAGATCGTATGTGAACGCTGTTGCCTATTGGAATTTCGCAGCATGGAGTTTAAAATGGGAGACTGAGATGAGGTGTCAGACTGAGGCGTTGTATGAAGACGCGAGAGTTGATATGTGTGGCGGCCTACTGAAAAGTCGTGTGTGAAGCAGTTGAAGTGCCAAATGAGGATATTGTAATGACTCGTCTGTCACGCTGCACTATTGAAACTTGAATTACCATCGCCATTTAATCGCTAATCAAATGCACAATATAAAAGTATTGGATTTGAGGTGCCTGTCAAGATGGTTGAATCAGAGCTCTGAGATGGAGGCTCAGAGTATGAATTAATACTCCCGGGGTCTTTAATATCGCTTAGTAACGTCAGCTACACAGATCAGTCATATGATAGGAGTGGGAGGCAAGAGCAGCAAGGACTTCTCCAACAGGACCAGTGAGCAACGTCAGCTACACAGATCAGTCATATGATAGGAGTGGGAGGCAAGAGCAGCAAGAACCTCTCCAACAGGACCAGTGAGTAACGTCAGCTACACAGATCAGTCGCATGATAGGAGTGGGAGGCAAGAGCAGCAAGGACCTCTCCAACAGAACCAATAAGTAGCGACGTCAACTCCACAGGTCAGTCATATTGTAGAAGTGAGAGGCAATAGCAGCAAAGACCTCTCCAACAGGACCAGTGAGTAACGACGTCAACTACACAGATCAGCCATATGATAGGAATGGGAGGTAAGAGCAGCAAAGACCTCTCCAACAGGACCAGTGAGTAGCGGAAGATGGCCTCACGGAGTGTGGACATGGTTTTGCGGCATTGCTAGCCAACGCAAATTTAACGTGTGAACACTTGCGAAAATCAAGATAGTTTTGTTTTCAAACGGGCACATTTCAGTGAATTTATGGAACAAACGTCCACTTGCTACAAGGTGCCTAGCACTTCTTGAAAATAGGAACGCCGGCACAGGTCTCCACTTCCACTTCAATATCCTGCTCTTCACAAACCAAATGCATGAACACGGCCAATGCGGCGAGCAATCAACCGTAGAGCAATCCACGTCATATTCGCATGTGTCGCCGCTCTGACGGATGCGCCTGGAAGCTTTCGCGCGGTGTCTCCCATTGGTAAACCACGGTGGAGACGTCGAGAGAACCATATGGCCGATTATGGCATGCAGTCGTCAGCTGTTATTATAGGTTTTGAGCATTATAGGCTCTGAGCATTATAGATTCTGTGCATTATAGGCTTTGAGCGTTAGCGGTTTTGAAGCATTGGATATTTCGTGAGTTATAAGTGATAATTTCCGAATATTAGTTGAAACGAAGAATTATAGGAATTGAGCATTATATGTTTCCAAGCATTATAGGTTTTGAGCTTTACATATTTTGAAAGCTCCCACAGGACGTAGTATTAGAGGCTTTGAAGCATTGTAGGATTTGGACATTATATATTCTGAACAACTATATGTTCCAAGCATTATATGGTTTGAGACATTATAGGTTTTGAATATTATATGTATTGAAAATTCCTCCAAGACGACGATTTGGAGGCTCTGAAGCATTATGCGTTTTGAGTATTATAGGTTCTGAAGCATTATCGGTTTCGGGCATAATAGGTTCTGATATGTCCTCAAGCCAGCCTGCCTTGCAAACAAGCCAACCTACCTGACTGACA
Source organism: Ashinkailepas kermadecensis (assembly GCA_034440615.1). NCBI lineage: Eukaryota > Metazoa > Arthropoda > Thecostraca > Neolepadidae > Ashinkailepas > Ashinkailepas kermadecensis. Next base: position 74,667 of record JAOTOM010004956.1, read on the forward strand.
AGCCTGGCAAGCCAGTCAGACTGCCAACCTAGCCAGACTGAATGACAAGCAGACCAGTCAGTCTGCATGGCAAGTCAGCCAGTTTTAATCACATCCTTATTTCAGTCAACAAATGTTTTTTTTTCATGATAAGCACATGTTTCAAGACAAGCGTGCATATATTAAAGTCTGTTCTCGCGTCGAAATGGGCCGTGAGGCGCATACATAAAGGTATATATATATATATATATATATATATATATATATATATATATATATATATATATATATATATATATATATACATATAGATATATACATATATATATATATAAATATATATATATATATATATATATATATATAAATATATATATATATATATATATATATATATATATATATATATATATATATATATATATATATATATATATATATATATATTGTCAATTAGTGCGCATTCAGGAACATGTTTCTACAATATTTTGATCTTGTAATACCGTATTGGAAAAATGTGCGAATTACAAGGTAAGTAGATAGCTAGGTGCCTAGGTACCTGCCTAAGTGCCTAGGTACCTACCTGGGTACGATGTTGGTGCGTTCTTTGATATCTGGTTTCACATTGGACACCAAGTGTTGACATATTCGCGAAATCGCTGAGTGAATTCAAGACATAGATGGTTAGATACGTGTGTGCTGTGGCACGTGCTCACATTTGACTCAGTCTAGCCATAGATGGATTCTGACCAGTCCTTCACCTGGTTGGTGCCGCCTATCTGCAGTTGGTGGCCCACTGCTGCCTGTTTCCAGTTTCCAGTTTCATCTTCGGAGAACAGGTGCCGAGTTCCTCGATTCTGGGACAAAGGTACTTATGGACAAATGTGCGTATGGCAGATGTACGGGAGCAAATGTACACAAGTAAATGTACGTATGCGGAAAAATACGCATGGCAGATGTACGTAAGCGCAGATGTGCGTAAACGCAAATGTGCATGTTCGCAAATATACGTAAGGGCAAATGCATGGGAACACAATAATACATATGCGCAAATATACGCATACGCAAATGTACGTATGCTCAAATGTACGTACATTGTCTCATGCGTACATTTACGCTTACGTATTTTTTACTTACGTACATCTGCGTTTACACTTAACACGCGCACTGGAGGGGGGGGGGCGAAATCCGCCCACTCCTCCGGTTTTTCGTAAATAACTGCAGATTTTACCAGTCGATATACGCGATTTTCTGCGTACCTGCTTAGAAATGACCGACGTGTCGTTTAAAGCAAGGAAAATGGACATCGGCCGAACATTTTTCAAGTTAGGGGCCGCTAAATTCAAAACAATGTATAGCGCCAGACCACAAAAATCGGCGCTGATGCGCTTCCCGTATATTCGCAAAAGGGGAGTGTTCTTGGCAACACTAGCGACTTGTTTGATGTATATTGATATGCTATATAGTTTCAAGATCATGTTAGGTCACCGAGATCAAGTCAGGTCAAGTTCATGACAGGTTAATGGAACCAAACTTGATCAACTGGAATGTTGTCCTAAATGCACTACCGTTTGTCATTTGTACTGTTTGTCATTGCGTTTCCATACTTTATTCATGTACTTCACTCCTTTCTTCATGAAGCCGATTGCTCCGGGCGGGCGGCCCGGTTTCGGTAACTGGAATAGGCAACTGACCTGATAAAGTGATGCTATATAGGTGACCTGAGGTCAAATGTTGGGTCCAGCATCTGCATTGCATCATTAGTAATGTCCAAAACATCATTGATGCCCATTTTGGAGGATTTAAATACAATCACAGCGATCCATAACGATGACAAGCCAAGCCACGCAATACCAGAAAATTTTGCAGCTTTGACATCATTTGACCTTGAAGATATTGACCTGAGGTAATGAAATTTGTACACAATATAGTTCACTACCGTACCCATCCACCCTGCGAATTTTGTTCCTTTAGCTTCACTAGGAGCCGAGATCTTAGGGGGTGGCGGAATCCGCCCCCCCCTCCAGTGCGCGTAATTTTCAGAGGCCCTCCAGGGCGCGTGTTAAGCTTGCGTACCATTACGCGTACGTACATTTGCACTTACGTACATTTACACATGCGTACATTTGTGCTTGCATACTTTTGCCTTTACGCATAATTGCACATACGTACTTTTGCGCTTACATCCTTGTGCATTAAGTACAATTGCGCTCACGTGCATACGCCATACGTGCATCTACGCTTACGTACATTTGCGCACGCACATATGTCATATGCATATTCGCTTGACGTACATTTGTCCGGCTGCCGGGTGCTTCAGGTTCTATTAGGTCATTGTCATGGGTGGCCTTGCCACTGCCACTACCACCCATGACTGATTTCTTGCCACGCCGTATGTGAAGGAAAATTGTCTTTCGCTCATTTCCGGCGCAAATTACACCACAATTTTCTACTTCATGTTCCTGACGTCAAATGTCAAAATATCACCAATTTATAGCACTGAGCACGAATCCATTGCAATCGTCCATCCCGGCTGTTTTCGAAGATGCGAGAGGGTCTCAAGATGGGCTTATGTAACATGTGGTCCCATGTAACACTTTGAGAATACTTGTCCTACCGGCATAGGCACTGTTCCAATTGACACTTGAAAGGAGAACGAGCAGTATCGATGCCACCATCATGCCACGCACCGTCATGACAACAGCTGGTACCGGCGCCAATCCCTTGTGTTCACGTTGATTTGTTGCAATGACACCCGGAAATGTTCTGACGGCAGGATCAATGCACAGATGCAGCTGCGTTTGCCAGTTTGAGCACATTTATTGTGCAATCAACACTTGGAATCCGACAGTGCTGGGGCCGCCCTGTCAGCAGCACTAGATTTAGTGACCGGTTAATATCGTCACGTCACGATGGTGTGCTGGTATTATGAAATGAAGCTCAGCGCTAAGATCATCCATGTTTCCTAAAAGCTGCTGCGCAGTTTGGCTGAAGGTTGGCTGAAGGTGTAAAAGTATATATATATATATATATATATATATATATATATATATATATATATATATATATATATATATATAAATATGTATCGAAATATACATAAAAATAGGTATAAAACATGTACACGGTGTATTAAAATTGCGAGTAAAAACGGCGCTCATAACCGGACCTAACGAGAGTCTGCAGAATTTCAACACTTCACTGTTGGCAATGTCGCCGGCGTTGGAAAAGTTGTTACACTTAGCGATTCACGAGACAGTATGGCTGCGCACATCCACACCCATGCCTCGCAGGTGATCTGCTTTCCCCGGTCGGTCAGAACGATACAGTCGGCGGCGAGCTACGATCGGCAGACGGGCAGAACGATATCTGCATGGGGACAATGGACGAGCTGCAGACGGGTAATATCTGTCTTTCACCCATGGATGGCCCACTGTTTCCCCACCCCCACCCCCACCCCCACCCCCCACCCACACCCACACCCCCTCCAGATCCGCCACGTTCACACTCTGAGGAGCACGCAGGGGCGTGGTGAGATATTCTGGACTACAGTGTAAATTCTGAAATCTCTGCGACGTTGATAATTTTACTGGACCTGGCAGAGGTCGGAACGCGTGTATTATCCTGGCAATTCCCAGTGTATTGCCTGAAGAAGCTAATCGTGCGGATTTCCGTCTCTGCGCGGCGGAATGTTGGCTGGACGATGTGACGATATGAGCACGCAGGCAAGCATGACAGCTGGCTACTCTACTTTGTGATTAATCATCAAGTAAACCTTACACAACTTTCGGAGTCACAATGCAACTGGCTTCACATGCACGTAATTATTTATCCGCATTTCTCTGTGGTTCGCCCGGAATCGTGTTGTGTTCGATTTCACGGGCAAAGGAGTAAAATGTGAGGCATGCATCCACGTTGGCTTATAACCTATGGAAGTGACAGGCTTGTGTTGCCTATGAAAGGTGCGGATCGTACACATAGATTCGTTGATCAGTGACGGCATGTCATTTTTGCAATTGGTTCCTGAGTTGTGACGCAACGTGAAAAATGGCCATAACAGCCAATTTTGGCTGAAGGTTGGCTGAAGGTGTAAAAGTATATATATATATATATATATATATATATATATATATATACATATATATATATAAATATGTATCGAAATATACATAAAAATAGGTATAAAGCATGTACACGGTGTATTAAAATTGCGAGTAAAAACGGCGCTCATAACCGGACCTAACGAGAGTCTGCAGAATTTCAACACTTCACTGTTGGCAATGTCGCCGGCGTTGGAAAAGTTGTTACACTTAGCGATTCACGAGACAGTATGGCTGCGCACATCCATACCCATGCCTCGCAGAGATAGAATACCATACCCACATAATACCATACCCACATAATACCATACCCACATAATACCATACCCACATATACATCCACATATGCCATACCCACTACCATACCCCTAATATCCCCATTCTTGGTTTTGGTCGAAGAGGTGGGCTGGTTGTGCTTGTGTGTCTGTGTTTTTTCAGCTGTTCTTGTTGGAGAGAGAGAGAGAGAGAGAGAGAGAGAGAGAGAGAGAGAGAGAGAGAGAGAGAGAGAGAGAGAGAGAGAGAGAGAGAGAGAGAGAGAGATATATATAGAGATATATATATATATATATATATATATATATATATATAGAGAGAGAGAGAGAGAGAGAGAGAGAGAGAGAGAGAGAGAGAGAGAGAGAGAGAGAGAGAGAGAGAGAGAGAGAGAGAGAGAGAGAGAGAGAGAGAGAGAGAGAGAGAGAGAGAGAGAGAGATATATATATATATATATATATATATATATATATATATATATATATATATATATATATATATATATATATATATATATATATATATATATATATATATATATATATATATATATATATATATATATATATATATATATATATATATATATATATATATATATATATATATATATATATATATATATATATATATATATATATATATATATATATATATATATATATATATATATATATATATATATATATATATATATATATATATATATATATATATATATATATATATATATATATATATATATATATATATATATATATATATATATATATATATATATATATATATATATATATATATATATATATATATATATATATATATATATATATATATATATATATATATATATATATATATATATATATATATATATATATATATATATATATATATATATATATATATATATATATATATATATATATATATATATATATATATATATATATATATATATATATATATATATATATATATATATATATATATATATATATATATATATATATATATATATATATATATATATAGAGAGAGAGAGAGAGAGAGAGAGAGAGAGAGAGAGAGAGAGAGAGAGAGAGAGAGAGAGAGAGAGAGAGAGAGAGAGAGAGAGAGAGAGAGAGAGAGAGAGAGAGAGAGAGAGAGAGAGAGAGAGAGAGAGAGAGAGAGAGAGAGAGAGAGAGAGAGAGAGAGAGAGAGAGAGAGGAGAGAGGAACCACATCAGCCGCAGAAGTGCGCCACATCAGCCGCAGAAGTGTGCCACATCAGCCGCAGAAGTGCGCCACATCAGTCGCAGAAGTGCGCCACATCAGCCACAGAAGTGCGCCACGTCGGCTGCAGAAGTGCGCCACATCAGCCGCAGAAGTGCGCCACATCAGCCGCAGAAGTGTACATCGGCCGCAGAAGTGCGCCACATCAGCCACAGAAGTGCGCCATATCAGCCGCAGAAGTGCGCCACATCAGCCGGAGAAGTGCACCACATCAGTCGCAGAAGTGCGCCACATCAGCCGCAGAAGTGCGCCACATCAGCCGCAGAAGTGCGCCACATCAGTCGCAGAAGTGCGCCACATCAGTCGCAGAAGTGCGCCACATCAGCCGTAGAAGTGCGCCACATCAGCCGCATGAAATGCGCATCAAAATGTTCGGTACCTTCAGAATGATGCGTTTTTCAAATTTGTTGCAACCAGTAATTATGCATACATGATTTTATTTGCGCATGAAATAATACGATCTTTAGAAAGCAGCCATCAATGCTATGACCTGTTCACAAAAACATTGGTATTTTCCGTCTTCATCCAAATCGAGCTTTGTTGCGGAAACATCATTAAGAAAGCCATGATCTCTTATTTTGTATGATGGTAAGTAGAAACTGATGTTTCGCTTATGTATTACATTATTACTCTTATTTCATTAAAACTAACATGAATCTAAATACCCAAATGACTGTTTGGTCTTTTGGGCTAATTATGCCATTTAGTCTTAATTTTATGCATAGATACACTGGCAGAGCTAGGGGCATCCTGGCCATGCCCCCAAAAGCCGATTTTTTTATCAACTTCTGTACTAAAATGACATTTTCTGAAACTCCAAAAATATTTCATGAGACAAATATTGTCTTGAATGGATTCACCGAATGCTAGCTGTTCAAATCCGAAGAGATTCTAGAAATCGGAGACGGCATTTTGAAATCCCCCCCAACGGTCAAAAACCAGTCTTCTGGATCCGCCAATGCATAGATACATATATACTGCTGCCTCTTCAAGTTTCGAACAGCCATGGAATATGAGAAGCCATGGTTAAGAAGCCATCGAACAGCCATGGATAAGAGCCATTAAATAATGAAATAATAAGCGCTGGCAGCGCTCCCGCATAAGCCAGCGAATAAATATTCAAAGTGGAGGAAAAAATGATTGCATTGGTCGGAAGAGCAATATATGTTTTACCCCTATGCATTAGGTGCCTAAGTTGACAAATATAATGGGCAATTGCTTCGAAATATCTTATCTTGTACCATTATTTTAGCGTGTTATTGTGCTGATATTTCTCTCGAAGTTACTTGGAGACATATGCTACTATATATCAAGAGCGAACGTGTTACAAACTAAACGCAACACGTAGGCGTAGGCAAACCTGGGAAGTTTACAATTTAAGGTGAAAATCCATAGGTAATGGTAAGATACCTAGGTAGGTACATATCCATTACAATCACGGGTGTTATTTGATGAGATGTGTCAGGGGGAGAGTTATTTTTAAGGCGTGCCGGACCATAAAGGTCATTTGCGCCGTCTGTAATGCAAGTGTCAGCAAGCAAAGCTCAGGCAAGTGTACATTTACGCTGAGGGAGTTTTACGTAATGGTGTGTGATGTTTTAGATGCTTTAGATGCTACCCCAGCATTTGAGATGCTGGGGACATCTCCCGGATGTCAAAATAGTTTTAGTTTCACTTTGGTTGGTTATTGGTTTTACGACACGTCGACCATTGAGTCATATAGCGTCGCCAATCTCTCACGCCGATTGGTCGCGGGCGAAGAGTAGCGACAGGTGAGACTCGAACCCACAATCTTTCGATTATGAGACGAGGATCTTACCCCTACACCACTCGCCCCCTACTTTCACCTTACTCCTCCGCAAAATAATTTGTAGTTGGGGTGGGGCGATGATTTTGAGAGTGACGAAAATCTGATTTTGCCAGGGTGCCGGCATCGGCATACTCTTGTCGAGGAGCACCGAGGGATCTTTACCGTGACGACAAGGAGGTAATCGTCCACACCGCCTATCACGCTGACCGCCGCGTGTTAGTTGTTTAGAGGGTTAGTCTAAGCATGTCATGCAGGGTTGTCAGTGGGGTTAGTACGGTGTTTGGCAATTCGGCTTATCTACGTCCCCTGTACCTCTGGGTAGCCGTTTTACGTTATGAATTGCAAGGTAAATCGGCTGATCTACGTCCGATGGCTTCTTTGGGCAATCGTTTTACGTTGTGTTTTTTTCCTAAAGCAAGTCGGCTTATTTACGTCCGACGGCACCCCTATGCAGCCATATATTTATAATTGGAAAGCAAATCGACTCATGTACATCCAACGTCACTCGGGGATGGCTATTTACGTGTTTCCTACGAGTGTATCGCGGGCATGCATTCCGTGTTGAAGTGAGTGCTGGTAGTGTGGTGGCTACAGTGCTACTTTTAACATTTTGTATTTGTTAAAGATAGGATTCGCATTCTGAGGGGGAAATACACCCTTAATAATGCGCACCATTATTTAACGAAATAGGGATAATTTGTGTGTCCGATTTACATAGTTTGTACCCAAGAGAAAATAGCAATAATTTATATATGGGGAAATTAATGCATTATGCAATTTTAGGAGGTGATCTTTGCCCAGGAGATATTTATTTTTTATACCATTTCTATGTTACGACTTATTGTGTTTGAAACACCGCTGATATGGGATGCAAATTTCAAGTTTTGATCTTTGCATATATCAAGATGTTCACTGGATTTTTATGCAAAATAGCAATCCCATTAAATTCAATATGGATATCAGCTGTTACACAGTTTTGGATTCATTTAATGACAAAAGATTCGAATGCAGCCATTGTGAGATTTTGACAAGGAATTTGTGATGTTGTTTGAAGCTCTTTACAGTCAGTGCTTTTCAAAAAGCTATTGAAAATCTATATACGAGTATGCATATAGAAATATCTCACATTTTACATGCAAATTTATAGGTTAATTTATATATATATATATTAAATGTATATGTATATATACATCTTTATATATATATATATATATATATATATATATATATATATATATATATATATATATATATATATATATCTTTATCTTTATCTTTATAGATATCTTTATTATCTTTATATATATATATATATATATATATATATATATATATATATATATATATATTATAAAAGTATGGGCCTAAAGTTGGGCTTTGTGGTACACCCATTAACATGTTTCTGAAAGCAGAGGTGCTGTTATTTATTGTGATAGGTTGTGTTCTTTCTGATAGAAATGACTGTACCATTTGGATTGCATTTACCTTCACACCATATTTCGTTTTTCCATCTTTCACATAATATATTTTTATGAACAGTATCGAATGCTTTCTCACCTAAAGGTAAATTCCGAGAACATGTTCATTATTTTCAAATCCTTCGGTGATATCCTCCTTTCAGATTCTTTTATTCCTGCAAGTTATCAGGTTTTGGCAATAACATTACAAAAACTTGTTTTATTTTTTTTGGATAAAAATTGGATAAGGAAGGTAAATCTGTCGGTACAGATTCTGAAGCGGACTGGATTAGCTCATATGGATATGCATTGGAACAGGTTGTGACATTTCGATGTGTTATGTTCTAAATAGAACACTACCTAACTGCCCAAACATCTAATAAAAATACAGAACAGGTTCCATACCTAGCAATGAAAACTCATGGTTTCCTAGTTGTTTTTTGCCCACCTTCAAGGGCCATCAATTCTTGGGGTTCAAGGTTTGTCTTGTTATGTTTTACCGACAATACTCGCATTGTACATTCTAAAATGTTAGGAGCATTGACGGAGTTTGGGATCCTAGCGTACCTACCCAACAAAAGTGTAGGAGATCACATCTATGGCTATGGTTCCTGGGAGGAATCCTGGTTTTGAGATTAGTGTTAATATTCCATTTTCTCTATTCAATCTGACAATTTGGGGCTTAGATTCCAACAGTTCTGGAGACATCTCCAGTCATCACACGATCTCTGCTTACTCCATGAGGCTGAGACATTAGACAGCAGTAATTGTTGCCAAAATATGTAAACAGCAATAAAGGCAAGGAGGTAAATTTTCAGCTAAGATTCACAAAATTGAATTTAATATCTGCTGGTATAGATCCCGAAATATGCAACAATTTCATAGGTTCCTTACGTTTTATTAACCTCTTTTTTCAGTATCTCAGATGCTTATTTGCAATTTCAGGGAAGATGTGTAATTCTCAGGGTTGTACTTTAACTTTGAGGGGTGCTTGTGCACCCTTGAAAGTCCGAAGTTGGAAAGTCGGAGGATCTGCCACGTGCAACACCAATAAGTGTGGTCTTGTGAAGTCAACATTTGACCTCGTGACCTCGTGCCGTTTTATTGACATCGTGGCCTTTTAAAAAAGTCCTATTTTGATATGTTTCAGTTTTTAGCTGATGGGTGCCCAATCAATTGTATTTTTGATGACGTATCATTTTTCTTGTAAAGCCGAATCCGTAATGGGTGACACAGTGGTCAAACGTCGGGACCTGAAATGAACTCCAGATAATGGTATTTTACGTGACTAGGAGCATGGACGATGCAGATGTCATTTAAAAGCTAATCTCCCGTGGATCACGATGGTGATGTTGTCTAGTACGCGATAGGTCAAAAGGTCACATATGGGTCAGTGGCCTGACCCAGATATAGTGGATTTGTATGCATTGTAGAAGTAGTCGATATGGGTACTTATTTTGAAGCCCATTGCTGATAGATCACTATTATATCAGGTTTACTTGCATGAAGTCAGCGACCTGCCCTAAAGTTGAGGATTGAAGTGTGCATTATATAAGTTAATCATTATGTGATTTCCAAACATTTGGAACACTTTGCCCAGAGAAAACAAAGCCATACATGTGTCATGAAATGTGACATAGGTCACATTGGGATAGTTCGTGTAAAAAAACAATATCACGGGTTACGGTGCATTGCAGAATTTGACTGCCCATTTTGTGACGTTTTTGGATGTGTTGGTTGCAGCCGATGTGGCCACACACGTCCACAGGGAGGTGGTTTAATTGTATGGGTCCGACGACATTAGTAGGTTGTGCCCTGGCAGGAGGAAGCTAAAACCGTTGGAGATGTAGAAGGCACGAAATATAGTGCTATTTTATTTAGCTTTTGGCTATTTAAAGCTACTTTTAGGCAATCTTTTTAACAATTGTGCGTTGCTTTTTAGGAAGGTAATGACAGCCCGCCATCGAGGTAATGACAGCCCGCCATCGAGGTAATGACAGCCCACCATCGAGGTAATGACAGCCCGCCATCGGGGTTTCAACCTTTGCGAGTCTCGTGCCTCACCATTGCGTGCTGGCCGACAGTGGGGCTCTCGTCCCTTATATGTGTGATCTGATAATTGGCACACATTGATTGATGTGCTTTCGGCCGATGAGTATGTTTCTATGCTTAGTGATTCAGCTGACGTTCAGTGATTCAGCTGATGTTTAGTGATTCAGCTGATGTTTATTGATTCAGCTGACTTTTAGTGATTCAGCTGACGTTTAGTGATTCAGCTGACGTTTAGTGATTCAGCTGACGTTTAGTGATTCAGCTGACGTTTAGTGATTCAGCTGACGTTTGGTGATTCAGCTGACGCTTAGTGATTCAGCTGACGTTTGGTGATTCAGCTGACGTTTATTGATTCAGCTGACGTTTAGTGATTCAGCTGACGTTTAGTGATTCAGCTGACGTTTAGTGATTCAGCTGACGTTTAGTGATTCAGCTGACGTTTAGTGATCCAGCTGAAGCTGACGCATCACTAATTCATCGTCCAGGTGCAATCGCAGTACTTCGCAGCTGCGTGACTATCTCTGACTATCTCTGCTGTGAGGCGGTCGTGGTCGGTGCTATTTTTCTCGAAATTTTCCAATCATCATCTAGGATGCGGCTCAAAGTTTTCATTGCGATAACTCCCAATGCACTCTTCATCCATTTGCACTATGCACCAGCGAGCCATACAGAAGCTTTTGCGTGGTCTAACTCCAGCAACGCAAAATATGGTTGCAGTTGCAGCATTCCAGTCGGTGTTGATTCCTTACATACGGCAGATGCATTCAGAACTGGAGGAAGTCCACTCCTTGTGCGATGGTTGCGCTGGGAATGATAAAAACACCCAGAACGTTGTAAATATTCGTAGCCACCAGAAATATTGGAGTAGCAAATGTGAGCGGATTTTGTTTTGACAACCGCTCACGGCAAAAATGCATGCGATAGCATTGGTGGGTCAGCTAGGCGTGCGGTATATCGTGTCAGCTTCCAACGGGGCATTGGTGGGTCAGCTAGGCGTGCGGTATATCGTGTCAGCTTCCAACGGGGCATTGGTGGGTCAGCTAGGCGTGCGGTATATCGTGTCAGCTTCCAACGGGGCATTGGTGGGTCAGCTAAGCGTGCGGTATATCGTGTCAGCTTCCAACGGGGCATTGGTGGGTCAGCTAGGCGTGCGGTATATCGTGTCAGCTTCCAACGGGGCATTGGTGGGTCAGCTAGGCGTGCGGTATATCGTGTCAGCTTCCAACGGGGCATTCGTGGGTCAGCTAGGCGTGCGGTATATCGTGTCAGCTTCCAACGGGGCATTGGTGGGTCAGCTAAGCGTGCGGTATATCGTGTCAGCTTCCAACGGGGCATTGGTGGGTCAGCTAAGCGTGCGGTATATCGTGTCAGCTTCCAACGGGGCATTGGTGGGTCAGCTAGGCGTGCGGTATATCGTGTCAGCTTCCAACGGGGTATTGGTGGGTCATCTAGGCGTGCGGTATATCGTGTCAGCTTCCAAGGGCCATAAGATGGGAAAATCTTAACCCTTCAGCAATCCTGAAAGACTGTGAGTCGTGCCTCAGCAATAAGATTAAGTTGTTCTTCGTTTCAGCGTCCGAAATGTGTTGTGTGGCCGATAAACCTGCAGCTCTGTTCCATAAATCGCTTCTCTTGAAGAGTATAAAGAGACGTAAGCGCTTTGTGCCGTTAGATGAAAAGAGAGCATGATAGTAGAAATAATGATGTATCTGCGGATACAACCACTGCGTACGCCGCTTCCGTAACTGGCATGTCTGACCCTGCCTCGAATAGTGCTGCGTTGAACCTTGGAGGACCATGCACATGATGCATGATCATGCACATGATGCATGATCATGTTTGATGATCCGATCATGATCTGATGATCTGATCAGATCTGATATGATCTGATCATGATCATGATCTGATATGATCTGATCATGATCAGATCAGATCTGATCTGATGATGATCATGTTTGATGCATGATGCCCTTGCTATGTTCATGGTTCGCTTTTTTGCAAATGTGCTTGCAACTGAAATGCCTTGCGTGATATCATGTAAGTCCATAATAATTGGAAGGCTACCATTTCAATAATTTCTTAGGTAACCGGGTTTTTCATTTTACGCAAATCTTCATATCAAGGTTAGGTCAGCGTGCATACCTATGCGACCTTTGTGACCTACATGACGGGTTTGGGCACTCTCGTGCTCTCCGAACAGACCTTTTTCAAAGACACCCATACCAGATACCAGATACCAGATACCAGATACCAGATACCAGATACCAGATACCAGATACCAGATACCAGATACCAGATGCCAGATGCCAGATGCCAGATGCCAGATGCCAGATACCAGATAGCAGATACCAGATACCAGATACCAGATACCAGATACCAGATACCAGATACCAGATACCAGATACCAGATACCAGATACCAGATACCAGATACCAGATACCAGATACCAGATACCAGATAGCAGATAGCAGATACCAGATACCAGATACCAGATACCAGATACCAGATACCAGATACCAGATACCAGATACCAGATACCAGATACCAGACACCCATACCAGATACCAGATACCAGATACCAGATACCAGATACCAGATACCAGATACCAGATACCAGATACCAGATACCAGATACCAGATACCAGATACCAGATACCAGATACCAGATACCAGATGCCAGATGCCAGATGCCAGATGCCAGATGCCAGATGCCAGATACCAGATACCAGATAGCAGATACCAGATACCAGATACCAGATACCAGATACCAGATACCAGATACCAGATACCAGATACCAGATACCAGATACCAGATACCAGATACCAGATAGCAGATACCAGATACCAGATACCAGATACCAGATACCAGATACCAGATACCAGATACCAGATACCAGAAACCAGATACCAGAAACCAGATACCAGAAACCAGATACCAGAAACCAGATACCAGAAACCAGATACCAGAAACCAGACACCAGAAACTAGGCACCAGGTACCAGATACAAGAGACCAGATACCAGATGCCAGATGCCAGATGCCAGATGCCAGATTCCAGATGCCAGATGCCAGATGCCAGATGCCAGATACCAGATACCAGATACCAGATACCAGATACCAGATACCAGATACCAGATACCAGATACCAGATACCAGATACCAGATACCAGATACCAGATACAAGATACCAGATACCAGATACCAGATACCAGATACCAGATACCAGATACCAGATACCAGATACCAGATACCAGATACCAGATACCAGATACCAGATACCAGATACCAGATACCAGATACCAGATACCAGATACCAGATACCAGATACCAGATACCAGATACCAGATACCAGATACCAGATACCAGATACCAGATACCAGATACCAGATACCAGATACCAGATACCAGATACCAGATACCAGATACCAGATACCAGATACCAGATACCAGATACCAGATACCAGATACCAGATACCAGATAGCAGATAGCAGATACCAGATACCAGATACCAGATACCAGATACCAGATACCAGATACCAGATACCAGATACCAGATACCAGACACCCATACCAGATACCAGATACCAGATACCAGATACCAGATACCAGATACCAGATACCAGATACCAGATACCAGACACCCATACCAGATACCAGATACCAGATACCAGATACCAGATACCAGATACCAGATACCGGATACCAGATACCAGATAGCAGATACCAGATACCAGATACCAGATACCAGATACCAGATACCAGATACCAGATACCAGATACCAGATACCAGATACCAGATACCAGATACCAGATACCAGATACCATATACCAGATACCAGATACCAGATACCAGATACCAGATACCAGATACCAGATACCAGATACCAGATACCAGATACCAGATACCAGATACCAGATACCAGATACCAGATACCAGATACCAGATACCAGATACCAGATACCAGATACCAGATACCAGATACCAGATACCAGATACCAGATACCAGATACCAGATACCAGATACCAGATACCAGATACCAGACACCACATACCAGATGCCAGATACCAGATACCAGATACCAGATACCAGATACCAGATACCAGATACCAGATACCAGATACCAGATACCAGATAGCAGATAGCAGATACCAGATACCAGATACCAGATACCAGATACCAGATACCAGATACCAGATACCAGACACCCATACCAGATACCAGATACCAGATACCAGATACCAGATACCAGATACCAGATACCAGATACCAGACACCCATACCAGATACCAGATACCAGATACCAGATACCAGATACCAGATACCAGATACCGGATACCAGATACCAGATAGCAGATACCAGATAGCAGATACCAGATACCAGATACCAGATACCAGATACCAGATACCAGATACCAGATACCAGATACCAGATACCAGATACCAGATACCAGATACCAGATACCAGATACCAGATACCAGATACCAGATACCAGATACCAGATACCAGATACCAGATACCAGATACCAGATACCAGACACCCATACCAGATACCAGATACCAGATACCAGATACCAGATACCAGATACCAGATACCAGATACCAGATACCAGATACCAGACACCCATACCAGATACCAGATACCAGATACCAGATACCAGATACCAGATACCAGATACAAGATACCAGATACCAGATACCAGATACCAGATACCAGATACCAGATACCAGATACCAGATACCAGATACAAGATACCAGATACCAGATACCAGATACCAGATACCAGATACCAGATACCAGACACCCATACCAGATACCAGATACCAGATACCAGATACCAGATACCAGATACCAGATACCAGATACCAGACACCCATACCAGATACCAGATACCAGATACCAGATACCAGATACCAGATACCAGATACCAGATACCAGATACCAGATATTTTCCATAATGCACGTACAGCCTTCATTTTGAAATTAGATCACTGACCCATGTGTGACCTCTGTGGCCTTTGACACACTTATACGTATGACTGTCTTGGTCTACGAGATGTCCCATCCAATTGAGCTTAAGCTTATCCGCGATATTCCACATCACAGCCCTAGACGAACCTTGGTGTCGTTTTCCGTCACACCACAGCGTTTCAGCTCCACGGCTGACCAACGGCCAAATCATCAAATTCTGAGCCCCCTGTACCTTTTCCTCTGATGGACCCAGAAGTACGGGATGAAAGCAGAAATACTCTGTATCGAGTTCGAGAAGCTGTCGTTCGGCCATGCTGACGGTGTGTCTGCCCGACCAGACAGCGATGCTGCAGGACATGCTGGTGCCGATGGTGGACCGTCCGGTGACTGAGGCGGTCAAAGGCGCCATACAAGCCAAGGATGTCACACTTTTCGCTACGATATGACGTTACGATATGACGATAAAATCATGACAGTAGGCCTCCAATCAATTTGGGCCCCTGGCCCTTGCCTCCATGCACCCCCCTCCCCCAGCGAAACCCACCGCCATTATTGGTATGAGATTGATCATCGGACACAACGGCGGTGAACGTCTTGGCACTTACGGTGTGTCGTGTCGCACATCTGTGAACACTTACGGTGTGTCGTATCGCACGACTGTGAACACTTACGATGTGTTGTGTCGCACGACTGTGAACACTTACGGTGTATCGTGTCGCACGACTGTGAACACTTACGGTGTGTCGTGTCGCACATCTTTGAACACTTACGGTGCGCCATGTCATACGGCTGTGAACACTCCGATAATGTTCACTGGTGGCGATTCTCCTTCACCTGCTTTCCTTCGCCACTCGCCTTGCTTTTCTTGGTCGCTTCGCTGCCTAGTTCAGCACACATGAGCAGCATAACACTCGTTTTCACTATCAGGTTCTCCCAAAGTTTGATCACCTTGCGGGCCACTTCTTGGTGCTCTTCGTCCATCTCTCGCCACAGTTTCTGTTCACCTTTTGCTTATGACACGTGTCTCCATGCACCTGTTTCACGAAGCGCATTGCAGCTTTTCCTCTCTGGTAGAACATTGTTTGGCAAATTCTTCTCGGTGGCAATACTCGATTTCGCAATCGAATCGCGGCCAACCTTCCGCCTACCACACCTGTTACAGCGGTCACAACGAACTCCTGCCCTCTGCACGACCTGTGAACCGTGCCGTGCGGGGTGCTGTGCTGCCAGTCATGCCACACTCCATCCGGAAGCCATTCATCACAACTAGTCACACCACGTTCTGACGGACATACAGAGAAGACAGATGCAACGGCTTCCGCCAGCTAGAGCGATGCAGCATGAGTTGCATTGCCATGCCGCCTCCCGCAAGCAGCTGCGAGTGATAAAAACAGGTGCAACGCGACTGCCGGCACGTGTTTTTTTGGAATATATAGACACCCGAAATGGAAACCGAATCATAGACATCCTGACAACATGAAGAGCTTCATCGTAGCTTTAGCACTTGGGCTTTCAGCGGCGAAGCCGTCGCCAGCCATATGGGAGAAGAGGCCTCCGCCGTCCGTGCAGGGCAGGAGGCCTCCGCCGTCCCTCCAGGACAACAGCTCATCGCCAGACTCATTTCAGGAGGCCACGTCGCCTTCTCCCGTACCCTTAGACATCACGTTAGCACAGTCCCGTGGGATCATACCCTGCGGCTCGTTCAGACTTTCCGCTGGCAGCTACACTATCATATCCCCGAACCACCCATCCAACTACCCCAACAACTTCGACTGCACATACAGACTAAGACCAGCAGCGGGTGTCACCTCCCTCAGTATCTCCTGCTCCGCGTTCAACCTCGAGTATCACAGCAGCTGCCGCTGGGACTGGCTCAGGGTGAACGGACGCTACAATTTCTGCGGCACTTCTGGTCCCAGAGGACACGCTTCCGCTCTCGACATCAGCTTCCACTCGGACTACTCGGTGGTTAGAACGGGATTCCGGTGCACCATCGTGGCAAGAGGCTCGTGTAGTTGCGGCGTGACTAATCGCGCCGCCAGGATAGTCGGCGGACAGGAGACGGGGGTCAACGAGTATCCGTGGCAGGCGGGTGTGGTCAGTCCCGGACGGACGCGGACCTGGTGCGGCGGCAGCCTCATCAACGACCGCTACGTGATGACTGCCGCCCACTGCACCACCGGAAAGAGCGCCTCTCAGATCCAGGTGCTGCTGGGGGACCACAGGATTAGCGTACCTGACGGTGAGTCGCGCCACACGGTCGCCATGATCATCCAGGACCCCGCCTTCACCTGGGTCGGCAGCGGCCACGACTACTCGCTGCTGAAGCTGTCGGCGCCGGTCACCTTCAACTCCCGCCGCCGGCCTGTCTGCCTGCCGACCGCCGGCAACACGTACGCCGGCGTCAGCGCCATCGCAACCGGCTTCGGCAGGACCGGCACCACCCTGCCCCAGGCCACCACGCTGCAGGAGGTGACGGTGTCCGTCCTCTCGAACCAACAGTGCTCCCGCGTCTGGCCCATGTACGACACCACCATCTGCGCCGGCGGTCTGCGGCAGGGCGGCATAGGGGTGTGCAGGGGAGACAGCGGCGGCCCGCTCATCACCCTGGAGAACGGCAGGTACGCGCTCATCGGAGTCACCTCCTACTCTCACAATGATAGTTGCGTCCTCCCCAACATTCCGGACGTGTACGCTCGGGTGACGGCGGTGCTGCCGTGGATCCGAGCCAACACCCGCGACGCCACCTACTGCAACTAGGCCGGCAGATACTGGAGGTGCCTGGATCCGGACCAGCCCTGCCGCCGCCATCTACTGCTCCAAGGCCGGCAGATACCGGAGGCACCTGTACCCGGACCAGCATTGGCGGTTCAAACTGCAGCGACCCAGGCTTCGCAGTTGAGGTTGGTACGGCAGGTAATTAAGTGAGAAATGCACTGGGAATGGTATATATGTTACCACTATGCATCATGCGTCATGTGACGCTACATGCCTTCTACTGGTTTGGGAACGGCTCTTTTGGCCGGACATCAGTGCAATGGTGTGAAAGGGGAAAATGGTGCTGGCTTTCTTCTTCCCAATACATGGAATACGCTCTTGGAATCTGCGTTGCTTTTCATTGGACCAGGACGATCTTGAGTTCATGAGTCTCGTCGGTATCGTGTTTCTGAACAAGCATCACGCCATGGAGCGGTACTTTTCAGAGTTTATGCAACCCGTTCATCTCAGGAGGTATCCATTGTAGTCGCTCAGCGATCACTCAATCGAATTAAATTCACTTGGATAGCTAATCGAATGTACAGTTTTCAAGCAAACGATTTTTGTCCGATTCAAAAGTCACAGAAAGATTCCCTCTTGGGTACGTTCATCACACATAATCCCGAAGAGCTTAGTATATGTCACGACTAGACTTCACTGCTTTTTCTTTTAATCAATGAAGCATGAGGACATCAAAGCATACCGGGAGGATCCGGTACGTTTGACAATTGCACTAAGCTCTGGTACGCAATATGTATGCATCTACTGCCAGCATCGTACCAACAATGACTGCGGACATCGCCTCCATTTGCGAGCTGAACCAGTTCGTGCCACTGTGACAGTATACTGTGGACACACTAGCACTGCCAGTCGTTCGCAGTCTGAGCCTAAGGGAAAATCACGCTTTTTGCCACGGTTTCTGCGAATTTGTGCCCAAAAACCAACAAGTTTTCGGACATGATACTGTTTATTTGGAGCTCCTGACGTAAATTTGTTGGGCCGCTGCGTGATTTTCGGAGCTGCGATACGATTTCTCTGGGTCCCGGTGCGATTTTTTGGGGGCTCCGACGCGAGTTCTCGGGGTCTCGTTTCACTTAGTTGGGGCCCAATAATATTTTGTTTAGTGCTCCGAGGGGAATTTGTGACCCCAGCGCGTTTTTCGGGGGGCAGGGGGCTCCGGTGTGACTTTTTGGGTACTTGCGGGAGCTTCCGAGGTCCTGATGTATTGTTGGGGGCTCCGACGTGAGTATCTGGGACGCGCTATGTTTATGTGAGGGCCCCGATTGAAATAGTCCTCTTGGGATGGGGTATGGACCCTGTGCTCCCCTTCCTAGATCCGCCAGCGAGCGGGGAGTGTGCCCCCACCGGTCTCCTCCAATAGCAGACTTCATCAGATTTAATATTTCGCCTGTGGAGTCCCACGGAAGAGCCGACATAAACACCCTCCCGTCTCCCCACCCGTAAATCCATGGCGATGTCCACGGTACAGAGGGGCAGCGGCGGCCAGCACCTCGACAACACGTGCCTCCGGGAACTGGGAGAAAGGGAGGGGTACCCAGACGTAACGCCTGGTCGGCTGGCTGGCGGTCAGCAGTGTGAGGTCGGCCGTCGGGTAGGGAACGGGTGTGAGGTGTGCGCGAGACCGGGCGGTGCGCGGGCGGGTGGATGAGAGGTGAGTCAGTGTAATAGAGCGTCCGGGTGGTAGGTGATCGAGGTGGCACCACCCTGACCTCCCAAGCACGTCGAACATCCCTGGAGTGGCGACTTTTTGAGTCAGAGTGACGATTTTCGGGCCCCAGTGGGTGGGCGATCGCTGTCGTCGTCTCCCCCATTTTGATCTGGATCAGAGATGGTCTCTACACACCGCCAAAGTCTGGAGGAAGCCCATGAAATTTGCAGGGCATCCACAAAGTTAAGAAGGAGCCACGTGACCGACACCCGCCAGTGTTCAGCTCAGTGGCGGATCCAGGGAGGCCATGGTGTCATGCCCACACCCAGGGGGGCCATGGTGTCGTGCCCACATCCAGAGGGGCCATGGTGTCATGCCCACATCCAGAGGGGCCATGGTGTCGTGCCCACATCCAGAGGGGCCATGGTGTCATGCCCACATCCAGAGGGGCCATGGTGTCATGCCCACATCCAGGGGGCCATGGTGTTACAAGTGGTGTTATAGGTGGTATAAGGGGGCTATGCGGGGCCCAGGCGGCCGTTGGACACGCTGTGCTTCAACATGGGCCGTGACGAAGCTCACGTGACATGTTTGATTACAATTATAAGAGTCCTCCGGGCGACCGGCGGGGGCCGTGCGCCGACGAAAGGAACCCCGGATTGATGGAGATGATCCCGGGTCGGTCGATGAAGAAAGCCTCCGAGTCGCCGGAGAGTGCCCACAGGCAGGCGCCGAGGGCTCCGGGCCGGGCCAACTTGGGCTTCTTGGCTGAGGAAGGAAGGTCATTTGAAGTTCCCGGGCTGACGGAGAGGGTTCCGGCGGCCAGTCAAGGGGACCCCTGAACCGACGGCGAGGGCCCCTAAGCCGACGGAAAGGATCCCGGGACGATGTGAAGGGCCCCTGGGCCGAAGGAGAGTGTCCAACCCATAGAATGGCCCTGGTCTGACGGAGAGGGTCAACAATTTTTAAAGAGGGCCTTTGGCCTAACGAGAAGACCCTGGGTCAGTACGAAGGGCCTGTGAGCGGACGGAGAGGGATCCCTTGCCTCTGGAGACAACCTCGGGACGCCAGAGAGGGCCCTTAGGAGTGAAGCCTCCCTATGCTGACTGAGTGGCTCAAGCCGTAGAAAGGGCCCCGGGCCTGACGAAGGGCCCAACATTTTTAACGGGGCCTCCGGCTCGGTGGGGAAGGCTGTAGGCCGTTAAAGACCCTGAGCATACCTCTGGTTAGTGCTTAAAATGTTCAATGATACTTTCAAATGCAAGGACAAATTTCCTCAGGTGTAGCCTCAGATCACGTTACTTATACGCTATAGGCACGGATCATATTCCACACCGAACAAAGGTCACGACTTGCTCTGTGTTTCAACTTGACCTTTCTTGCGCGGAGCCGAACTCCTCCAGACACGAGCCGACCATTAGAGCGCGAGCGGACCATTAAAGACTCGAGCGGACAATTCGGACGGTCAGAAGTAGGCATTACATGTTTTCACCGTTTTCACTTCCTATCATGGTGCTCAATTTTAGGATGACAATGTGGGTCCCCGGGGTTGTAATGCTTTTACTTGAACAGCCTTCTTGCGTTATGAGTGACCTCTGTCAACACAACAACCAATGCATGATGCAATGCAAATCAATGCAAATCGCTAGACTTTCAGCTGCCGTTGAAGTCGACGGAATCCGCCGAGTAGTCACACATTGACCCGCGTTGCAAATTCTGCACCAGTGTCACGTGGCCGTTGATTGGCCACGGCCAAACTCCACCCCCTGGACCGCGAGAGCCTCAGCGATCGCAGACGGCCGCAGACCCCGTGAGCATGAGGGTCAGCGGGGCAGCGGCGTGCGGGCCAGTTCCGGGGCAGTGTCCTGTGTCATGTCGGGCGCGAGCGACTGTTGGCCACCGAGTGACGTCACCCGCCGCGGCACACTGGGACAACTGCGGTCCTTCCGGGATACAACTGGTCACTGCAGGTGCGGCCGCAGCTGACACATACGGCACATTTGTTTGTTTTTTTGTGTGCAAAATTTGTAATGTTTAATTTTAATTTTTATAATGTTGTCAAGCATCGCCCCAGTGGTGTTGTTTTGTATACATTTGAGGGGGCAAGTGCCCCCTCAATAATTGGCTTTATATCCCCCCCACCAAAAAAAAAAAAGAAGTTTTAATACGGGACTTTATGGAGTGTGCCCCGAATCCATTTGGGCCTTCCCATTGCCTTCATGTACCTTGCCCCCCCCCCGCCACCCACCTCCAGTAATTTTTAAATATCAACAGCCGTTTTCATTGGCATGATAGTCTCTGGTTAGTCTCTGGTTGTGCGCTGATGTGCATTAAAACCGCATTATTACTAGACGCAGGGGCGGATACGGGGAAGGGGCACCCGGGCATGATTGTTACCAAAGGCAGGGGCGGATACGGGGGAGGGGCACCCGAGGCATGATTGTTACCAGAGGCAGGGGCGGATACGGGGAAGGGGCACTGAGGACATGCGTCCGCTCAAGAAAGGTGGCACCCATCCAGGAAGGCTTGAGTGCATCCCCAGCTCCGTGCAATGGGTATTTTAACCAGAGGCCCCTTCGGAGAGAAATAGGCGCCTACTTGGAAGGAAAAGGCGCCCTCCGGAGAAAAAAGATGCGCCCCTTGAGTGTGCAAGCTCCCACCCCCGCTGAATGGATTTTAAGCTGAAGAGCGCCCCTGCAAGTACTTTCGTAGACGCCCCTCGGAAGAAATGGTGCTCCTTCAGACAAGTGCCTCCATGACAATTCATCGGTCCGACCCTGTTTGAAAATGCCAAACAATTGAAGCAATATTGTAATGACTTATAGTTTGATCACATATAGCATGTCGTGAACCATTCTATGGCTTTTCTAACTGCCTAACTGAGAATGTTTTGAGCTATCGATTCATGTCTTGCTTACCCGGGTCTTTATACTGCATCTCATCTTCGGTCGTTTAACTCCAATAACATTTGCACAAATTTGCATATATATTCCCCCGCGTAATGTTACCCATCTTTATGAACTTGTTACTGTGTCAAGTTGTAGACAATTTTTTAAAGCTGTTACCTAGCGTGTTCGAGACATCTGATCATGCAACGGCACCGCAAAATTGGCGTTAAAATCAATCGAGAGCTGCATTTATGGCCGGTTATGACCCCGAGTTATCCCATTGTGCGCACCTGCTGCCCCAGCAGCGAGGGCTCCCTGCCGCGCCAGTGCTCTGCGTATCAGCATCCTGGTGGCTGGACCGGCGGCGCGTGCGTCTCTGTCGCCAGTAACGGTGTTTGCAAAGGTGCCAAATTGCGCCGGATGAGAAGTCAGAGGACAACGTTTTGGTTTGGTGCTCAGTATACCGAAGTTTGTGCTGATCCGATGACTATTTGGACATTTTGTACCGCATTGTCTATGTCTATGTCTATGACTAGAGTCTGACTTCTGACTTGGTTGAGGCGTATTGTTATCGTTGTGACGGCCGTGGGGCGTTTGAAACGTCAGCACACTTTACGCCCACTATTTACAGATGGTGATGCAAGACAAATTCGCCGCCGTCTCAAAAGTTGGCGTTTTCCATTTTTATATTCCTCGATTGTGTCGAAGTGTCTTGCGAAGCATCCTTTTTCGTCTTATTTTTCCTGCTAGTGATAGCTTACCCGTAGACCATTTCAAGGAGCTTGCGCATCAGGCCCTTAATTAGTGGCAATTATATCTGGAAGTGATAACCGAACCAGAAGATGATATTTTAGATCCATTGGTACATTATTAAAACTAATTCACTGGTTAGCTTTTTACATTAGGTTCATGTTACTATATTTCTGTTAGTCATTTAAAAAAGAAGAAGAATAGTTAGCAGATATGTGAGTAGCTAGAGTCCGGCACGGGGATAACCCACGGCCGTTGCTTAGCAACGCGCAGCTGGCTTTTGTGGCTACTCATGGGACGCAGAATGATGAAGGTCCTATATGAGAGGTGATCCTAAAAACGGGTGCCTCTTTAGCCTCAAAATGGATGTTCTTAGCTGGAAAATTCGTTTAGCAGGAGTGGGTGTACTTGAGCCCCCTGAAGGAGCGCCTCTCCCGGCCAGACAGGCACCACCTTTCAATGGGGAGAGCATGTATCCGCCCCTGACTTCAATCTATAACGCCCGGTCGCCGCCACGTCAACGTTCGGGGACGTGTGCACTCGTCTTGCGCATTCGTCGTATTCGCCACACTTCGTGCGTTTCAGCGGTTTCCGCAAGGCCGGATGCTCCTTGCGGTTTGCTTGTTTGTTTGGAGGGACCTTGTCGCTCTTTATGGGCACCAACGTGTTTCTGACGATGTCATACCGTCTTTGCAGCCCCGATGTAGTCTGAGGACCCGCAGCGATTTCAGGGCCTCGGTTGTTTTTTAGGACTTCCCGTGTTTATTTAGTGCCCCGACGCATGTTCAAAAGCCCTGCCACTCCTTTTGCGGGACATGGTACATTTTGAAGGGTCCTGGTACGTTTCTGGGCTCCCGGTGTATTCCCGGTGGGCTCCGCTCGTTTCGATAGGGACCTCCGACGACATGTGTTGGGCCCCCGGTGGGAAATTGTGTTGCGCAACGCGATTTTTGTGAGTTCTAATGCGAATTTCCAGGGCCCAGGCACGACTTTTGCAGGTCCCCGGCGCGATTTTTCGCGGCACGGACGCAAGCGCACACGAAAAGGCTTCAGTATGCTCGGGTGTACCACTTCCCTCTCTCAGCGAATCTGTTCCGCTGAAGCCACCTATGCGTGGAACCGTGCCTACCCATGCATATTACCGGATCCGCTCCTGCATTGTGACTCGAACCGCGCATAAGCAACCCGAGCTGCGCCAGAAACTTCGCGGCATGCGTGTGGAGGAGTGTGTCAATTTGGTCCAGTGTGATGCCTTGGTTTGCAAGATGTGATACCTTGCTTTGCGATCCCTCTGTCAAACCTTGGCCTTGGCCAAATGTATGCCTCTACCTACTAATCTGGCCATTTGTATACATACTGCTTTGTCCACGCAATAGTACCCATGGGTTGTATGTTCAAAATGCATACTAGTTCGGATTGTATGCGCATATCTTGTTCTCCCTCGCAGTAGTTCACCCAAACTTGTTGCTCGAGAAACATGACTCAAGTTGTGCTTTGGACACTTATGTTTTGATTCTACATTGGAGCTGATGGGAGGGTCTGTAATGCCACTTTTTTACCCGATGGACGATCTCAGCAATTACGAAGCGAATGGGTATGAAAGGTTTCCCGGTCACAGACTATGACTATGACTATAGGTGCAGTAATCGATGTCTTTTAATTAATGTAGTGTTTTTGACCTACAACCGTAATTAACATTTTCCTTCAAATGTCTTTAAATTTCCCCCAAATGGCGTTGAAACGCTGTAATCACAACAATAGAAAATGCCCGATGGACGATCTCAGTAACTACTGCACCGATTTTCGTGGAAATGGCTCTAAAATAAACTTCGACATCGATTTGGGGACAGTCGAGTCATTGCTAACCGACATAAATAGGTAGAAAGCCACAACATTGGGGATTGTACTTCGAGATTTTCCCGATGAACGATCTACGAAAGTAATTTACAGAATTGCGCCAAACACACACTGATCAATGTCTTTTCACCGTATTAGATCAGTTAGGCCAGTTAAGATACAAATTAACATATGAAATGTAGAAATTCATTACATCCAATTCAATTAGAGATGGGTTCAAGGTAGAGATGGGTCAACACAATAAATCCATCACCCATCTCTAATTGAATTGTGGTGTGATGAATTTCTACACTTCATATGTTAATTTTTATCTTAACTGCCTCAACTGATCTAATACGGTGAAAAGACATTAATCAATGTG
This sequence comes from Ashinkailepas kermadecensis, assembly GCA_034440615.1. Classification (NCBI taxonomy): domain Eukaryota; kingdom Metazoa; phylum Arthropoda; class Thecostraca; family Neolepadidae; genus Ashinkailepas; species Ashinkailepas kermadecensis. The sequence goes on from JAOTOM010004956.1 coordinate 100,864, forward strand.
TGTTTGGCGCAATTCAGTAAATTACCTTCGTAGATCGTCCATCGGGCAAATCTCGAATTTCAATCCCTCATTTCGTGGCTTTCTACCTATTTATTTCGGTTGGCAATGACTCAACTGGCCCGAAATCGATGTCGAAGTTTATTTTAGAGCCATTTTCGCGAAAATCGGTGCAGTAGTTACTGAGATCGTCCATCGGGAATTTTCTATTGTTGTGATTACAGCGTTTCAACGCCATTTTGGGACAATTTAAAGACATTTGAAGGAACATATTAATTACGGTTGTAGGTCAAAACCACTACATTAATTAGAAGACATGGATTGCTACACCTTTCGTCCCCATTCGCTTCGTATTTGCTGAGATTGTCCATCGGACAAAAAAAGTGGGCATTATAGACCCTCCAGAGCAACAACTGAAGAAGCCCCAGCTGAAATTTACTATTGTTTTATATCTTTTCTATTAAAGTATTATTTGAGCAGCAAAAGACCAGGGATAGTTTTCCTACTAATTATGTTTTAATGCCTTAAATGAATCTGGCATGACATTGTGTTCTTGTGTATTAAACCTGGTAGCTACCTAGGTTTATTTTAGGCAAGTGCCTATTTTGTTCAAGATAGTGACATTGATTCGCATGGGAACAGTGTGGGTATTTTTATATTGTATATTGAAGCTGATGTTGTTGCATTTATTTTATTTTATTTTTGGTAGCTGTCCTGTTCCTTGTATGCTTTGTTCATGCCCATAAGCTAGCATAGGTTAGAGGACTGCCCAGTCTGCACATGTAGTCTGAATGGAAATTGTAATGCTCAGTAGGATATTATGATGCGAATGAAAATTGTAATTCTCATTTCACACCAAATGTTAATTTATGCTTTTTTATTTCACTTGTTAGCTAAAATATTGTATAATGTCCATGGTATACATGCTATTGATTACTGCAACCCATCAGGTTTGAAATATCTTGCATTTTTGGAAACGTATTGCTTAACGGATATGGATGCGGATTGGATTGATTCCTACGGATACGGATTTGACCGGATTTGAAAATGTCAACCGGCGAGAAAATGGCTAATCGGTGCACACCGAATGCTAACTTGTGAAAACCACTTGTGTTGCAATGGCAGAACCAAATATATATAGGTATTTTATATATATATATATATATATATATATATATATATATATATATATATATATATATACATACATATATATCGACGTTGCCATGTATGACGGAATGCTGTACTTTATGTATTGAGTAACATTCGTCTCTTTCTTGAAAGGGAACTTGGTGTCTGTCTACTCTAAAATTTATGGGAGTTATTATCAGTATTTGGGTCACCATTGGGAGGGAATTCAGAATATTGGTGCTGCACGGCAACATCGACATTTTGATTGTCGTTGCACCGACAATGCCGGAAGTGCTCGAGCTTCCACCTCGTGTGCTCAACTCATTTTCTGTCTTCTCATAGCTAAGGTGGTGTCGTCCGTGACGTCAACAAGTTCTCCGACGGAGCCGAAGGTGCCCAGAGCAACAGCAAGCTGACGCGCAGAAACACCAACGGAGATAGAACGGAGCAGGACGCAACAGGACGTCAGGAAATATGAACATGCCGGACAGCTACCCGCAATAAAGGAGCGGACCTGACGGTGCGGGTTAAGACGAGAGGATAAACGACAGGAATAGAGCGGACTGCGCTGAAGACAACCTTGGCGGCCGGTGCTGAGAAGCGGACGAGAAACGAAGCCGGGCACAGAACAGAAAGAAACAGAACAGAACGGAACAGAAGTGAACAGAACAGGGTGTCGCCGAACAGAGCGGATCAAAACAGGAGGAAGCCGAAGACAGTGGAACCGAAAAGGCCAGCGAAGATTACGACACACAAAACAGCAGAGCCGAGCAGAGCAAGACAGACAAGGCAGCACAGAGCACACCAAAGCAGAGCAGATAGGAGCAGAACAGAGCAGAGTGAAGCAGAACAGAGCAGAGCAGGCCGGCCAGCATGGGTATTGCTCTGCTGGAGTACCTCAGCAAACTGAGGGTGCTGGCCGTCACCCTGACCACTTTGGTGGTGATAGCACCACTGGACAATCCACACAAGATCGAATATGACGGGCCGCTGCTGCACGAGTACGACTTTATTGTCGGTGAGTCCAAAGACGCGAACTGTGATGTAAAACTTTGAGGTAGGCGGCAGCAGTGTCAGGACTTTCATTGATAAACGTTTGAGTGTGGAAATGAGATTGGGCAAACGTGGAGATTTGAGATTGGGCAAACGTGAATGGTGGGGAGAATAATCAGGGCGATCTGGAAAGAACAACGAGGTGCTTTCCTGTGCGGTGAAGTGGGAAAAGATCCTACGCAAGGACGTTTTAACACCGCGTACAACAAATCAAATCTGATCGAGCAGTTTCTAAAGCATCTACCTGGGAATCAATTGTGATTTCACATGGAGTGTCAGTATTATTTGAGCCAGACCTACCTGTGCCAAGGCTATAGTACACTCCGACCTGCCGAGAGGCGTTATTGGCTGCTGGTTTTCGCAGCTATGTTTTTCATTTTCGTTGGGTGACACCCGTCGCTCTTGTCTCGTTTTTCTTTTCTATTGGGGTGACACCCGTCACCCCGCACGGATTTAATCGTCGTCGTATTTCCGTTGTCCGTTGGCTGTGTGTCCTTCGTCTATATTTAAATCGTATTAGGTAGGGTTTTTCCCCGCGATGGGGAAAAAGGAAAGAAGGATACAGACCCCAGCTCGCCACCGGACTCCGAGACGTAATTTCCACCACTCGCTACACCTGACACCTGACGACCATCGCGCGACCCCGGACTCTGCACATGATGTTCCACCTCTCGATACCACCGTTGATGACCCGCGCCGGACAATTCCTTTGGACGACGCCATGGAAGCCCTTTGTTCCTCACCGACCCCCGCTCGTACCAAGACTACAACCTCGCCTCGCAATTCCGACCAGACCATCACTCTCCACGCTGCAGACCCACGCCCTAACCAGACCACGCCATCCCAACCTGAACCCATCGAACCCTACCTTGACAGTGCTGGCTCTTTCATAGTTGTAAAGCCTGTCGAGGAATCCGTTTCCTTCCGCCGTATTAACGTTTTCTAGCCGACCAAGCAACTCCTCGCCATCTGCTCCTTAACCAATCCTGACATCGAAGCCCCTGCCAACGGAACCCTCGTCATTGAAACCCAAACCCGATCCCAGACCAAAGCCCTCCTCCGTACTACCACATTTTGTGCCAAATCCGTCACCATTACCCTACATTCAAACCGCAACACCACCAAGGGCACCATCTCACAGTGTGATAACACAAGGGAAAAACTGGCCAGAAATGCATTTCTCGACCATTTTTTTATGCCATATTCGTGGCGCCATGGCATCAGCAAATGCTGGACGCCCACCAGGTCACAGTTTTTATGACAATTTTCACAAAATTTGATATAGTAAGAAGTCCATGGACATGAACAACATTACGTGCGGAAAAAAACAATGCACGCGTGCACAAATGTTGTCGGAGTTTGACGACTGATAAAGGTAAGATGCATTCTAAAAACCTGGACAAGTGAGGTATGAAATGATAGCTGAGAACATTCTCAATGGGATAAGCAATTCAAAAAGGCATGGAACTATCCACAATAGTCTGTTTTTTATATTAAAAATAAGTCATTACAACAGTCGTTAAATTTTTAGTACCTCGAAGTTCGATTCAGGTTTTAAAAAAACGCACAACAGCGCACAACCAGAGACCAATCCCAATGAAATCAGCGATCCTTTGACTATATGTACCGTAAGTTTCAGCTGCACCTATCTACTCTAACACCGGTAGTGATCAATTGTATCCCGGCATGTCGCGGTGCGATGCGGTGGCCGGCACGGGGCCACCGCATCGCAGCCCCAGCCGGACGCCGCTCCGCGCCGGCTGGCGGGGTGTTTTGACCGGGTAGCCTGATCCAGCGATCGCTGTGCAAAAAATTTCCCCTAACTGAAGAGGCGACTAAGTCGAGATAGGTCGCGTAGAGCGTTTCCCATGTCAGGGAGCTGTCCTTGCCTGTAATGGTCTGGTCAGTGTGGTTGGATTTTGCGTACAGTGAACATGGAGGTGCTTGTCAGCAGAGAGGAATTAGTGGACTTGTTAGCCAGTGCAAAAGCGTTTGGGCGTGAAAACTAATATTCTCATGTATTTACTTATAATTTGCAGTTGGTTATGGAGAAAATCCCTCAGGACTATCTTCCGATTGAGTCGTCGATTGTGGACCCGAAAAAGGCGACCGACTTGATCACCAAGAACTTAAAAGGAAAGTCGGTTAAGTGTGAGCGAGCCCAGGGTAAATTCAGAAGTCAGTTTGCGACTTATCTTTCGGGAGACGAGGTGTTCTATGTGTCCCTAAAGCGTGGTGACCACGTCGTGAGTGATGATGAAGCGAGACCCGCCTTGATGACGAGGCCGTGGAGGTAGCGCGAGGGCGACCAGGTAGAATTTACGATCAGCTCAGCGCCCGTTCTCAGCGTCGGGCGTACTCAAGAGTTGCTCAACAGCACAGTTCTATGTAGCTCGTGGAGGCTGCTAGGCAAAGTGCTTGTGCTGAAGGCATGAAGGACGCGGCGTTCGTGCTGCGACAGGTGGGGAATAACCGAATCGGCCCAGCAAGATTCGCCGGGCTCTCAGAAGCTCTAAAGTGAGCCAACCCGAGCGCGTGTCAGGAGACTGGGCGGTGGCAATGTGTGTGTCAGCTGACTTGTCTGTGCACGGCTACCGTGTGGACCGCCGAGTGACGAATGATGTGGCGAATACAGACATCCTGCCTGCCTGTGGAAAGGTGCATGAGGCCAAGGTAGAGTGCTATCCGGCAGTCAACAGCATGCAATTCACCGAGACGTCAGTTCTCCTGGATAATACATCAGCTCTCTACAGGCTCTCCTGGATCATACGACGCAGCGGCTGGTGGCATGTCTGCCGTCTGTCGCCCGTACGGATTCAGCTTCACCTGCCGACCAGCAGTCGACGTCATCCAACACCTGCACTTCGGCCGTGCTTCACGTCAAATTTGAATTTCAAGAGGCTACAGGGCAAGCTGCATACAAACAGATGGGAGACGGCGATGAAGCTGCAGAACAAAATCTGTTCTGTACCACTCTGATGCCTTTGCAACTAACAGTGGGTGGCACTTGCGTCTGGATCAACCCATGCCGTCTTCAAACCGCTTCTGCCGGCCGTTGCGGATCAAGTACAAGCGCGAGACAGCAGAGGCCTCCCGGAAAGAACGAGACAGTGACGTACTCAGTAGACGTATCCGAGATAAGTCTATTGAGGCTGACCTACGTCGCCGCAACAGACTGTACCAGTTTCAGAGTGGCGTACAATGTTCAACTCACCATGATTCACAGCAAGATGCGAACGCTCTGACCAACACCGGCAGCAGCATGACATGCACCATTTCTGGGTGCACACCTCATCAGATAAATGACCTGTCTGCTGCCGCGGCTCGACCTGCCCGCGAGGGTGCATGTCAGCTCCATCTCTCAACTATGCATGCCTGGATTAGATGCTTTGAGTGCCTTCTCCACATTTCTTACTGCCTGGAGGTAAAAGTGTGGGCAGTGTCTGGCGAAGAAAACAAGATGCGTGTGAAAGAATGAAGGAAAGAATTACAGCAGCAGTTCCGGGAGAGACTGGGTCTTGTCGTGGATCAGCCATGTGCTAGGTAGGTAGGTACGTCTAACGACGGGAACACGGCTCGACGTGCCTTCAGAGACCCATATTTTACCTGTGTGTCATATCTTAGGGATGTATTTTGGAATAATTTCAGCCACTTGAGACGAGGAGATCTTGGATCTATTCTGCGGAGTAATTATTTGGTCACATTTACAGTGCAGATTGCTCGCATAGCAAACGCTAACTAATAATTATCCAATATATGAGTGTCCATGGACTTCGCTTATGACGTCATGATGATGTCACTATGCATGACTGGACGTGGATCTTTTAAAACGAGGTACACTAGATACTGATGTAGGTGTGTGCACAATTTTAGCTGTATACCTCAATTGGTTCCCGAGTTATTTCGCGGAAGCAAAATGAGGGGAGGGGAATGTTCTCTTCACTCTTGTAGGTATTACCTTGAAATTCCTGGGTTAAGCAATCTTTAAGACAATAGAGCTTCTCCATATGTTCGAAATGTGAAGCTCTTTCGATTAAGACCAAAACCGCCCCTGTAACTAGCATACTTTGTCCGCAATGATTTATGGCCAGTTTTTCCCTCGAGTTATCACAGTGTGCATCTTCGCGCCGGAGCTCCGCTTCATGTCTGAAGCAGATATCCAGACGGAGCTCAGGCCGGAGGGGATGACCCACGTCCACCGCATCACCTCCTTTAAAGACGGCCAGAAACGAGATACAAGCCTCCTTGTTCTTACCTTCAACTTTACCACTCTTCCCAAGAGCCTCCTCGCCGGATACATCCGATATCAAGTCCGCGTCTTTATTCCTAATCCTCTCCGCTGTTTTAATTGCCAGCGCTTCGGCCGTGGCGGTAAGACATGTCGCCAACCAGCCCGCTTCCCCAAGTGCGGTGAACCACCACATCCTGATTCCACCTGCTCAAAACCTGCCCACTGCCTCAGCTGCAACACATCCGACCACCTCACCACTTCCAATCTCTGTCCAGTCTGGCGACGGGAAAAAGAGGTTTGCGCCGTCAAGGCCACGACCGGAGTCTCCTACCCGCAGGCCCGGCAGACCGTCGAGGCCACCTCCCCGACCATCAAAACTTACGCCCAGGCCGCCACCATTGCTCCATCTAGAACTCGGGTCAAAACAAATTCCACGTCCACACAAACAGAACTTATACCAGGCCTGGCACCACTCACCAAACTAAAACTAATCACCACCACGACACAAACAACTCCGGTTCCCAATACACAGACCACTCCGGCTCCCAACAAGCGGACCACTCCAGCGAGGAGTGACAGGCCCCGCAGTTATTCGGCTGCGGGACCGAATTCTCGTTCCCCGTCAGCGGGCCGCCGATCGAGCCCTGCGCGTACAGCGCCGGCCGGCGTCCACGTGACCAGACCGACTCCCAGCCGGCGAACATCCCCCGCGGCAGTGACCGGCCACCGTGACCTTTCCAAGGCCACTGGTTGGCCGGACGGATCGACCGGGTCCACATCGGCCGTCCGCACCCAACCCACATGCCCGCCTGAACTGCAATCGTGGCTGCGCCATGCACCGAAAGCTGCCGACAAGCATTCATTTTTATCTCTCATGTCCGTATTTTTACAGTGGAATTGCCGCAGCTTAATATCGAAATGGGAAGAAATGAAAGCGCTTTTCAGTATTCTCACACCTATTCTCATCGCACTCCAGGAAACATAGTTTTTGCCTACTGATCCATATAACTTCAATCTTTTTAATTATTCGCTGTATCGTCACGACGAGGTCCTTGGACCACATCGCAATGGCGGTACAGCCCTGTACATTAACAATGATTACATACATACACAAATTACACTTAATTCACCATTACAAGCAGTAGCTTGTACTTTAATTTTTCATGGCAGAAATATAGATGTATGCTCACTATACATTCCACCATCTACAGACAACACGAACATTTTGACACAATTAGAAAACCTCATAACACATTTCAAAAATCCGTTCATTATACTTGGAGATTTTAACGCCCATAGTCCAGCGTGGGATAAAAAACGTACACAACCAGACACTCGTGGACGCATTATTCAACACATTTTAGACCGACACAATTTAATATTACTTAACACTGGAGAGCCAACTTTTTTCACCTCGGACACCACACAGAAACTGCAATAGATTTAACAATTTGCTCTTCGGCTTTGGCCAACGATTTTGATTGGACGGTCGACACCGACATTCATGATAGTGATTATTATCCAATTAAATTAACACCAACATTTTCAACTGCGGCTGATACGACACCCAGTTTTATCACGCGCTGGAAAACTTCGAAAGCAGACTGGATCAAGTTTCAAGAACTGTCATAGGGAACGAGTGGTCTAGGGGTAAGATGCTCGTCTAGCAATCGAAAGATTGTGGGTTCGAATCTCACCTGTCGCTACTCTTCGCCCGCGACCAATCGGCGTGAGAGATTTCCCCCGTGCAAAACATGGACTTAATCAAAAACATACTTCTCGAAGCAGCATCGGTGGCAAATCCAATTGCAAAACCTGTTACAAAACGAACGCCAGTACCTTGGTGGAGTCCAGAAATATCACGTGCCATCGCGGTAAGGAAAAGAGCATTTAGGAAATATTTAAGACACCCTGATCAACAAAATTTAATCCTTCGTAACCGTGAACGAGCTAGGACACGCCGCCTCATTCGCGACGCCAGAAGTCGTTCGTGGTCAGAATATTTAAAACAACTCACCTTTCGAACACCCTTAAGCCAAATCTGGCAATTAATCCGCCGACTGTCCGGACGCACCCCATTCAAATCACTCCCGGCCCTCAAAATCCAAAATATCACCATTACAGACCCAAAAGCAATAGTAAACACAATAGCGGACACCCTGGCTCAAAATAGCTCGGATAACAAATACAGACCTGACTTCTTACAAAATGCACAACACACTTTTCACACCGATTTAGCACAATTCAATTCTGACAACACTGAAACACATAATGCTCCTTTTCAACTTTCGGAACTAGAGACTGCAATTTCCTCCGCTGGTAATACTTCTGTTGGGCCAGACAATTTACATTATTATTTTTTCAGACATTTACCCGACCACACGAAACATTCCATCTTACGAACATTTAATTCATTATGGTCAGGTCATATTTTTCCCGAATCTTGGAAAGAAGCCACCATTATTCCGATACCAAAACCCGGCAAAGATCACAGCGACCCCAACAATTTTCGACCCATTGCTCTCACCAGTTGTCTTGGAAAACTTTTTGAACGTATTATTATAAGAAGACTGACCTGGCACCTGGAAACAAATTCTCTTCTATCCCCCTTTCAATGCGGTTTACGGCGAGGACGCAGCACCATATTCGATTAGAGACAGACATCCGCCTAGGCTTAAAAAAAACATGAACACACTGTAGCAGTATTTTTAGACATAAGCAAAGCATACGATATGGTTTTCAAACCCGCATTACTTTTCAAAATTCAGCAACTCGGCATAAAAGGACACTTAGCACATTATTTAGTAGGTTTTTTATATGGTTCTCATCCATTCCATATCAGGTGCCGGTCAGCCATATCCGAGCCACGCTTTCTTCAGAACGGATTATCACAGTGAAGTTGTATTTCACCAGTAGTATTTAACATCATCATTAATGATCTTTTCGATAACATGCCTGCCAATCTATCATATTCACTATTTGCAGACAATAGTCCGATTTGGTGCTCCGGCAAAAATTATGAACATTGTTTAATTCGATTGCAAAACGCACTTGACCGAGTACACGAATGGTCCCTAAAGTATGGTTTCTTTTTTCGACCCCAAAATCTGCAACACTGATATTTAGCAAGTCGACACACTGCCCAAACCCAGACACACCGCTTCACCTCGGTAATAACAACATACCTTTTGTAAACTCATTTAAATTCCTATGTATTATTTTTGATCGTAGGCTATCCATGTATCAACACATCAAACACGTTCAGACCAAATGTTTTCACCGACTCAATTTATTTCGCTGTATTACTTCTTCCTCATTTGGAGCAGATCGTCATACGCTTTTACATCTCTACAAATCCTTAGTTCTTCCCATGATAGAATATGGATCGCTAGTCTACGCTGGTGCCAGTACCTCCGCTTTGAAACTTTTGGACACCATACAAAATAAATTTATCCGTTTAGCACTTGGTGCAATGACAACTTCTCCCATCAATTCTCTACAAACAGAAGCAGTAATTCCACCATTAGATCTCCGAAGAATGGAACAAACACTTAGATATGCCGCAACAATTCAACTTAAAGAACACCACCCCACACATGCGTCACTACAAGTTCTCCCAAATTTACACCACAACTATTTAGGTCCCACCGAAAAGCGAACCGGCCTTACCATAGTTTTACGCGTTAAAACATTTTCAACACAACTTCAATATAATATTCCACATATTACTGCTCTTCCTCCACCCACTACACCACCGTGGCAGATGGCCGAAGGAAACATTTTTTATCTGACCACCACCACAAAATCACAACTTTGTCCAGAATACGCAAAACAAAAATTTCACCAATTTCGTTCTCGTTATCGTCATGTTCCTTTTATTTTTACCGATGGATCAAAAGACGCCAACCTCACTGGAAATGCCATTGTTTCGGGTACACACACAAACCAGCATCGCTTGCCAAACGGAACCTCCATTTTCATTGCAGAATTGCACGTCATTCTCATTGCTCTTCGCTATGTCCGCAACCGTTCAATTTGTCACCCCATGCGCAGTATTGTTATTTGTTCCGACTCCAAATCTGTTCTTCAATCACTTTCTTCACTTTCGTTTTCGCACCATTGCCATATCTCCATTTACGATACCCTTGAAATACTTTAACTGATGGGCGTGAAGGTCCGTTTCCTGTGGGTGCCCAGCCACTGCGGCATCCCAGGAAACGAAGAAGCCGACAAATTAGCCAAAGCATCATTACACCTCCAAAGCATCACAGAATTCCACCACATTTTGAAGGCATTAAATAATCACTACAACAGGGCATTCGACATTTTTGGAACCAAAACTGGACACCAAACACAAACCATACACAATTGCGTTTCATCAAAACTGCCTTCGGTACCTGGATCACATCATATAAAAAAACCGACACGAAGAAAAAGTCCTATCACGTTTACGCATTGGCCATACTTTTCTCACCCATAGATATGTTTACACTGCTTCGCCTCGACCTCCATGCCCATCATGCAACACCCATCTTACAGTCACACATATACTTCTACACTGTCAACAATACCATGGACCTCGAAGAACACTTACTAATTACTGCCGGACACACAACATCGCCTTTTCTTTGCCCACACTACTGGGAGATCAACACCCTTTTCTAATCAAACTATTTTTCATCTTTCTCCGACAAACAAACTTGTTCCAGGAATTATAAGTTACTTTTACACCATAATTGTTTTTTCTTCTTATTCACGACACGAAATGGCCTCAGGAGGCCGAAGTGCCTATTTTAATAAAACTCAAACTCAAATTGTGATTTGATGCAATGTCGTCCTAGCACCGCGTATAATAAATTAAATCTGGTTGCGTTGTTTGTAAAGTAGCTAGCTGTAGCCAATTGTGATTTGATGCGATTTGATGTAACCTCAGCATCGCATATAACAATTGAAATCTGGTCGAGCAGTTTGCAAAGCAGTCAGCTGGGTATCGGTTATGATCGGATACTTTTTGACGTTTGCGTTGCGCCAGCACCGGCTGGTTTTTGTGCGGCGCAGCAAAAACTTGCGGCAATGCGGGCCAACTGCCTAATCACGTATATCACCGCCTGCGGAATGCCCGCGGGAGTTCAAGATCACGTGAAAGCAGTCCGAGTAATGTGTCGCCGTGGCAAAGTTCAAGGCCAGCCGCCACGGTAATACTGTCCGCAGATGTCGTCACCACGGGAGACGGACGGGAGGGGGAAGTGAAGCGTGCCACCGAGCTTCATGAAGTTTAATATTGCGCCCGTAGCGTCGAATGACCAAAAAAACGGTCTAAAACCCTCCGTCCCCTGATCGGCATTGAAAATCCGTCGGAACAGCCACGGCGGTGTCGAAGTAAATCTCGACTGTCTCCTCTTGATTACGCTTTTAATTCTGGTGTACATTTTGTTTTCAGTTATTCAGTGGCTACCATTGCAGGATTCCATTTGGTGCATGATATGACTCACGTCCATATTATATTACCATATTGTGTGACCATATTTAGACCATATTATATGACCATATTATATGACCATATTATATGACCATATTATATGACCATATTATATGATCATATTATATGACCATATTATATGACCATATTATATGACCATATTATATGACCATATTATATGACCATATTATATGACCATATTATATGACCATATTATATGACCATATTATATGACCATATTATATGACCATATTATATGACCATATTATATGACCATATTATATGACCATATTATATGACCATATTATATGACCATATTATATGACCATATTATATGACCATATTATATGACCATATTATATGACCATATTATATGACCATATTATATGACCATATTATATGACCATATTATATGACCATATTATATGACCATATTATATGACCATATTATATGACCATATTATATGACCATATTATATGACCATATTATATGACCATATTATATGACCATATTATATGACCATATTATATGACCATATTATATGACCGTATTATATGACCATATTATATGACCATATTATATGACCATATTATATGACTTACGTCTGCAGCAGTTCCTCGCAATGATATTGCATCCGCAGCAATGGAAGCACATATTGTGCCTGCAGTGAGTTCCGCCTATGATAGAGCCTATTTCTGCAGTAGATGTCTGCAGTGGTTATACAGTGCTTTGCCTATGTCTGCAGTAGATGTCAACAGTGGTAATACAGTGTTGTACCTATGTCTGCAACAGATGTTGCAGTGCTTTGCCTATGTCTGCAGTAGATGTCTGCAGTGGTTATACAATGTTTTACCTATGTCTGCAGTAGATGTCTGCAATGGTAGTACGGTATTTTACATATGCCTGCAGTAGGTGCCTGCAATGCTATTGCAGTGTTTTACCTGGGCATCCAGCAGTGACGGATCCAGGAGGAACTGGGATATTTTTCTCCCAATGAGAATGTGGCACACCTTCAAGACACTAGAGTTACCCCCCCCCATCTCCTGCACTCAACGATATTTTAAGCAGATGACGCCTCGCAGAGTAGAAAAGGCACCTCTCTGGGTAGAAAAGGCACCCCTGCAGGCTCCTTAAACTCGGTGGCTTCACTTAGGAGAAATGGCTCCCCTCCAGACAAGTCCCCTACGAGTCCCCCTGTCAATGTCTATGGATCAGTCTTTCGTCTGCAGTATATTCCCATCACAGGTGGCGGAACGTTCGAAATTGAGGGGGTGGGGTATCGGGCGGGTTTGGAGTTGATTCTTTCCAGTAAGCACGATAGTGTCCGTGTTAAATTTCTGGATCTAAGATGGCACCGTGCACCGGTACCCCCCCCCCCCCCCACCTACCCCCGTTTCGCCGCTTATGATTCCGAAATAATAGTGCGGCGTTTGTTCTATCTATGTCTGCAGTAGGTGCCAGCAAGTGTGAAGCAACTTCTACTACCCATGTTTGCAGTTGGTGCCTGCTCTGGCAGTGCAGTATGTGATCCATATCTACAGTGGGTGCCGGCTCCGGTGGTGTAGTATGTGATCTATGTCTACAGTGGGTGCCGGCTCCGGTGGTGTAGTATGTGATCTATGTCTACAGTGGGTGCCGGCTCCAGTGGTGCAGTATGTGATCCATATCTACAGTGGGTACCGGCTCCGGTGGTGTAGTATGTGATCTATGTCTACAGTGGGTACCGGCTCCGGTGGTGCAGTATGTGATCTATGTCTACAGTGGGTGCCGGCTCCGGTGGTGTAGTATGTGATCTATGTCTACAGTGTGTGCCGGCTCCGGTGGTGTAGTATGTGATCTATGTCTACAGTGGGTACCGGCTCCGGTGGTGTAGTATGTGATCTATGTCTACAGTGGGTACCGGCTCCGGTGGTGTAGTATGTGATCTATGTCTACAGTGGGTACCGGCTCCGGTGGTGTAGTATGTGATCTATGTTCTTACGGTTTTTAGTGGGTACCGGCTCCGGTGGTGCAGTATGTGATCTATGTCTACAGTGGGTGCCGGCTCCAGTGGTGCAGTATGTGATCCATATCTACAGTGGGTACCGGCTCCGGTGGTGTAGTATGTGATCTATGTCTACAGTGTGTGCCGGCTCCAGTGGTGCAGTATGTGATCCATATCTACAGTGGGTACCGGCTCCGGTGGTGTAGTATGTGATCTATGTCTACAGTGGGTACCGGCTCCGGTGGTGTAGTATGTGATCTATGTCTACAGTGGGTACCGGCTCCGGTGGTGTAGTATGTGATCTATGTCTACAGTGGGTACCGGCTCCGGTGGTGTAGTATGTGATCTATGTCTACAGTGGGTACCGGCTCCGGTGGTGTAGTATGTGATCTATGTCTACAGTGGGTACCGGCTCCGGTGGTGTAGTATGTGATCTATGTCTACAGTGGGTACCGGCTCCGGTGGTGTAGTATGTGATCTATGTCTACAGTGGGTACCGGCTCCGGTGGTGTAGTATGTGATCTATGTCTACAGTGGGTGCCGGCTCCAGTGGTGCAGTATGTGATCCATGTCTACAGTGGGTACCGGCTCCGGTGGTGTAGTATGTGATCTATGTCTACAGTGTGTGCCGGCTCCAGTGGTGCAGTATGTGATCCATGTCTACAGTGGGTACCGGCTCCGGTGGTGTAAGTATGTGATCTATGTCTACAGTGGGTGCCGGCTCCAGTGGTGCAGTATGTGATCCATGTCTACAGTGGGTACCGGCTCCAGTGGTGCAGTATGTGACCTATGTCTACAGTGGGTGCCAGCTCCAGTGGTGCAGTATGTGATCCATGTCTACAGAGGGTGCCGGCTACGGTGGTGTGGTATGCGATCTATGTCTACAGTGGGTGCCGGCTCCGGTGGTGCAGTATGTGATCTATGTCTACAGTGGGTGCCGGCTCCGGTGGTGCAGTATGTGATCTATGTCTACAGTGGGTGCCGGCTCCGGTGGTGCAGTATGTGATCTATGTCTACAGTGGGTACCGGCTCCGGTGGTGTAGTATGTGATCTATGTCTACAGTGGGTACCGGCTCCGGTGGTGTAGTATGTGATCTATGTCTACAGTGGGTGCCGGCTCCGGTGGTGCAGTATGTGATCTATGTCTACAGTGGGTGCCGGCTCCGGTGGTGCAGTATGTGATCTATGTCTATAGTGGGTGCCGGCTCCAGTGGTGCAGTATGTGATCTATGTCTACAGTGGGTGCCGGCTCCAGTGGTGCAGTATGTGATCTATGTCTACAGTGGGTGCCGGCTCCAGTGGTGCAGTATGTGATCCATGTCTACAGAGGGTGCCGGCTACGGTGGTGTGGTATGCGATCTATGTCTACAGTGGGTGATGGCTCTGGTGGTGTAGTATGTGATCCATATCTACAGTGGGTACCGGCTCCGGTGGTGTAGTATGTGATCTATGTCTACAGTGTGTGCCGGCTCCAGTGGTGCAGTATGTGATCCATATCTACAGTGGGTACCGGCTCCGGTGGTGGAGTATGTGATCTATGTCTACAGTGGGTGCCGGCTCCAGTGGTGCAGTATGTGATCCATATCTACAGTGGGTACCGGCTCCGGTGGTGTAGTATGTGATCTATGTCTACAGTGTGTGCCGGCTCCAGTGGTGCAGTATGTGATCTATGTCTACAGTGGGTGCCGGTTCCGGTGGTGCAGTATGGGATCTATGTCTACAGTGGGTGCCGGTTCAGGTGGTGCAGTATGTGATCTATGCCTGCAGTGGGTTTTGTCTACAGTGGGTACCGGCTCCGGTGGTGGAGTATGTGATCTATGTCTGCAGTGGGTGCCGGCTCCAGTGGTGCAGTATGTGATCTATGTCTACAGTGGGTGCCGGTTCCGGTGGTGCAGTATATGATTTATGTCTGCAGTGGGTGCTGGCTCGGGCGGCGCGGTGATGGCCAGCCGGCTCTCGGAGACCCGTCACGACCACGTGCTTCTTCTGGAGGCCGGCGAAGACGGCACCGGTCTCACAGAGATCCCCCTACTGACCACGCTCGTGTACGACACGCCCAGTTACGACTGGGGCTTCCGCAGCCAGCGTGACCCCAGGTCATGTCGAGGTTTCAAGAGTGGGGTAAGAGCTGGCGTAATCGTACCGGATGGAGGTGTTTCGTATGTAAACATTGTAACGCTTGATATGAAATTGAGTCGGTTCCCCAAATAAACACTGTTGGGCTCCAAAAGCACACCGGGATGCCGAAAGCGTACCGGTACCCTTTAAATCGCACCGGGCCTCGCAAAAAGTGACAGGGTTTAAAGCATAGGCTATGCAAACCATCCTAGTTGAGAGATTTTGGTGGAACTCACAATAACCCATCACTTTGGAAGGGTAGCGAAGGGATAGCTACACCTCCGCCAAGCCTAAACCTTCTAGTATTATTCCCGGTAGATCTTTTTTTTCGTCGCATCCTCTGGGCTTTCCACCAGAGAGCAGAACATCTGGCAACTACCGATTCATCGACTTAGCTCGCTATGCGAGTAAGTTGTTATTGACGGTGGGGTAAGTTGATAAAATGCAATGATATAAAATATTCTGTCGTTTATTGAATAGGTGGCATTAGGTTATCCCTCCGAAAGGTTCATATGTTACGCTTAAAATAATAAACTTAGTTGACGTCCTGGCTGCCCATAGCTCATGGCTCATGTCATGTATTACATATAGGCGCAAACGTTCATTCCGTAGTCGCACCTGTTAGTCGTTCAATCTTCTCTGTCCGGTGATCAATGTCAGTTGAAGTATTTAATAAGATTATCTTGAAACAGTTTTCGCAAACAAATTAATAATAATAGCCAACTCCGTAGTTAGTGGATGTATTTATCAGCTCACAGAACGTTCGTACAGGCTGGTGTCATACAGACTTATTAAGTTGATGCAGGCTGCATCAATTTACTCCGCAGGTTTTCTGGTTGCTCACTGTAACATGCTGTGGAAAATTGCGAACACGGTGTAGTGGCAAACGATACAATCGCTTCACCGTTGCAAAGCTAAGAGAACAAGGTAATGATGATCGTCAACCAAATAGGTAGCAAGTGGGCGACGAAGAATGCGAGTCCAATGTGAGAAGACTGTGTGGCAAATTTGACAAGTCTTGGTTGCCCTGGCTATGATAGTCAGGGACGGAACTGTCAATATATGCATGAATTTCGCACTCGGGGTGTGATAGCTATCCTTAACCGTAGGTCTATGGAAGTGCATGGAACCAATTCCAGTTTGAAGTCTACGGGAACTCCCAACGATTTCGGTAAAACGCCACCTGTGCTGTGCGCAACAGTGGTCTTCATTGCCTTCGTACGTCGCGTCTAGACGAAATCCTGGCGGAACACAAGCGCATCTAGACGGACACGAATGAGATCAGCGCACTAAAGCCGCGATACCAGCCGTAATTGCCGGATTTGAACTTGATGACCATTTTGTTAGTGGTGGATACTATCGTTCGACCCTTGAGCTCTCCATCGCAAGCCTTCACGTCATCCCGGTAGATGTCTCCGGTGTGGCGCACCGCCAGGTAATCCCACGGGCACTTGCCACCGCTTCGGTACAGCATCTTCATGTCGGTGAAGGTGGCCGACACCCGCTTGCCGACGGGCGCCGTGACCACCCACACGCAGACGACGTTCTTGGGGAAGTTGGCGGGGTAGTTGGGCGAGGTGACGGTGCCGGCCGTGGTCAGCTGCATGTCGCCACACACGGGCGTCGGGTAGTAGTCTGAGATGAGCGTCTCGCACCTGACGCCGGCCGTATTGCCAGGGCAGACACACGTGCAGGACGCGTCGACGAAGCCGCCGTTGGCGCAGACGGGCGCGCTGACACAGTGGGCGGCGCAGTTGTACATGGCGTTGACGAGGTGCCGGTCGCGGTGCGAGAGAACACGACGTCCGCCTCCGATCAGGTGCTCCCTCTGGATGTTGCGCACCTGGATCGTGTTGCGCCCGTTGGCCGAGAAGAGTGAGCTGCCGTAGTGCATGATGGAAGTCAGGTCGTACGGCACCGAGAAGTTGTTGGAGCGCTGCGAAATGGCAAAGTTGAACTCCTGGCCGGGCTGCACATTCTCCAGCCGGATGATGACGTACGTGTCGCGGTCGGTGCGCGACTGCTGGTGGGACAGGCCGATGGCGTGGCCGAGCTCGTGCACCACCGTGCCGATGTAGTTGCAGTTGTCGCCGAGACTCAGCGTCTGGCCGCCCGAGCCGCCCGTGTTGCCCAGCTTGGACCAGCAGCCGGTGCCCTTCACGAAGTTGACGTGCTTCACCGCCGAGCCCGCGGCGACTTCGTTGAACTGGAGGCAGGTGTTGTCGCGCCAGTGCTGGATGCCCGCTAGGATGAATGCGCGGTCGGGCGCGGACGAGGCGCTGATGGCGAAGCTGATCGGGCCCGTCCACAGGTTGCTCTCCGCCTGCCGGTCGGCGCGCTGCTCGGCCGTCAACACGATGTCCGCCTCGAACAGCGGCTCGCCGTCGTCGGTGAACGTCGGGTTGCGCGTCTCGAAGTCGCCAAGCGGCTCGACCGGCACCTCTTTCGCTGGAACCGGCGGTGACGTGCCCTCCTGTCGACCTAATACCGGCGGCGGTGTACCCTCCTGTCGATCTGCTACCGGCGGCGGTGTACCCTCCTGTCCATCTGCTACCGGTGGTGACGTGCCCTCCTGTCGATCTGCTAACGGCGCCACGGGTGCTGGGGCGGCGTCCTGCTGGAGCGCCTCAACATCCTTGACATCCTTGACATCATTGAGAGCTCTGCGGTGCGGTTGGGCGGCGGCCATCGCCGCCAGAGCTAGCATCAGCAGGGCTCGCATCCTCTCGACGTCAACCCCCTCAGTATCGTCGCCGTCGGGCCCCTCACTAACGGCCTGCGCCGACACTGCGCCTTTATAGGCGGCCGTCTGGCGGGTGTCGCCATCGCTCGTCCCACCACCAGGTGTCCGCCCCGGTGGCGCTGAGGCGGACCGACGGCACGCCATTGTCCCCTCGTGTCGGCTGAGGTCGCCAAACGAGCGGTTGCGGGTCGACGCAGGTGGTCCCGGACATGCGAGAGTGCGTGTTGGCGGTGGCGGTGAATGGACCGAGGCGGTGCTGCTTCTGCAACACATGTGGGAGCTGTACAAGGGAATAATGTGTCGACGACGGCGAACCATCACTCGATTAATAATGCCAACAGCGCACGGCCTGGGCAACACTTGTCGCTCGATCCGGCTGCCGTTCGATTGTTGGGTGTTGGCGGTTGTTCGTTGTTCGATGATGACTCGCAGCCTGTCGTCTTGTTGCTGACGCTGAACGTGGCGATCCTGTTCTGCCGACGGAGGCTGCTGGTGATCCATTCTGAGGATGCGCCATCGCGCTGTGCGATAAAAGCGCCGTCTCAAGGGAAAGAGGACTCTTATTGGCGCCCTGTCAGTTAAACAGGTCGCACATGTTGTACACTCAATCACAAGCATGTTAGCTAAAACAAAATGGACCGTCTGACAGTCTGATTGCCGACCGCGTCTGACCGGCTGACCGTCTGACCACAGGTGTGCGTGCTGCCTCGCGGCCGCATGCTGGGCGGCTCGTCGGCCGTCAACGGTGTCATGTACGTGCGCGGCAACAGGAACGACTACGACCAGTGGCGGCGACTCGGCAACACCGGCTGGGGATACGACGACGTGCTGCCCTACTTCATCCGGGCCGAGGACAACCAGGACCCACACCTGAGCGGTAGCCGTGAGTGTGACGTCACCCGAGCGGTGGCCGTTAAAGTGACGTCACCCGAGCGGGGGCCGTTAGTGTGACGTCACCCGATCGGCAGCCGTTTGTGTGACGTCATCGTCCTCTGGCGGGCATTGCAGATGCGACACCTGCTGTCTACCAACTCGAATTGTTTCCCGACATGCAACACCAGCTTTTCTCGCTTGGCAACGCCAGCTGCGCAATCTGCAATATCAACATTACGGTGCTAACTTCCAGTATCAAACGCGGAAGCTCCACGGAGGTGCACAACTTATCAAAACTGTCCCCTTCACGGGGAGGAGTCGTTCAAACTGTCTCACTTGCAGCTTCATCAGCAATTTACATCACAAACCTGGTGCACGTTTCATTGGCCGCATGCTGCCTACAGGCCTGTCCCAGTGGCGCAGCCAGGATTTTCCTAAGTGGAGGGGGGCCACCAAAAGAAAATGCAATGAAAAAGAGAACGCTTCTGGCGTACGAAGGCTGCGGACAATTTTGGTTTTCCTTGTTGAAAATCTCAAAGTTTCTCGTTTGATTTGTATTTTGCGTACTAAGGGGGAGGGGTGGTGGGGGGGGAGGAGGGGGGGGGAGGGAGGGAAGAGGGGGCTTGGCTACGCCTCTGCTCGTCTCTTAAGACAAGGAAAATCCAATGGGGAAAATAGTTAGATATAATTATACCGTTTGGCTAACATTGTTCGAGATTATGTAGTTATATGACGTCGCGTGACTAATCCAGCCGCTGCCGACTGCCGGGCGGATGCGCTTATCTTATGTTGCGGGTTGTGCCGATACCTGAGCTGCCGGCGGTCGTCCAGCGACAGCCCTGCATCCGGCTTAGATAAAGCTTTGACATTCCGGTCTACGCTCCCATCTGAGTCGTTCACCCCGGCGGCCATGCTGTATTAGGGCTGAGCTTAGACGGCCCGCCAATAGCCAGCAGCCGTCGAGCGTGTCATGAAAGTGTTGACCTATGACGATCGCCGTGGGCGAAGCCAACACATGGCTTGTGGGCCGGACGTCACCTCCATACGACGAGACGTCACCACCATACGACGAGACGTCACCACCATACGACTATGCGCCACCGACCAGGGCCAACCACCACCTCATAACGCTCACCAACCGAAGGCTGCTGTTGCAAACTGTTAAAACCATTCTGGACAGTCGAGAGAGAACTGTTTGATCGGTCATACGCGCCGGACCGCTGCCTGCCGGCAGACGGTGCCGGCAGTCGCGTCTAAATTAGCTATCGGCACTTGTAATATCTTTGGCTACTCGGTTTGCCCTTCTAAAAGACTGGAAACTGCATCGTGCGCTTGAGCGAGCTATCTGAGTTAACATCGCCCGCTTCACTAATCGCTCAAATATAACGCAAAGTCACGCTGAACTCTGGGACCGGAAATATTCGCGGCGCGCGGTTCTACTAGACTCATCACTGGCCTACAAGAACGATTTCTCTACAAATGGGTAAGTGTCGCGAGACAGCCGGTGTAGTCGAGGACCTGAGGACCTGAGGACCTGTAGTCGAGGACCTGAGGACCTGAGGACCTGAGGACCTGAGGACCTGTAGCCGAGGACCTGAATGTACAGCGCGAGGTGTGAGACCCCAAAGAAAGAAAACATATTGGTTGGTGGTATTAATATAAAGGTGCATTTTCCTGACATATGTGATACATGAACACCTTTTAGAGCAATGTAGCAAATGTAGCAAATGTAGCAATGTAGCAATGTAGCAATGTAGCAATGTAGCAAATGTGGACGGACGCACTCATTGTTGGTTGCAAAGTTTGTTTTTGCATCTTTAACCCTCGAACGAATGAAGGGTTTAGGCCATGAGGACCCGACTTCTGTCGCTTACATTGTAGGCGAAGGCAATTCGGCGGTTTTGCGCACCTCTGTAGCTTGGTGAGCAGGGCGCTGGGCCATTGATTGTAAGATTGTGGGTGGGAATCCCATAACCGGAGGGGCTAACGAGTTCCGACTCCACACGTACCAAAAAAAAGATTGGAAATTTCCGGGAGGTTGCAATTTGTGCTCTCCATCCGAGTGCGCACCCAACGTTTTGGAGGGCCCGAGCATGGTTAGCATATTGTTGCCAGATGCTTAGCCCATAGCCGCGCGAACGGTAAGTTTCTCTATATTTAGGAAGCCCGGCCAATATCGGGTCCAGTCGACCCTCCTTGAAGCGACAATACCCCTCCACCGAAAATGCAGTTGTTGGGCCTCCTGCCTTCTTTTTACGCCCATTTTATCACGAAATTCGACATTTTCGTCCAGTATGAACATTTAGCATTAAAACATCATAATTTGCGAGGATAATATGAACGTTGGGAGTGCTGGTTTGCTGTCAGTTCTCCTGGATGGGACAAATATAAACTATCCTTCATCCTGTTTCAAACGCATGCCATTTAACCGACAAATTTCTTTTAAGGCGTGATATATCGCAGTTATTGGTGGTGAGATGCTGCCAGGCCATCTTGATGTTGCGCCTTGGGAGTAAATGAATCTTCGATGCTATGAATGCTGCCCGATTTGCTACCCCACCACAAGGTACCGTCATGCGTACGGCCGCGCAGAGTCGCCTTATGACGTAACTCACGCCGCCACACCTGTGCTGTTGCAGCCTTCCACGGCGTCGGAGGCCCGCGGAGTCGCCGTATGACGTCACTTACGCTGCCACGCCTGTGCTGTTGCAGCCTTCCACGGCGTCGGCGGGCCGCGGCGTCGCCTTATGACGTCACTTACGCCGCCACACCTGGGCTGTTGCAGCCTTCCACGGCGTCGGAGGGCCGCGGAGTCGCCTTATGACGTCACTTACGCTGCCACGCCTGTGCTGTTGCAGCCTTCCACGGCGTCAGCGGGCTGCGGTGTCGCCTTATGACGTCACTTACACCACCACACCTGGGCTGTTGCAGCCTTCCACGGCGTCGGAGGGCCGCGGAGTCGCCTTATGACGTCACTTACGTCGCTACGCCTGTGCTGTTGCAGCCTTCCACGGCGTCGGAGGGCCGCTGGCCGTGTCGGGGCCGCGCTTCCTCACCGATCTGGCGCACGTCTGGCTCCAGGCGGGACAGTACCTCGGCTATCCAGTCGGAGATGTCAACGGCGCCAAACAGTCACGTTGGTATCTAATGATCAACCACGTTGGTATCCTTCGCTTAATTATGTTGGTATCTGATCCTCAGTGGCGTTGATATATGATACACAGTCGCTTAGTGTACATCACTGTCATGCTAGGATATGCGACACTTAGCATCCCGGATGGAACTTTCAATATAGGTATTTATTTATGAGGACACAGATCCCCCTCCAAGAAAAAGTCCTAAGATTTAGCATTTAACATATGGTCGTTGACTGGGCAGAATGGCATCCAAATCCATTGTGTGCCACTGTCCCCCCCCCCGCCCCCACCCCCTGCTCAACATTTTTGGAAAGTTCTGCTCCTTTTTAGTATAATCATTTGTATCTGATAGCTAGATATGTCAGCATGTGATTATAACGTTTTCTAACCAGCACGGGACGACCCAGTTTGAGGGAGGGTCGCAACCAGGGATGTTGTTTTAGTTACTTTTGAGGGGACCATCGCTCCCTCGATGTTGGCTTTCCGCCCCCCCCCCCGCGAATAATTTCAATTTTAACAATGGAATCTATGGGTGTGCCCCACTCGATTTGGTCGTGCCCATTGTCTTCATGTATGTTGCCCTCCACCCCCACCCCAATGATTTCCAGAAATCAACACCCATGGTCGCAGCTAAAGATATCACTTGTTTCCCAATGCTGGCAAGAGACACGGCACAGGCACAGCAAATTCTCGCACGGCATGACACATGAGACGGCAAGCTAGATGATGGCACGCTGAAATGCCCGGCAAATAAAGGGGACTATTTTAAGAAGAACATCTTGAGTGGTGACTAAACAAACAATATCAGAGCTGCAAAACGTACCACACAATGGTTAAATCCACACTGTCTGCACTTCAAGGCTCTTCGATATGTCTCCATGTAAGCCATTTCCTCTGACCATCTTGGAACCTGGGACAATTTAGACAATTGTAGATACAACTATAATTTTGTTGCTGAGGCACAGCAAGTTCAGATATGGCATAGCAAAAACGCATGTGCCATTTTTCCGGGTGGCCATGCCGTGCCACCATGCCAAAAGAAAAGGCATCTTAATTCGAATCTGAATTTGAATTTGAAGTCACGATTTGAGATGCTTTATTTTCCTTTATTCTATCCTATATTTTTTATATATTCCTATATTCCTTTATTCCATCCTTATTCTATCCTGTCCTATATGCTTTATTTTCCAAAACTCTTACAATTTAGGCAATAAGGTTAGCGTTATAATTTGTCGGCTGCTCGAATTTCAGGTCTGTTCAAGTTGGTTGTTGCGAGTGTCTGCCTGGCGGTGGTTTCAGCCGGTCCGACCACATGAGGAGTGAGACAACGCCCTGGCCGCTTATGCCATAGGCGACTCCAGGACTTCGGTCATGGAGGGTCAGTTGCGATGAGGAGCGCGGTTAAATGTCAGTTTTACCGGCATTTATATGTTCCAGGCCCATGGCGTAGGAACGTCCATAAAAGCGGACTGAAGCCACCTTACAAGTATATCATTTCCACACTACACCAACTGAGGTCAGTGGTTCAGGTTCCAAAAACACCACCCATGGTCAAATCGACCCGAACTTTTGTGGTGCATCCCCAACTTTTCCCCCCAAGGTGACTCATTCAGCCTGATAATGACATTCAAATGCAAATGACAACGCTGAAATTGAAGCAAAATGTTGTGACATACTGCAATATGGTTTACGAATGGCTTATGCTGTGGATGGGAAGTTTCAGAAGGATCTTTCCAGAGGCTGATCCAGTCCGCCGGTTTTGAGTCGGCTGGGGTGGGGGAAAACAAACACCAATTTTCCTAAACACATCGGGTTCCAATAGGGTGGGATCTGACTTGGGGTTCAAAGGGAATTTTTGTCTTCAATTTAAACTTATGTGCTTTTCCCGCACATCGTGAATAAACGCCAATTTTGCTCCCGATCAGGCCATCTTATGAGGCTGGCAAGGTCTCGTTCATCCCCTGGATCCACCACTGCACCCTCCCCGCTGAACAGAAATGTGTTATTCCGAAATATGTAAGTCACTGCCGCTGGGTCCCAAACAAAACCCCCACGTCCCGCTCCCGGACTCCTACGACAACCTGAACCTTAATCTGAACCACTCCCACCCAGGGGTTCATTTGCTCAACGAGCTAGAGGAGTTCTCAAAGTGAAGGCAACTTACGGCGTAGAACGTCTACAATCGCGTCAATACGCTGCTACCAGGACCAGGGGTGGATGCACACAGGGGTGCACTGGGGCCATGCGCCACCCGATGTAAACTGTCGCCCCAAAAAGCGTCCCTCCCGGGAGGCTCGAGGGCACCCTCTCTTCCCCGTTCCCCGTTCCCCGTTCCCCTCTCTGTTGTAGATTGTGTTCATGTGCATAGCCTGCATGAGTCATCTCATTGCGACCAGCACCGGGAGAGCCACACCGATGTGACCGTGGAAGTGCTTGGACATACACATACACACGAACATACAGACGCCGCCACACCGACCCGGGGACTGTCGACAGGCTTCATGCTGCACCAAACCACCACCAAGAACGGCAAGCGCTGGTCCACCGCCAAGGGCTACCTGCGCCACGCGTCGCGGCGCCACAACCTCAACATCCAGGTGCGCGCCGAGGTCACCCGGGTCATCATCGAGCCGCGGACCTTGCGCGCCCGCGGCGTGGTCTTCTTCAAGGGCGGCCGCCGCCACGTGGCGTGGGCGCGCAAGGAGGTGGTGCTGAGCGCCGGCGCCTTCAAGACGCCGCAGCTGCTGAAGCTGTCCGGGGTCGGGCCGTGCGAGGAGCTGCGGCACCATCAGGTCAGATGATGATGATGGTGGTGGTGATGGTGGAGGTGGTGGTGGTGGTGATGGTCAGTAGTGTACGAGCGACAGCGATAGTGCAGGGACGATTTTCAGAGGGCGCTATTTGTCGCCAGGAGACGCCATTGACTGATACAATTTGAAGGGGTGCACTCGATTGCCCCCTGGAGGCTGGAGATCCCTCATCCCATCACAGTGAAGATGACCAGGGTGGTGGTGATGGTGACGCAATGGGGATGGTCATCGCAATGCTGTACACAGTGTTAGGTTTATTGGGAACTATGGCCCAAACAATATGTCCCAATAAACCCAACAAGAGCGGAGCAGGACTTCGCTCATTCGGTTTTTCCTTCAGGTATGTCTGTCTATGCGCTTGACCCCGTGTTGGATTCTGTGTCTGTCTGTCAGGTTCCGTGCATGTCCGATCCGCCCGTCAGATTCCGTGGTTGCCTGCCACATTGTGCGTCTGCATATCAGTCAGACTCGTCACTCTGTCCGCCAGACTCGGTGAGTCTCTGAGTTTGGCGAAACCTGGCGAGATCTGGCGAACGTTGTCTGACCGAGACCGTTCGCCAGATTCCGTGTCTGTCGGGTTTGCGAACGTCCCGTCAGTTTCCGTGTTCGTCCCGTCAGATTATGTGTCCCGTCAGATTGCGCGTGTGCCCCTTCGAGCTCCATGCGTGCCAGTCAGGTTCCGGGCATATCGTCAGATTCCACGACTTTATAAAAGGATTCCGTGTGTGCCCCTCCAAGTACCATGCTAGTTAATGAGTTATTCAGGTTTTTGGGTTATTTCAGGGAGTTATTCATTCAATCATGTCGTTGATTATATTGCGCCCATATTTCTTTAAGTTGAATTTATTATTATCCACATCCTCAGCAATCCTTTATCCATACCCGTCAAATTCCGTGCATGCCCGTCAGATTCCGTGTATATCAGTCAAATTCCGTGCATGTCCGTCAAGTTCCGTGTATGCCCGTCAAATTCCGCTCCGTGTATACCCGTCAAATTCCGTGTATGTCCATCATATGCCGTGTATACCCGTCAGATTCCATGTACGCCCGTCAGATTCCGTGTCTACACGACTTACCCGGTGTCGGCGAGAACATGCAGAGCCACTTCGCCACCGGAGGCGCCGAGTTCCTGACCGACAAAGGTCACGGCCTGGGTCTATGGGACTTTCTCAACCCAATCACCCTGCCCAAGTACCTGCTGAAGCGAAGGGGTGAGTATGTGGACATCCATCCTCGGATACATGCTGAAGCGAAGGGTGAGTAAGTGGATGTCCAGTCTCAGACACGTGCTGAAGAGAAGGGGTGAGTGTGTGGATGTCCATCCTCGGATATCCAGAGGGTAGATATCCGTTGCGGCGAGCCGCGCGAGTGTTCAAATTTGCTCATGACATCAAACTGGTAGGAGTGGCAAACAGTTGTGATCAATCTAGTAATATTCAACTAGACTTGGAGGACCTAAAAAAGTGGGCTGATCAATGGCAGATGTCATTCAACTATGACAAGTGTAAGGTTATGCATCTGGGGTCTGGAGGTGAGACTTTCAGATATACAATGGGAGGGAGGGAACTGGATGTTATTGAAGAGGAAAGGGACTTAGGTGTGTTGGTTTCAAAAGACCTTAAAGCAGAGAAACAATGTAGCCCAGCTAGGAACAGGGCACTCAGAATGCTGGGACTCATTAATAGAAGTGATATATAAGAGCAAGGAAGTCATGAAAAAACTGTACTTAGCATATGTGCGACCCCACTTGGAATATTCTGTGCAAGCTTGGAGCCCCTACCTAGAAAAAGATATAGACAAGTTAGAAAGAGTGCAACGCAAAGCAACTAAACTCATCAGTGGAATAGGTAGCTTAGAATATGGAGAAAGGCTTGTGGCATTATATATGTACTCACTCAAGTATAGGAGATTAAGGGGGGTGGGACATGATTGAAATGTAGAACATTGTTAAAGGACTAGATCAGGTCAATTTAAATGGTGCTCTTCAGTTTAAAGTATCACACAGGGGTCACCAATTCAGGTTAGACAAGTTGAGGTGTAGGACAGTTAAGCGACAACAGGTCTTCAGTCAAAGGGTTGTTGATCAGTGGAATGGGCTGCCTGCTGATGTTGTGGGGAGTTCCTCATTGAATGTTTTTAAAAGTAGGGTGGACAAGTTTTTTAGACAGGAAGATCTTGTTTTTGAGTTCTAATTTGGATTGATGGGGTGATATTTATGTTAAGTGTGCACGGCACAGACCCCTTTAAGCAGGGACTATGGTAGCACAATGGGTATGATGGGAAGAGCTTGCAATTGTTGAGGGTGTTATGCAATAGCAAGTGGATGATGCTAGATAGGCTGGGATATATAGCTTCCTAGGAACTTGGGATAAGGGATTGATTGGGGTGAGAATATATACATTTCTAGTACCTTTTCTAGATAGACTTAACCCAGATGGGCCTCTGTGGCTCTTATTAAGCCTAAACACTTTATGACTGTATGACTTAAATGCATCTCTATTGTAAATACATGTGTAGTATAAATACATATGTAGTGTAAATACATATCTAGTGTAAACGCATCTCTATTGTAAATACATATGTAGTATAAATACATATGTAGTGTAAATGCATCTCTATTGTAAATACATATGTAGTATAAATACATGTGTAGTGTAAATACATATCTACCATAAATGCATATCAGGTGTAAATACATGTCCATTGTAAATGCATATATAGTGTAACTACATATCTAGTAGGAACACATATCTAGTGTAAATGCATTTCTAGTGTAAAAACATGTCTAGTGTAAATACATGTCTCGTGTAAACATATATCTCATGTAAATAATTTCTAGTGTAAATGAACATCTAGTGTAAAATCATGTCTAGTGTCAATACATATCTAGCATAAATACATATCTTGCCTCAACTCTCGTACACATGCACACCACGCACCACAATAAGAACTTGAAAGGGGGATAAATGTTGCTGGACATGGTTAGAAGAGCGAAGCGCCATGTCAACAAGAGCTCAGCTTCAAAATGTGAGATCTCCTCCCTTCACTCATGTTACAATATTCGTGTCGTCGTGAAGCAC
Organism: Ashinkailepas kermadecensis; assembly: GCA_034440615.1. Classification (NCBI taxonomy): domain Eukaryota; kingdom Metazoa; phylum Arthropoda; class Thecostraca; family Neolepadidae; genus Ashinkailepas; species Ashinkailepas kermadecensis. The sequence continues at coordinate 129,501 of JAOTOM010004956.1, forward strand.
CAGTCGATGCCTTTCTATGGAGGACTATGCCCGTGCTGCATTCCCAACGAGTGCGATCTCTACCCTATGCCGGTGACGCCGTATTGACATTTGACCCCCAGGTCCACTGGCCAGCAGCATGGTGGTTGAAGGCACCGCCTTCGTCAACTCGCCCCTCAACAACGTCAGCTACGGCGTCGACTGGCCGGACGTCCAGCTGATATTCTACCCAGTGCATCTGGCCTCAGACGGGGGAATCTTCTTCAGAGACTTCTTCGCCTTAACGAACAAAGTAGGTACTGGCTGACCCAAGGTAAGCGCTGGCTGACCTAAGGTAGGCACTGGCTGACCTAAGGTAGACGCTGGCCGACCTAAGGTAGGCGCTGGCTGATCTAAGGTAGGCACTGGCTGACCTAAGGTAGACGCTGTCTGACCTAAGGTAGGCACTGGCTGACCTAAGGTAGGCGCTAGCTGACCTAAGGTAGGCACTGGCCAATCTAAGGTAGGAACTGGCTGACCTAAGGTCAATGATAATTTATTCGTTAAATAGGGTGGAATATACCACTTTTTGAACACTGAATAGACACCTTTGCCAAATAAATATCGACATTGTGCTTGTTGGTGTGTGTTTTCATGGCTCCATGGCTTGTTTTAAACAGCATCTCGTGTATAAATAGCATGCTTATGCGCACCATTGCGGATTGTGAAACAAAAACATCTTGTGGTCGTCCAGTATTTAGGTGATTTGATTATCGATGGGATTAGCTCCCATAGGTCATACATCCCATAGGTCAGTCACATAGGTCCCATGGGTCATAAATCCCATAGGTCAATCACATAGGTCCCATAGACCAGGCAAATAGACCCATGGATCAATTCCATATATTCCGTAGGTCAATCATACAGCTCCCATAGGTCATAGATCCCATAGGTCAATCACATACGTGGGGACATCTTGTGATACAAATCGTGTCATACATCTTCTGTGTGACGTCCTGACAATTTACAATGTTCTTAACTAAACGAAAATCGAACGTGCTACATTTTTATATCATCTTGAATAACTTCATGAAGGTTTAACCCTGTTACCCTTGCGCTCAATTTCAGAATTTGTGTCCCAAATTATCACAGTGTATCACTTTAAATTGTATATCAGATGTTCTACATGACCGAATTAATTTCCAATGGTCTTAAATAAACCGACATGAAATCCGCTGCCTTCTGATGCCATACTCGACTACTTTTATAGATATCTAACCCTGTCATTTTTGCACTCAATTCCAGGATTTATGTCTCGAATTATCGCATTGTATTCCTTTAACTTGTATATCACATGTTCTACATTACCGAATTAATTTCCAATGATCTTAAGTGTAGGAAAGTTCCTATATCGGCTTGAGTGATAGTCTAATGACCTTCGCGTTTCGATAACCCGGTTGTGAAAGCACCAATGTCCTTTGAGCTGCCTGTATTTGCACTGCAGCACTCGTACGAACACACGAGACAGTCAGACGCAGTACAGAACTTTCTTCTCTGAAGGAAAGCCGTGATATTGCCTTTTCTATGAATTTAGAAGCCGAATTTAGGTGGAAATTTGGCTGCACGCGCGAGCGTTCAACACACAAGCGCGCGCCTCGAGCGTTCAGTCTCGACTCCCGGCCGGAACGTGACCGACGTGCGGCCGGTCACGGGCTAATACCCCTGGCTTTCAATGGTTGAAGAGCCAGAAACGCCCCTTTTACGTCACCTCCGGTTCCAGAATGATCTAGTGCCTTCGAAACGGCGGAAGTTGGCCGGCAACTAGGGGTGTTAGAGATGTTACATTTACGATATACTTTTACAATCGGTAGGCTTACGGGATTATATCAATTACAGTTACTAGACAGCTAAAAGTATAATTTCTCGTAACTATGTTACATAAGTAAACCGGCATAAAATCCGTTGCCTTCTGATGCCATACTCGACTACTTTTATAGATATCTAACCCTGCCATTTTGCACTCAATTCCAGGATTGTGTCTCAAATTATAACATTGTATTCCTTTGAATTATATATCAGATGTTCTGCATTAGCGTATTCATTTCCAATGGTCTCAAATAAACCGGCATAAAATCAGTTGCCTTCCGATGTCATACTCGACTACTTCTATAGATATCTAACCCTGTCACTTTTTACCTTTTGACATGAAGCTTTGCGACATTATTGACGTTCTGGCATGGCTCGCTGCACGTCAAGCGCCGACAGTTGCTGCCTAGAGGATCCGTAGGGCCGCCGAGCGGTGGCACGACAAAACGTAAAGTTCTACCCTTCAACAAAACTAAGCAACATCGGCTCTGCCACGCCAAAATTGTATAGTAGAAATTAACGGTTGTAGATGCATTCTTCCCTTCAACGCCCATAAGCGTAATGTTCTTAAACAATTTCGTGAAAACTTGTCGGCCTCAACTCTAATGGTGGCGGAACTCATGCCAGGCACATCGCCTATCGTTTCACGTATGAAAATATGCCTGTAACTTTGGCGTTGGGGCCCATTATGGAATAGGAATCCCGCGCCCCGCCATATTATGAATGGCGGGCGGTCGGGGACGGGCCGGGTGCCGCCGGCGGCCGGCCGGCTATGGTTGAAAATAGTTCCAGAAGGAAATACGGAAAGTAACAATATGCGCAATATGTCACTGTAAGTGGCAATCAAATTGACGTCTGAAGGCAAGCTAACTTTCATAAAGGCATTTCGTATCATATTTTATGGAGACAGAGTTTCATAACTAGTAACTATATTCTTCGCGCACACACTAGTGAGCATCCGGGCGCGCTTGTCGCGGAGGCATGTTTCATAATTCTTGAATGGCTTGAGGAGCCTACCTGTTTTCTTTCTTTACTGGAGATCCTCCCGATGTCCGCATTAACATTGCATCTGACGCCTAACGGGGCCCATATATCCCACAGGTCCCATAGGAAACGGCCCGTTATATTCCATTCCAATCTCACAGGTCCCATATATCCCACAGGTCCCCTAGGAAACGGCCCGTTATATCCCATTCCAATCTCACAGGTCCCATATATCCCACAGGTCCCATAGGAAACGGCCCGTTATATCCCATTCCAATCTCACAGGTCCCATATATCCCATAGGTCCCATAGGAAACGGCCCGTCATATCCCATTCCAATCTCACAGATCCCATATATCCCACAGGCGACATAGGAAGCCAGCCAGTTAGATACCAAATCAATCCCACAGATCCAATATGTCCCATAGGTCACCTAGGAAGCCGACCCGTTAGTTACCATCCCAATCTCATAGGTCCAATATATCCCAGAGGTCTCATAGGAAACCGACATTTTAGATCCCATCTCAACCTGACCGGTCCCATATATCCCACATGTCCCATATATCCCGCATGTTCCATAGATTGCACAGGTCCCATATATCCCACATGTCCCATAGATCCCACAGGCCCCATCCCAATATCACAGGTCCCACTGGCAGCCGGCTCGTTAGGTCCTATTCCAAACCCATAGGTCCCATGGGAAGAGGGCCCGGTTCCGGGCGGTCTATAGAAGTCATGGTACTCTGAATGGGTGCAACAATTGGGGTTCATGTAACTCCTAATTTATTCGGCAAAGTACAGCCATGGGGCATTTTCGTCACTAAAAAGACGTCTGAAGTTGATTCCCTCAGTTGACAGATTCTGTTACACCCAAAAGCCAGAGTATGTGTTCGGCATATTGCCTTCGTGGAATATAATTGCACCTGCCTTCTCATTCGACAATCGGGAAGCTATTGCACATGAACCTGTATGTATGTATGTCTGTATGTTTCACCTGTGTATGTATGCATCGGCCCTTTACGCCACGTTCTTTGTTTGCCGGCGTGTCATCTTTCCTCTCTTGCTTATTTGATATAACCGGATGCCACATAAGCAGAACTAACGTAACCCTTTCTTTAACGTAATACATCTCTAGCGGATGGCACTCTGCCTCTGCTAAAAAAAAGTCATACATTGGTTGCATCTTGATTGACTCTTGCACATTACAGCCAACGGTGGGTCCAGACGGCATCTGGGCGAACAATGCTCAGAGCCAGTACCAACCTCGCCCGAAAGCGAATAGTTTGAGAGGACGCAAATTCTGACGTTTAAAAGATTTATCCAATTTTAGACTTCAATGTCAGAGTGTAAAATGTAAGATGATCAATGAAAAACAATGTCGATGTTGGTGGGAAAAATCACAATGTCACTGCGTGCAGGGGCCGATCCAGGCTTTTTGATCGGACGAGGGGGGCACTTGTTCTGGAGGGGCATCTTTCTATTCTGAGGGGAGCCAACGGCTACAAAAAAAAGTCGTTGAGAGGGAGCGAGAGGGAATTCGAGCGTCCTGAATGCGGCTAACGCCTTTTTCAGTCAAAAGGGCGCCACATTCCTATCAGAGAGCGGAAGCACGCGCCCTAAGTTACTTCCCCACCCACCCACTTGGTTCAGCCACTGACTGTGTTCTGAGCAGTTTTCGAATGTCTTAGCTTACAATTTCTATTTTCAGGAGCATTTATGGGATTTTCTCATTTGGTGTAAATGAGATGTGTTTAACATGTATGTATTGACCTCGACTCTTGTATCCTTAGCTGTACAGTATAGCTACCGTAATGGATGCACCAATAATTACCAATTAGCATTGTTTTCTGCATGTAACCAGCATTAGAAACAAGAGTGTACGTTATGCACCCTAGCACGTTGCCTTGTAACCTCAGCACCAACCCCAAGATGTCACGTTATATCTGATGTTGTTTATTTGCATCGGATTAGCTGCGTTGCAATGCTGTTGTATTTGTCACGAGTTCAAAATGGATTTCTGGGTTCGCCAGTGGCACTGATATCGAATATGATGCTCCCATGTCGATAGCCCGTCAACATGTGTTCAACCCCCCTCCCTCTCCCTTCCGCGTGCACAAGCCGTGCACGGAGCCGTGACGCTCTCCTCTGTCCACCAACGCCAGCTGTGGAGGCAGTTCGCGCCGAACAAGTTCAAGGCCGGCTTCCGTGTGGCGGCCATCCACCTACGACCGTCGAGCCGCGGCCGCGTCCTACTGCGCTCGCGCAACCCCTGGCACCACCCGGTCATCCAGCTCAACACGCTCGACCACCCGCGCGACCTGGCCGTCATGCGCGAGGCGGCCCTGATCGCCGACCAGGTACACGCGCCATTGGCCGGCGCGCCATCTGCGAGCCCTGGCGGCAACACTGGCAAACTGGCGACAACACTGGCGATGTGCGCGCTCGGTTCGGGGAGCTCTGAGCGTGAGGGCGTCGTTTCGTGCGTTAGGGGAAGATGGAGTGGAGTGTGCGGAATGCAGGGTGTGGGAAGGTGGGGATGGGGCCAGGGAGTTAGAGAGACGAGGTAGCGAGATAGAGTGAAGGAGGAAAAGGAAGAGAGGATGGAGAGGGATGCGAGAGGTAGAAAGATACAGATGGAGACATAAGGAGATATATCTCCATTTCTCGATATCTTGTTTATATATCTATACGAGGTCTATCTAAAATGTATCCGACCTTTGGCCGGAAAAAAATATATTACGTACCTGACGGGATTGGGACCCTAATCCCCTTCAAAGTAGGCCCCTTGCGCCTGCACACACTTAGCCCACCGATCCTTCCACTGCCGAAAACACTTCTGGAAAGCTTCTATTGGAATGGTGTTTATCTCCGCCGTCGCGTTTTGCATTATCTCTTCTCTACTGTCAAAACGGGATCATTTCAATGGCGTCTTCAATTTCGGAAACAACCAGAAGTCGCAAGGAGTCATGTCTGGAGAGTAGGGAGGTTGGTTAACGACTGGAATTCCATGTTTGGACAAGAAATGTTGGATCAGGTGCGATGAATGAGCTGGAGCATTGTCATGATGCAACTGCCAGTTTTTCGTCGTCCAGAGGTCTCGTCTTTTGCGCCGAACTACATCACGGAGTCGTTTGAGAACTTGTTGATAGTATTCTTTTGTCACTGTTTGTCCTTCCGGTATATATATATATATATATATATATATATATATATATATATATATATATATATATATATATATACCAGGCCGGGAAAGGCGCCCCTCCAAGAAGGTTTGAGTGCACCCCCTCGAATTTTTCAGCCAGAGATGCCCCTCTGGGAGAAAAGTGTGCTGCCTTGGAAGGAAATTCGCCAGTCCGGGAAGGCCCGAGTGAACACTGTCCCCCCGCCCCCCTCCACCTTCGAATGCTTTTTAGCCAGAGGCGCCCCTCCATGCACTTTCGCAGTTGTGCCCCTCCAAACAAGTACCCCCATGGCAATTCCTGGATCCACCCATGATTACAGAATTGCTCTGTCGCGGTTTTGAACTCCGGCTGGTTATGAAGTAGTGCGCATTTGCGTCTGGCTTCTCTTGCAAATTTATCAACTTCCGTTGGACCATTAAGAATACAGCGGACGACTTGAAAAAAAAGTTTATGTATTTTATATGTATATTTATATTTTAGATTTCTTGGGGGAGCTCCTAGTCAAAGGATATGAATACCTGCTATCGCAATGGCTGCAAACAAAAAGTGATTTGCTCCTATTATGATATTATGCTTACCATTGTACTTACACACACCGGACCTTCGAAACTTCGAAATTATTTCGAATTCTCAACTTTCTGATACCGTACGGCAAGCCACGTCGAATGACACCCATTTGATGCAAATTGATGCCAAAGCTGCGAAACGTGAGCACTTCGAAACATCAAACTAACCTTTGACGTTGATGTTGTACCTTGACATGTCTCGGTTTGAAATGTTTCTGGAGGGTTGACCACAGGCTATCGCTTGATACAAAACTTCGGCAGCTTTGGGAGAAAATGAAGAAACGGAGGCGACCGAAGAAGTGAGTTCGACCTTCGACCTTGAAAATGAATTTGATTTCCGAACAGACTGCTAGCGTGCCTCACGGCACGTCAAATGAAACCCACTTTATGGAAATTGAAGCCATAACGACGAAGCGCGAGGACTTCGGGAAAACAATTAAGCTAACCTTTGTCCACGAGGTTTGACATTGACATGTCCCGGTTTGAAATGTTACTCGAGGTTCACCGCGGGCCATTGCTTCATACCAGATGTGGGTAGGTAGATGTGGACAACAACACAAATATGCGAGTCGACCGAAGAAATCGGCTTGACCTTCGACCATTGAACTTATTTGATTAGGTGCAGTGCTGCGTTGAGCATGATTATGAGTAAGAAAAACGCATAAAATAATTTTATGCTCACATTAAAACAACGAAATAGATCCAAATTCGCACTGTATATATTTCGGCCACGGGCCTTCCTGAACGGTAAAGTATGTTAACAGTATTTTAAGCGTTTTTCTTATCTTTGAACTGAGCAAAGTTTTCCACCCAAGCGAAAGCGCAAGATGGCAAAGGTGGTTCATGTTCTTCAGGAATTGTCGGGAAGCAGAAATTTATAACGCCTGCTGATATGCCACTCGGATATTTTGTGACGACAGATAGTATGTGAAGCCCGTTGATTGTCTAGATCGGCTTCTAGTACTTTTGGTGATTCTCCTGTATGGATGTTTTCACTATATAACTGATTAAGTATAATTTTTCGGCCATTATACACAGGTGTTTTAATAACTGAGGCTTCGGGAACAGATATCGAGTGGGACAAATTGCCACTGTTCAACATTGGGTCGGGGACATGTCCACCAGCCCCCTATGGATTACACCCATATATAAAGGGGGAAGAGGTAGGGAGGATAACTGATGGATAAAGGGAGCGGAAGAGAGAGAGAGAGAGAGAGAGAGAGAGAGAGAGAGAGAGAGAGAGAGAGAGAGAGAGAGAGAGAGAAGAGAGAAAGAGAAAGAGAGAAGAGGAAGAGAAAGAGAAAGAGGAAGATGAAGAGGATGAGGAAGAGGAAGAGGAAGAGGAAGAGGAAGAGAAAGAGGAAGAGGAAGAGGAAGAGGAAGAGAAAGAGAAAGAGAAAGAAGAGAAAGAGGAAGATGAAGAGTGAAGAGTAAGAGTAAG
>JAOTOM010004956.1:142500-470000 GCA_034440615.1 Ashinkailepas kermadecensis
CCGCTTTGAAAGGAGTTGATAATTTCGTTGTTTTCGAGGTGGACTCTGATTCGTCCATTGACCATGCGTTCAAATATTTTAGAGGCACAACTAGTGAGGGAGATGGGTCGATAGCTACAGGGAAGGTCGCAAGGTTTGCGAGGTTTAGCGATAGGAATGATAGTGCTAGTAGACCAGGAAGGGGGGAAGGTGCCGTCAGTCCATAGTTAGTTCAGTGCCGAAGGGAGGTTGTCTTTTCTGGAGTCGGATAAATTTTGGAAGAAGAGGCATGGAAATTGGTCGGGACCAGCCGCAGTGTTGTTTACTTTGGAGAGGGATAAATTTAGTTCATATGAAGTAAAGGGGGCATTATATGGTTCGGTGTTGTCCGAGGTAAAGTTGCAGGTGGCGAGAGTGGTTTGTAGGAAGTCGATGGTGTGTTGCGAGTATTGCGTATTTGAAGAGATGTCAGCATAATAGGTGGCAAAGTGTTCCGCGACGTCTGAGGGTTCTGTGATGCTGCTTTGGTGAATTGTCGGTTTTGGGAATCCGCGGTGTGGGGAGCTACCATTTGCGAAGGAGCGAATTTGGGTGCAAATTTTGCCGATGGGGGTAAAACGGTTGATTGAGTTTGAATAGAGTTGCCAGCTGCGTTTTTTTGGCGATAAGGACAATCTGCTGACAACGTTTTTTTTAGCCTCGCGGGCTTCTAACATGTTTTGTGTGGTGATATTTTTGCGAAATTTTCGCTCAGCCCGCCGCCGCAGAGGGACGGCGCGTTGACACTCGTCGTTCCACCACGGCACGTGGTGACGGCCCGGGGAGCGACGAGTGTGGGGGACATTATTTTCTGCCACGAGTAATTTGGTGTTAAGAAAAGCTGAAATTGGGGGTTGAGTGAGGAGGGAAGACAGTGTCAATTTCCAGGGAGAATGATGACCATTTCGCCATGCGAACAATCCAGCGGGGTACAAATGAGTAATCTCTAGGCTGGGCTGAGCGTTCAAGCATAAAATGAATGAGAAAGTGATCGCTAAAAAGGGGGTCAGGTTGTACGTGCCAAGAAAAGAGGGGTGAGATGGAGGCCGAGGCCAAAGAGAGGTCAATGACAAGTGGACGGTACGGGGCGATGTTGCTGTTGTGTGTGGGTGTTTGGTCATTTAAAAAGACCATGTTGTCCCAGCAGTGTCTTAAAATTACTTTTTCAATACCTGTGCGGATGAAAAACAAAATCACTCTGAGATAGTGAAAGATCAAAAACGCTGAATAGATGCATCATGATGAAAACCCAGATTGCGCCATCATACTAATAAAATAAACACATGGCCAGAGTGGCAAACATAATCATACAAATTTGGACAAATTGTATGTTGCGTCCGCTCTTCCTGAACCACATTTTTGGGGTCAGTACCTTCACATGCTTCTCATTTTGCTTCTTCCTTCCTTTATTGAGTTCATGAATGTAGCGCGGTGCTTGAAATGAAACAGGCAATTCCATTGTTCGGTACTTCTTCACATTAATCTGGCCACACATGGCGGAAGGACACCTGTGCACCGCCCTATCAAAGACCTACATTGCATGTTATACTTGAACGTGTTTGTTTCACCTGTGCATGCCGGGTGCTTGATGGCTGTGGTTTTCCTCAATGTGTATGATGGCCGACCGTGATGCGTGCAAAGGTACAAAGGTAAATGCGAAGTAATTGACTGTTCCGTCCCTTGGAGAAGATAAATGTCGCACATCTAGCACCTGCCACTTAAACCTGCATGTACAATGAGCATGCTGGCCTCACCCAAATGGTATGAGCTGCATGTGGGTGTATTTGATTGGTTGGTATTGTGTTACAGGTACCATCCACCTTGTCCACTGCCTCGCTGACCAGTCCTCATCATGCAGACCTGATCACGAAGCCTACATCCCTGGGTGGCGGTGCTGACCTATGCAATGCAGATAACTGTCATCATACCTGTGACCTGTCACGTCCTCAAATGCTGAATCAGTGCCCGCAGAACGACCGTATCACCAGTTCAGTGTCGGTGTCTGACAGCACTTTCGAATCATCTGCCTTCATATTTCTACGTCTGCTTTTCGGCTGTAACTGGAGCGTAACTACGGCAATGTTACTAATACTGAAACCGCTTTTGTTTTGTTTTTTGTGATGTGTTTATGTCCACAGTCATTTGGTCTCAAGGGAGCATCATCTCTGGTGAAGGCCATGCCGAAACTCGACCAAACAGCTGGGCTTTGTAAATAAATAATACAGCACACCATCAACATTTAATATAAGAGTGAAATGAGGCATCTGAACAGTCAGCACCGACGCCATGAACGGAAGCACTAACCAAGCCAATAACAACTTTTAATTGTGCATGGCTGAACTTCGAATCGATATGATCGCGAGTGTGACTGGAAATGTGGATAGTTTCTACGAATACCAGTTAACAGCGAAACCAAAATCGTACTATCACACGGAGATAATTATTTTGCATATCCCCAACGCGACTTGGATTCGTTGAACTGAAGCAACAGCTTCTCTTGTCTTTGTCCATCGTTCCACGTTCTTTCAACGCCAATGATGTAGTACACACTCAGAACATAAAATATGAGTTGTATTGCATCAACAACCATAACCGTTCAAGTCTGAGTAATATAATCGCTTAAAAACTATAATACCATGCATTAGGGGAAGATCGGTAAAACGCCCCACCATGCAAACATACCTTCTCGCGTTCTTCTAGTATTAATGCAAGGGCAGAAAGCGCGGGCTTCACACGCCTGCACATGCGCTTTAGCAGGCAATGAATACACGCGAAAACAATTAAACTGGTCTGCTTGAAAGGGCACACGCTCATGTACAACATACTCAGGACAGTGTTCTTGTTCTATATATATATATATATATATATATGTATATATATATATATATATATATATATATATATATATATAATATATATATATATATATATATATATGTATATATGCATATGCAGATAGGTGTCTCATAGCAGAATGCGAATTAGAACACACTTTCCCACACTAACATTTCAGCGACCTAGCTTCCTTGCTCATATGGGGGACGAGTGGTCTAGGGGTAAGATGCTAGTCTCACAATCGAAAGGTTGTGGGTTCGAATCTCACCTGTCGCTACTCTTCGCCCGCGACCAATTGGCGTGAGAGATTGGCGACGTTACATGACTCAACGGTCGACGTGTCGTTAAACCAATAACCAACCATCCTTGCTCATATGAGCACTCGCTGTACCCATGTGCACACATCGGTAATATCGTGAAACAGATCATGAACAGATGAACAGACCAGACATATTGTGAAATAATGGATACCGCTCTCCCTCTCCTCCATCTCATCGACATTGCACATACAATGATAAGTATGTCATGACATATTGTAACACTTTTATTCCTGTCTCTTACTGGCAGCGCTCTTTTCATGTTTAACAAAACATAAATTTCAGGCGCCTCGGTACTCGGTTGAGTTTTTTTTACTGTGAGGGACTGTCTGTCAGTCACGGTACGCTTTAGTGCTGGGCGGTGATCTCTGAGCCATCTGTCAGTGACGGCGGCCGCAGGAAAGAATCTCAAAGGCACCTTTTCTCGATGATGAACACCTCTTTCTTTGCACTATCTTTGTTTTCCTCTTTTGTTTCATCGAATGTTCCCTCAAAGCGACCCTCACTTACGTGCTTTGCAGTTTTGCCCACCCGTTCTGTATCGGACTGGCTTCGAGACATGATTAGGCATATCTCTGCCACCTCGACCATATCAGGGATGTCCCTGTGCAGACCAGTCTGCACGTCCTGGAAGGTGCGCAGGACGTTCTCGGGACACCAACTTTTTACACCGCTGGACTGGTCAGTTGGCAGCCACTCCGCGAAGTCACTGTGTCTCTCTCACGCGCTCTTTGAAAGCGCGATACTGGGAGACGAGGCACAAACATTTGGTCCCTGAGCAGCTGTCGCTGCACGGATGGCCTGGCAGCTTCACACTCCCCAGACTCAGCCGTTCGGCCAGGTCTACAAACGTCGCCTCACCATAATCTGAGCCTGCGCTAGTTGAGGCGATCCTGTCCATGTTGAATGTGTGAATTATGAGTCGTTCAATGTCAGTCGGGTCAAGATACGTTGGACTAAGTCGCAGGATCGCCGCCACCAGGTCAGATCGTCGCCGAGTCGCCTGTGTCATGTCAGTCGCGTCGCGTTCTACGTCACTACGCCGCAGCCGGTGCTGCTCGGTCACTCCGACCTCGGCGCCTCGGAAACCGGTGCCGTCAGCCACCGCCGGCCCCTCCCTCTCTAGCTGGCCAAAGAATGCACCCGCTGCAATTTTGTTCAGGGTGGACAGATACTTGTCCACTTCCTGGCGGTCCCGAAACACCGAGTACAGCGCTGACTGGCCAGCCTTACTCAGTGCCACAGCGGGCGTCATCACATCGATGATGATCAGCGACGCCATCACAAACTCCCGGCTCTCCAGCGTCCGGAGAACCCGCTGGGCCGACCCAGTAAAAAGCGACCCCTGAGCGATCATGTCTTGGAGAACATTGATCATGGCAGCTCGGTTGTGGAGGACTTTGGTCACTGCCATGACTAAGTACTCCACGAAGCGGGTTTCGATCAGCCGCTGCAAAGACAGGCTAATCACATCCAGCTGGGCGGATGCCCTCCGCAGCTGTCGCTTCAGAAGTCCTGACCCCTGAAACAGGCTGATCACCTGGTGCAGGCTGTCCATGTACTTCAGCATCCAGGTCGCTTCTTCCTTGTTCGTCACTTTCGACAATAAAGTCTCGAGGCGGTGGTCACGGTCATCTAGATGAACGTGACTTCTGTTAAATTTTTCCTTCCATATCCGGCGGAAACCATTTTTACTGCCAGAATATACTGCCTCACAGTCAGACACGAGGAAGAGGTGACCTGAATGCTGATGTCCTCGTCAGTAAGTCCGAAGTCATGTCGGAGACAATCGACGACGTAACTCGTCACCCCCCGTCCGTCGGCCTCGTGTCGGTCCCGTGTCCCAGAGCTGGTCGGTGTTTGGGTCGCCGTGTAGTCCGGAACTGGGTCAGCGTAGTTCCGCACGACGGCAGTCGTGCAGTGCACGACCACCGGGGAGCCGTCGCTGTCCAGAGTTCGCACATTCACTGCCTGCCGCTGGTTATGGGCCTCAGTGAATTTGTCCATTGTCAGGTGCATGTGTCGGGGGCGGCCAGTCGCGGGGTTCGGCGTCTTGAGGTGCCGCGATACCCCGTCGGTAAACACGTCATAGATGACGTCCACGGCCTGGGCAGCGGCTGGTCCGGTCTGATGCTGGTTTCCCACGTCAAAGCCAAGAGTGTTGAGCAGTAAATGTTCGTGAGCATGATCCTCGTACGAGTGTCCCCTGAGGACACCGTTGTAGATTATCGTCATATTTTTTACATCATTTCCTTGGCTTTAATATCATCCCAGCTGTCAGGTCACCTATTGTAGGTATCTGTTTGGTCGCGTTCATGACTTCAGTTGCTCGTTGATGTCGGTCGGAGCTCTGGTGGGTGATTAGCCTTTGCTTTTTGTATCGGCCTAGATGTACAGGTTTAGTTACCCAGAGCTCAGCTTTTTTCCCCCACTCCTCGCGCCGAATTGTGTGCAGGTGCTACACCGAGCACACAGTCACCCTGGCCTGTGTGGTCCATCACGAGCCAATGGAAAACGTCAGTTGGTGTGTCAGTGTCCGTGTCCATCCCGGCGTCTCCCTGTCCACCTCCAGCGGCACGCCTATCCATCAGCACTGACTGCACAGCTTCCTTCAGATTGTCGATTGATTCTTTTAGTGCACTGATTTGCCGGCCAGGGTTGTCTGCGCTCAAATTGTGGCGAAGAGCCACAAATTCCCGGGCGAGGAGATGAACATCGGCATCGATTTTATCCCACCTTTCCGAAAGACAATTTAGTCTGTTCCAGTCCACGTTGGCAGGGTGGCCGACTGAAGTATTGTCGGTACGCTCGTCAGGTCTGCGTCCAGTCTCGTGTCCGTCTGTCGGCGGTACATCGTCTGTCCATGACCACTGTCCTTGTCGGTCTCGTCTCGTCCATGGGGTCACTGTTGGGCTCGTCATTCATTTCCGGCTCGACAGCAGCTGGGCTGGGATCGTCTACATCACTGTCAGAGTCGAGGGAGGCAGAGTCAGTGGTTGCTGCTGGTGCAGTTGGCGTGGCATCGTCTCCAGACGTCCCCACAGTAGTGCTACATCCGATCGGGTCTGGACGGACATCTCGATCCCGCCTCTTCCGTCGCATTGTCTCTCTCTCTCACATGCCTTGCTAAAGTCCTTCAGTTCTTTCCCCCTCCCCACCCTGTGCACATTTTGCGCATGTCGGTTAGCATTACTTTTTCTGATATTTCTAAGACATATATAGCATACGACAGCTTCATCGAATTGAATTTTCACCATGCCTGATACCCACGGATCCAAGCAGCAAGTCAACGACGTAAGAACACAGGACAGGATGTAGGTGAAAAAACCAACCTCAGAAGGATGCAGGAAGGTCTGATGTAGGTGATGGACGGACGATGCGGCCAGACCAAACCAGGATAGCAGGATCCCGGCACACAGGATTGAGGCAGCAGCGGCGTTACTGTCAAAGAACGGATACAGATTAGTGTGGGCCAGTGGTAGAGGTGCGACAATTTTTTTTTACAGTTAATACCGCGGGCAAGGCGCCGCGGTCTCTACTAGATCACGGCGTGATTGAGGCAGTGTCTAGTCGTGACCATGCGGGGACCACACCATTTTGAATGAGATTATGTAATGCAAATAGCTGCATTCCTATAATATAAATAGCTTGAAGCGGCTACCATGCCGGGTCTGCTAAATGCTGTGCCGTGACTAAGCCGTGACTTGCGATTTCAGTCCATGGCCATGACTGCAATGTGAAAGAGCCAGCGATTTCACTTTGTATCATGTTTTGTACGTAACCCTCACGAGATGAAATTTCAGGAGATTGGAAGCTGGCAAATGCAGTTCTTATTTTCAAATTAGGCGAAAAGGGGAAAGTTGAAAATGATAGACCAGCAAGACCAACATCCTTAGGCTATACGATGTTTAAATAAATTAGTAATCACATAATGGTTGGTTTTCTGGAAGGGAACATATTGATTCGAGACACCCAGCATGTGTTTAGAAAAGGTTGACCTCGCTTACAAATATCTTGAACTTTTTGGATTTTGCTACAGACAAGTGTGATAAGACATCATATTGATTTAATCCTGATATGAAAATCAGTTTGAGCTATGGCTTTCAGATAGACAGTAGAGAGTGGTGCTAGGTGGCATGCAGATTTCATGACAACATGCTCTTAGTGAAGTACTGCAATGGTCAGTACTGGAACCACTATTGGTCACAATATTTGTAAATAGTATTGAAAAGGTATAAAAAGTGCCAAATTAAATTTAGCTTTGATAAGTGTCGAATAATGCATGTAGGTAGACATCATATCAGGAATCCATACTTGATGGGTAGCCAAGTACTAGCTGTGACTCAACAGAAGGACTTAGGTGTTATTGTGAACACAAAATTGTGTACATCATATTGTGTCCACAAATTATGGACAACATACAAAAGAAGCAATAACAAAATTTCAGGCCACATTTTAAATAGTGGAGCTTGATCCCCTATAGCTATGGAAAAAGTTGGTAATATTTAGAGAGAGTGCAAAAGAGGATTAGTAATTTGAGCAACCTAGCATATGAAACAAGATTAAAAAAGATATGAATGTGTGTACACTTAGATACATAAAAATAAGGGGAGAAGGTCTCATCAAGGTATTTAAATTTATTCATGGTCAGCAACCGATACATCTCTAGGATAATACAAATTATATAATTAGTTATTAGAGACCATCAATTCAAAATCAAAGTTAATCATATCAGGATCCAGCAGGGTAGTTAACATTCGAACCAGCTATCACGCACAATTGGCATTGTCAGTATGCAGAGCAGTCTATAAAAATAGCATAGACTGGTATTAAAAGGATAAAATAATTTCCTTTCATTATTTCATGGATAACTAATCGACAAATGTTGTGGACAACTAGTTCTTAGTGTCCACAAAGTGTAACCAAGATGGCCCCTGTCAGGGCCATAAGGAACATTTTTTATGTGGGGGGGGGGGGAGAGATCTGGGTGCTCAGACCATGAAAAGATGGCAGGTAATGCCCACCAGCTTCAAAGCGGGGGGGGGGGGACTGCCCTGTTCCTATGCCATTGGCCCCTGTGGCTCATAGTTGCATTACCTTTCATGTTTCTTTAGCTACTTCTTTTAGCTACTTCTTTTGTAAATTCATAGTTTCTTTTAAACTTGTCCTCATGCCAATATAATTGGGTGCTGGATCCATAATTCCTGCCCCGTCCACACCTTGCAACATTTTAAGGCTCCTCCCCTGTAGGAATATTCAGCATCACATAATTCAGTCTCAATAGGGTCGGATACAGGAATTTAAGCTGTGGGGCTGGTGGAAGCTAAAGATGTGCTTGGGTGGCACTAACTTGCCTTCCTTGGAAGCAGGGACCAGAGGGGGGAGGGGGAAGCACTCCGACCTCCCGGATGGATGGCACTTCAACAGATGGGGGGTGGAAAGGAGGCTAGAGGGGTAGCATTCCAGCAGATGAGGTGGCGTTCCCCTTTGGACATGGGGGGGGGCGGCCCATTCGGTCCCCTTAGATCCAATACTGTCTCTCTCCTACAATATCTATTGCAGCCTCATTCAGCTCTGAATCTGCCCCCTCCCAACAAAGCAGAACAACCTTAGAATCCACTCGCCCTACCTCGATCATATGCTTTCCTTCGAACAGCACACGCAGATATGCCACTAATATATCACCAATGTAGATTGAGATATTCATCATCTACATTGTACCACACATCTGTGCAATGTAGGATGAGGTGGTTTAAGGTTAACTCCGCTCAAGGCAGTACACATAGAACTTACGCTGCACTGTATGCACGTATATGCCAAATGCAAGGCTATGAAAACAATGGAATGTAAACAAAATTCAGCGCAGCGATGTTTTGCGCTTTCGTGACAAATTATAGTGCCACAGGACACAACGCACACTTCGCAATTTATTTTTTTACATTTAACCTGCACGGCTGGGAGGCTATTATACTGGAAAGGACTTGGAACAATATAAAGAATGCCATGAAAAAAACTAGGATCAAATATTTCCACTACAAGGGAGAATTATGGCATTCAGGTTGTTACCTGTGACGAAGGAAAAAGCCAGTGAGCTATCGACAAATGGCGATTGAAAAACACCATAATTTTCACTTAAATGTGCACATGTCGAGTATTTTGTGTGTTCAAATCAGAAAATGAACTTGAAATAATTAGATTTTTGTCCACTTATAGTATTCCCTTGCCATATCACCAAGGAACTGGTCTCCATTTTTAGCATACTTTCCAAGCATCCACACGTCAGGAGCTCTTGCGTTGTAAAAAATATGGCACGTAAGGAAGACCTTCGGAAGTGTTTTTGTGCTAATTTTCACGCACTGAATTGAACGGAGAGTTGGAAAATCCCAGATGTTGTGCGATTTATTCGTAGCACTTCCGTATATCAAGCCCCGCTTTTACCTGGATTTTTTCATCCTTCAGACTGGCCGAAAAAGCCCACAGATGAACATATGAATAATTCCTTGTACCGCGCGCGGCAGAGCGTTATTGTCCTTTTATAATGTGTAGAAAATGATGAGACGTTCAAATATTTGCTTTGATCTTTGATTTATCCATCATGCTCGCCAGTATTCATCCACAAATTCACCTGTATTTTCATGTGTTTTTCATCCTCCTGGAATGTGCCAGCCTAAGGATGAAATTTTTAATCCCATGTTCTTGATAAACAATGTTTGCTAATATTTGCAGTATTTGTGAAATTTATTAATGTAAGGTTAAGATAAATGAAGAAACAATTCCAACTTTATTTCTCTGTTTACATCTGAAGAGAATCATATATTAATATCGGAACATTTTATCAATTCTCATTTTCTTCAAAATACATGCCTACAATTGTGACGCACACAAGACTTCGAAAAACAAAGCTGAGTCCTCGTAAGTCGCTGAATAGGATCGAGGTTTGGGCATTTCTGTATTTATTAATGTAGATTTGTATACCTGCATTCTTTGCCTGTAATCGGTGCTGAGATACTACTCAGTCATGAGATTTAACGCTGTTAAGGGTTCAGCTCATGGGTGGATCCAGCCAGCCCGTTGTCAGTCAGCATGGGTTGTGTAAGATTGAATGAATCGCTGACGAAAAATACTGATTTGTATGGTTTAGGTAAGCTCTAGTTTAAAACAATACTTTTTCTTCAAATAAAATGTTCCCTGTTTTTCTGAAGAGCATGAATAAAGGATAATTTTAGTTCAAATCAGGCTATCTAGGCTGGTAATGCCCCCACCCCCTTGCTCCAAGTCCCCCCTGCATTAGCTGACAATTACTTGGGTTTGGCCAATGTCATGATTCAGCCCTTAAGTGTGTCAGCTCGGCCGAATTTCTGGTTATGCTACAGCTTCACATGTTTTTTTAAAGACGCATGGTATGAGTTTGTATTTCATGGATACATGCATATTCATAGATTGCTGCACTTATGTTCATCATGCTATATAATCCTCTGCATTGTGAGGATACACTGTGAACTTCATGCCTATCTTCATGAAGATACACATCTAGTTCATCATACAATAATTTTCAGCCTGCCAGGAACATCTTCACTACAGGTCCATTAGGTTTTGTGATGATATGCATTTGTCTCAAAACTCATTCTATATTCACCTGAGAGTGAGACTATTGATACCTGCTGGAAAAACAAAAGACAAGGATGAAAACATTGCAAACATGCACTTTAGTTCCATCACAACAACGACCATCTGTGTTTGTAATATGTTTGTGAAAAGATGAAAGTCATCACCAAGGATGAAAACCTTAAACTTTCATTAACTGTGATTTTCCATGCAAAATGGTGAATTTTTTTCACTGTGTCCCAGCACCAGACAGGGGTGAGGAAGAAGACCAAAGAGGTTGGTCACAGAAGCTAAGGACAGCGTATGAGAAGGGGGAAGATAAAGAGAGAGTATAGTGAGCTCTAGTTGTATAATTTGGACAGAAACAGCAATCAAATTTAAATTATTATAAATGTTGATCTGACGACGGAGGAGGGTGTCTGAGATAAATAAGGCAACTCCGCCGCCGCGGGATGTGGAATTCATGTTGTGGGTATAGAGGCAATAACCAAATATATTATAAGTACATGGGTCATTGTCGCGCCATCGGGTCTCCTGAACGGCAGCAATCAATGGTTTATTTTTGATGATATATTCCTTGAATTCTGCCCCATGGGATATGAGTGACCTCGTATTCCATTGGAGCAAGAAATCAGTGGTGGGTGTCTGCATTAGTGGTTGTGATCACGCTCCCGCAGCCGCGTGTGTGGCGGTGATGGTGAGACAGAGTCGTCCGATTCTGAGTCGAAGTGTCGACTCAGACACTTCGACTCCGAACCCTACAACGCCTTTACCCCCTATGAACTAAATTTATCCCTCTCAAAGGTATCCATTAGGGATCCTGGACCTGATCACTTGACATACCTCTTCTTTCAAAATCTCTCTGACTCTGGTAAAGACAACCTCCTCTCGGCTCTAACTCAACTATGGACTGACGGAACTTTTCCACCCTCTTGGTCTACTAGTACTATTATCCCTATACCTAAGCCTTCCAAGCCTCGACATTTCTCCTCTAGCTAACGTCCTATCTCTCTCACTAGTTGTGCTTGCAAAATTTTTGAGCGCATGGTCAATGGACGAATCAGAGTCTATCTCGAAAACAACACAATTATCTCTCTCTTTCAGAGCGGCTTCCGACCAAGGCGAAGCACCGCTGACAACCTAATCGAAATTGTGGATTCAATCCAGCGTGGTTTCGGGAAAAATACGAAACCATCGCCTTTTTAGACCTAAAATCTGCGTTTAACAAAGTACACAGTTCTGCCCTTCGAATTAAATTACACCGTATTGGTATCAAGGGCAGAATGACCACCTTTATCGCAAACTTTCTAGAAAGTCGCTCCTTCGTCGTCCGCTGCGGCAACATTCATTCCCGGCCCCACACTCTCGATCAAGGCGTCCCGCAAGGCAGCGTCCTATCCCCAACCCTCTTTCTCATTATGATCAACGACGTATTAGAACAACTTCCCCTAATTTCTCCCCTCCTAAAATATTATCTCTATGCCGATGATTTGGCTATTTGGTGTACACACCCGTCGGCAGATTCAGCTAATCACTTTGTTCAACTCGCCATGAATCATATTGATTCATGGTGCTCCCTCTGGGAGCTACAGATCTCCGCCACGAAATCGGCCACTATGCTCTTTAACCGGCTCCCCAGGCATGTCCCACCTAGCACACCGTTCCGCTATCGCGATCAAATTATCCCCGTCCAAACCTCCTTCAAATATCCCGGAATTATCCTGGACAAAGGACTCTATTTTGGCCCCCACAAAACCCATCTTAAACAACGCTGAGCTGTGCGTCTAATTCTCCTGCGCTGCATCTCTGACCGCGACTGAGGTGCAGTCGGACTACCCTTAGCAAAATATACATCGCCCTGATTCGTTCAATCCTGGAATACAATGCGTTTATCTTCGATCATCTATCTCCAACACTCACCAGATCACTAGAATGCATACAAAATCACGCACTTCGCCTCATCACCGGAGCACACAACACCACACCTACCACCAGTCTCCGGGGTGAGGCCAATCTCCCTAGCCTACAACACCGCAGAACACTACAACTCGTCAGATACCACTTCAGGGCAACAACACAGCTAAATCACCCCTCCAATGTCGCATGGTCTAAACCCCCGGGTTCGGCGCTCCAAAAATAAATAAATACAGCATTGCTATTCATTTGAAGCAGGTTCTCAAATCCACACTGAAATTTCCCAACGTTACCCCTCACCGAGTTCCCCCATTTCTCCAATTCTGGCACATGAAACACCCCAAACTTGAATATCTCTTTAGGCACAATACAATCCTACTCAACCCATCGACGTTGAAGTCAAATTGTTTGAATATCAAGAGGCCCACCCACAGCACACTTTCTTTTACATTGACGGCTCCCGTACCAGCAATGGTACGGGTGCCGCCTGGTGCAGTGGGCCTGACACTGGCCAAACCAAATTAACACGTCATCATTCGGTATACACAGCAGAATTAGTCGCCATACCCACTTGCCTCCTACACATAATTGCACAACACATCACTGCCACTACAATGCACTGACTCACGATCCTCCGTGGACGCCCTCGCGGCCATACACCCCACCACACACCCCACACTCCACGCCATCCGACACCTCTACAATGACAATCATGTACGCCTTCAGTTCACCCTCTTCTGGGTCCCCGGACATGGGGGTATCCCGGGGAACGATCGAGCCGATGGTCTGACCCGAACGGCGATCGACTTCCTCCGAATGAGGGAGTTCCGGTACCACCCGGGGATCTCCTAGCCCTGACCAATAGCTTATTTAAAAACTATATCCAGGTTGGTTGGTTATTGGTTTTACGACACGTCGACCGTTGAGTCATATAGGAACTATATCCAGGACTGCTGGTCACACAACATCACACTCCTACACGCTATCAAGCCCACACTCTCCAACTGGCCCTCTTGCAACCAACACTCCCGTTGGAATGAGGTGACACTTGCCAGACTTCGCCTCGGACACACCAGACTGACACACAATTTTTTTTTTATCGACCACAACGCCTTCCACTTTGTACCACATGTGGTGTCCGCATTACTGTCGCCCATTTCTGTCCAGCATATGCTCCTGATCGTCGCGCTATTATCCAGCATTTCACCAACACCCATACGCAAATTTCGCTTCGGGCTCTCCTCGGGGATGAGCACCCGGCGCTCCTCCAGTTACTTTTCCGCTTTCTACATGACACCCAACTTTCCGAACGGATCTGATTTCTCTGTTGCACGTTACCTGGTCCAAACTGAATTGATGTGATGTTAAAGGCTATGACACGTGCCGCGCTCCTCGTTCGCTGTATGACTCCGCTCCACACATCTTCCTCTCCGACGCTGTAAAACACATACATATATGTTATCTCACACTAGGTAGGCAGGGACCGATCCAATTAGGCCAAAACGGACGGCTTCCCTGGCAATATTGCGCTTGGTTTTTACCTACGAGTTTTCCAAGCAATTTTGTTTTTCCCCTTCTCAGGTTTTTCCAAGCTTTAACTTAAACATACACCTATACATACAAGGTTAGGCCTGACGCCCACGACTCGCCCTGGACGTCGGGCCTCCGCTTTGCCATTTCAGGTTGCAGGTGGGCAGTGGAGCCTCTCCGCAGGCAACGAAGCTGCCCACCCTCCAAGTGTCCTTCTAGTTGTCGTGTATGTATGCATGCATGTCCGTGTATGAACCTGTATGCTATGCATGTATCGACCCTTTACGCCACGTTCTTTGTTTGCCGGTGTCTCATCTTTCTTCTCTTGCTTCTTTGCTATAACCGGATGCCACATAAGCCGGATTAACGTAACTATTTCTTTAACGTAACAAATCTCTAGCGGATGGCACTTTGCCTGTGCTAGAGGGGAAAAAAGCTAGGAGAGGGTGGGCGGGGCCTTGGGACAGCGGGCAGCTTCTATGCTCGATCACCTATGAAACACCAGGTGTTGTCGAGCCTCCTTCCGCTTTCCTCTTTCCGACGGCAGCAGAATAGCGCCGTCTCCGACAGCCGCGCACAAACCGTGCCGTACCTTGTCGTCCACAGGTGGGGCTGTCTCCGCCGTTTCGCCGCATGGGCTCCCGTCCCAACCCAGTCCCGAGCCCCTTCTGCGGCCATCTGCCTGACCGCTCGCCGGCGTGGTGGGAGTGTCAGGCGCGCGTCTTCACCGAGACCATCTTCCACGACACCAGCACGTGCGCGATGGGGCCGCCCGACGACTACTACGCCGTGGTGGATAATCAGCTGAGGTGAGATATGAGCACTACGCCGTGGTGGATAATCAGCTGAGGTGAAACGTGAGCACTACGCAATGGTGGATAATCAGCAGAGGTGGGACATGAGCACTACGCCGTGGTGAATAGTCAGCTGAAGTGAGACGTGAGGACTACGTTGTGATGGATAATCAGCTGATGTGAGACGTGAGCACTACACCGTGGTGGATAATCAGCTGAGGTGAGATGCGAACACTACGCCGTGGTGGATAATGAGCTGAAGTGGGATGTGACCACTACGCTGTAGTGGAAAATCAAGCCTGCAGGTCCATTAATCTTGGCAGCATGCCCCTGAAACTCACGAGAAGACCCCAATACCCGACAGGAGGTCCCAGCTTGTCGTCCGGTGGTGCCTAGCCGAAGGGCCCACAAGTCATGACAAGACGCACTAGGGCTTATGAAATGGATCCAACGCCTGACAGGGGCTCCAAGATATTGTAGTATTGACAGGAGGCCCCTGTAGGTCACAGGTCACGGTAGGGAGCACCTGCGGTGTTCTCTGGACGCCCAAGAACACGACGTCCACTATTAGTCATAGGAGGCTCTCGGAGTTCATGAAAACGTCCCAAAGGCCGCAGGAAGCATCATCATGTTCCCTGGAGGCTCAAGTAAGGAAGCCCATTAGCCCACAGGATATTTCCGCCGTTTACTTAGGGCCAAACAGTCGCCAGACCTCAGTATGCTATCTGGATGCCAAGACCGAGGGGCCTATCAGTCGTGACGGGAGGTCCATGGAACTCACGAAACTTCCCACAGCCCAGCAAGAGTTCTTATGTTGCCTACAGGCCTCAAGAGACAAACACGAATGCAGGAGACCCCGAGACTGCGTTGATCTTAAAGAACTACTCGTGGTCAACGGTCTGTCTCCCCTTCCCCTGGAAGCATTTGGTGAGGCCGTCCCTACAAGCAAGCACTTTTGATCTTTGGTGAAGTTAATGCTTCCCAGTCTTGTGATGTTTTGACCTCTGAGGATGATGAAGCCTATCCCTGCCACGATATTTTATGTTTTAACCACCCCTATTGAGAGTGGATAAATCTTCTCTGAGTCCTACATAGCATGACGTCCCTAGCCAAGTGCTCATGATTTCACTCCTCTCCAAAGTACGAACGTGTTGAACATTTTGAGTAGTACTCTGGTTCAAACTCAGGCCTGAACCCCTCCTCCTCGCCCAGATGCAGACATTTCGGGCTGGTTCTCACAATGCTGATTGTTGGACCTCCTCAGAGCATTGATATTCGGACTTCCACAAGCACGGGCATCGCCAAAGTAAAGGACGAGGAGAACTCGTCCCCAAATCTTCTTGAACATTACGTCTATTGCGTTTCACGGCACGAAACCGACCTAAAAACACTCTCGTCATCCCATTCGAAATCTGCAGTACTGCCAATGTCCACCATCTGCTGACGACCTCGCCACCTCCTCAGGGTATACGGTATACGCGGACTCCGCATCGTCGACGCCTCCGTGATGCCGCGGATCGTGTCGGGCAACACGAACGCGCCGACGATCATGATCGCCGAGAAGGCCGCCGACCTGGTCAGAGCCTACTGGCACGCCGTCGACCTCGGCTACGACCCGGCCAGCTTCGTCGAGCAGCATGTGCTGCATCCTCACCGGCGCTCCGGCCGGCTGTACGACTTCACCGATCACGCGGCGGCACACGAACGCGTAGCGCGTGCCGACCCACGTGCGGAACGCGAAGAGGAGCGCGAAGGCTTGCGCGCGGAGCCTTCAGAACCCGTGAACGTACAGGCGGACCGCAACGCGACCACCGGCCGTTCGGCCAGCTCCCTCAGCCACAACGGGCGAGAGCCAGCAGTCGCATCGCCAGCCGAGGTAGTCCGGCTGAGCGAGGGTCAAAATCAATCGGACGTCTCTTCAGGGCGTGTCCGGAGGAGCCCGGCAGTTGGGAGGCAGCTCAGGTTCATACAGAACTGGCCGCTGAGCGGCAAAGGTGGGAACACATCGGAAGCCGTGCCCAGGGGCGTGACGACCTCCCCCGCCGGAGACGTGGGGGGAGACGTGGGGGGAGACGCGGGGGGACACGCAGAGTCTGCCGAAGCCGTCACGGCGCCGCGACAGGCACCGCTCGACGATGCCGGCCTGTCTGAAGAGGACAGGCGTTCGCTTCTGCTGATGTGGCCTGACGACGACGAGGTCGGTGAAGAGCCAGTGGGCGAGGATGGCGACATGTGGCCGGCTCAAGAGCTGATGCGGAGAGCGCGAGAAAAGCTGGTGATGTTGGTTCGAGAGATGGGCAGAAGCTGGTGGATATGGTAGGGATCAGCGACCTGGAGGGTCGCACATTATCCAGTGTGTTCTGATCAGAGACAAGAACAGCATCCCCATAAATAAAATGAGTCCGTTAATTGTTTGGGCTTCATGGCGTATCGGCAGCCATGGCCCTGCAGCTGAAGTCAGGCAATGAAGGCATGAACCTCCATTGGCTGCTCATGATGGCTCGGGGAAGACAGGTGTGACATTTGCAAGCAAAGCTGATGCCGATAAATTATATGTCCCAATTTACATCTTAACGTGCAAAATAAAGCATGACTTCGCCA
This sequence comes from Ashinkailepas kermadecensis, assembly GCA_034440615.1. Classification (NCBI taxonomy): domain Eukaryota; kingdom Metazoa; phylum Arthropoda; class Thecostraca; family Neolepadidae; genus Ashinkailepas; species Ashinkailepas kermadecensis. The sequence goes on from JAOTOM010004956.1 coordinate 160,115, forward strand.
AAGGATATAAAATGATGTTAACGGAGAGGGATGTGCAAAAATAAGTCGGCGGACAAGAGGCTGCCACAAACATTTTCTTAGCCCAAAATTTCACAAAATTCGTCATGTGGTCACATGGAGCACGTGTTGCATCTTCTAGCGGATCTAGGGGATAGCAATGCGGTCAGGGGCCCTATTTGCCGGACAAGCAGATGGAAAAACAACTTAGGTCCCCACCCTGTTGAGGGAGAAATATATATCCTCACCGAATTCAGCCAACATGTCTTGCTTTCCCAACTGAAAATAAATATATTCTACCTATGGAATCGCAGAGCTCACACTTTTGCCCTGCCCTTCAATTGTTTTCCCCCAATAAATGTGCCAGAATGTGGCAGCTTGTCGAAGTTTGACAAAATCGACTCCCCCTGAAATCGACTACCCCCCTCCCAAAATCCCCCTGAAAGTCGGATGGATCTGCCAGCGGCTGCGTTCTCCAAGGCTGATGGCGACATCTGTGAGGACGTATTGACGTCGTAGCCTGTTGAAAGGAAGCATCAGTGCTGGATAAAATTGAAACTGAAACGTACGCCACGATGGCGTCGCTTATATGTGGTCCCACCCCATGGGAACACTGTTCATGTGAGCGAGGAGTGTGTGCTTCCAGACTTTCCCTTGTTAGTGCGGTGGTGAAGCGTCTCTTGCTGAGGACGGAGGGGAAAAGATTGCTTGACTGGCGATATAGCTGCCACTCCATTCCATCGAAGTAAAAACGTTACAATATGTAAGCGGACGCACGGTAGCATGGTAGAAAGTGAGGCAGAACAGCAAGAAAGGAAGGGAAGGGAAAAAGTACAGAGAGGAAGAGAGAAAAAGAGAGAGGGAGAGAGAGAGAGAGAGAGAGAGAGAGAGAGAGAGAGAGAGAGAGAGAGAGAGAGAGAGAGAGAGAGAGAGAGAGAGAGAGAGAGAGAGAGAGAGAGAGAGAGAGAGAGAGAGAGAGAGAGAGAGAGAGAGAGAGAGAGAGAGAGAGAGAGAGAGAGAGAGAGAGAGAGAGAGAGAGAGAGAGAGAGAGAGAGAGAGAGAGAGAGAGAGAGAGAGAGAGAGAGAGAGAGAGAGAGAGAGAGAGAGAGTGAGAGAGAGAGAGAGAGAGAGAGAGAGAGAGAGAGAGAGAGAGAGAGAGAGAGAGATATATATATATATATATATATATATATATATATATATATATATATATATATATATATATATATATATATATATATATATATATATATATATATATATATATATATATATATATATATATATATATATATATATATATATATATATATATATATATATATATATATATATATATATATATATATATATATATATATATATATATATATATATATATATATAGAGAGAGAGAGAGAGAGAGAGAGAGAGAGAGAGAGAGAGAGAGAGAGAGAGAGAGAGAGAGTGAGATAGTGAGATAGTGAGATAGTGAGAGAGTGAGAGAGTGAGAGAGTGAGAGAGTGAGAGAGTGGAGAGAGAGAGAGAGAGAGAGAGAGAGAGAGAGAGAGAGAGAGAGAGAGAGAGAGAGAGAGAGAGAGAGAGAGAGAGAGAGAGAGAGAGAGAGAGAGAGAGAGAGAGAGAGAGAGAGAGAGAGAGAGAGAGAGAGAGAGAGAGAGAGAGAGAGAAGAGAGAGAGAGAGAGAGAGAAGAGAGAGAGAGAGAGAGAGAGAGAGAGAGAGAGAGAGAGAGAGAGAGAGAGAGAGAGAGAGAGAGAGAGAGAGAGAGAGAGAGAGAGAGAGAGAGAGAGAGAGAGAGAGAGAGAGAGAGAGAGAGAGAGAGAGTGAGAGAGAGAGAGGGAGCGAGAGAGAGAAACAAAAAGAGAGAACGAGCGACAGAATGAGGGTGGTTGAGAGAGGGTTAAAAGGGAGAGAGACAGAGTACCAGCACTCAAATATCTATTTCGTCGGCCGTCTGTCAAGGTACGCAGCTTGCACGCGTCGAATGATAATGGAGGTATCCATCTGTGCATATTGATCATGTGCAGGGCTTTCAAACTCCTAGGTACAATGATTCGACGTCACGACGAGATGTCTGGAATGCATGAGTTTTCCTGTGGTCCTCAACTATTTGTCGTGCTTGTTTATTATCATATATATTTCAAGTATATGCGATATTAGTTCGTAACGCCGTGTTTTCACCAAGGAGGAAGTGACGATATATTGTTTCTGCCCAGCATGTATAGATGCTGGGCAGGGGCACAGCCGATATTTTCATGAAGGGGCGAGATCGAAAAAATGATATTTGATTGAGGCTATTTTGCATACTATTGGCGTGCTTCGTGCGTGGAAAAGTTTTCGTATGACGTAGTGCAAGTTTCAATTTTCTCTTGGTTTAGTGTAATTAGTTTTACTAGGTGAGCAGGGACCCAGCAGAGGCGGGGGATCCTGGCGCAGCTGGGGTCCTCTTTGGCTGCGCCTCTGGTGTTGGGTGTGGGTCATCACAGGCCACAAATTCCTCATCAATATTTGCTCATCTTATGTGCTATTGTACGAAGCTCCATCACACGTGGAAGTGTTTCAACACAGCTGATATTACGAGCCTCGCCACACGGTGCAGACTGAGAAGTGGTGGTACCAAGACAGGCAACTGTGCGTTACCTAAACAGTCGTATGCTGCGTGTAAGCGGTGTTGTACACAGCACGATCTTAACTGTCCAGACTTACTGCATTTTCAATGTTCGTAAGCACTGATTCAGTGCTTTGCTCGTTGGAGCGTGATGGCTGATGTCAGCGCAGCGCAATACCGCATACCGCATACCGCATACCGCATACCGCATACCGCATACCGCATACCTAATGCCGTGTCCTGGCTATTGCTCAAGGCCCAACACGCACGTGCTGTGTTCACAGGGTCACACCAGTGATAACAGGTGTTGTTTTCACAGGGTCACGCCAGTGATAACAGGTGTTGTGTTCACAGGGTCACACCAGTGATAACAGGTGTTGTGTTCACAGGGTCACACCAGTGATAACAGGTGTTGTGTTCACAGGGTCACACCAGTGATAACAGGTGTTGTGTTCACAGGGTCACACCAGTGATAACAGGTGTTGTGTTCACAGGGTCACACCAGTGATAACAGGTGTTGTGTTCACAGGGTCACGCCAGTGATAACAGGTGTTGTGTTCACAGGGTCACACCAGTGATAACAGGTGTTGTGTTCACAGGGTCACACCAGTGATAACAGGTGTTGTGTTCACAGGGTCACACCAGTGATGACAGGTGTTGTGTTCACAGGGTCACACCAGTGATAACAGGTGCTGTGTTCACAGGGTCACACCAGTGATAACAGGTGTTGTGTTCACAGGGTCACACCAGTGATAACAGGTGTTGTGTTCACAGGGTTACACCAGTGATAACAGGTGTTGTGTTCACAGGGTCACACCAGTGATAACAGGTGTTGTGTTCACAGGGTCACACCAGTGATAACAGGTGTTGTGTTCACAGGGTCACACCAGTGATAACAGGTGTTGTGTGCACAGGGTCACACCAGTGATAACAGGTGTTGTGTTCACAGGGTCACACCAGTGATAACAGGTGTTGTGTTCACAGGGTCAACCAGTGATAACAGGTGTTGTGTTCACAGGGTCACACCAGTGATAACAGGTGTTGTGTTCACAGGGTCAACCAGTGATAACAGGTGTTGTGTTCACAGGGTCACACCAGTGATAACAGGTGTTGTGTTCACAGGGTCACACCAGTGATAACAGGTGTTGTGTTCACAGGGTCACACCAGTGATAACAGGTGTTGTGTTCACAGGGTCACACCAGTGATAACAGGTGTTGTGTTCACAGGGTCACACCAGTGATAATTACATGCAGCGCGGGCCATTGCAATCAGAGCCATTATAATGTATAGGGATGTAGACCGCCTATGTGGTCGTTCTGCGCGGGCCATTACAGCCAGAGCTCACATAGCGCTGTACAGGGAAGTGGACGGCTCTGTGGTCATTATGCGTGGATCGGTGCAGAAGCTGACGGAGTTGGTGCCTGGCTTGTCCTGGTGCCTGCGAATGTGACTCAGCGTTGTATCCACGTATTTATATGCCGAGAAGGTCGTTCGTTGTGGGTAGCGCTGCAGTGACACGTCATGCCAATGTTTCCAGATGGTGTTGCCGCCACTTTGGATCCATGTTGTGAATTCATCAGCCATCACGTCACGTGCGTGTACCTTTATTAAAATAAACAGGGTCGTCGTGTGTTGTGCCGTCTTTAAGCTTTATGCTTCAACCCGCCCGGCAACCGTGCGAGTCGGCTCAGATACCAGGGTGTTGTGTTTGCCTTGCACCGGACACCTTAACCCGACCTTGATCACGAACTTAAGTACACTGACTTCGAGTATACCGACTTGAATCACGATGGGCCGGCGTGGTAGGCGCCAGGTTGGGCTATTTCCGCACACATTTGTCCATGTAGCACGCCGTCAGGCACGTAGGCGCACATTTAGCCGACGAGGCGAAGCGAACTGCAAACAAGCGGCATTCGACGATCATCACCGAATTATGCACCGCTGGGCCACTGCCGGCGATGGACGTCCTTTCGGCCGGCCCTGAGCATTCCCGGACTATGAGACGAGGAGGACGGAGACAATGGTGTAGAGAGAAAGGTGACGAGGACAGGCTGTGAGGCGGTTAGGATGGGTGGATGTGGTGCAATGATCGAGACACGTGCTGTAGAGAGAAAGTTGGCCAGGACAAGCTGTCAGGGGAATAGGATGGGTGGATTACCCCTTGCTCCGCATGGAAATAGGGTTAGACTATGCCAATATTAGTTGATGCCAACTGGTTGAATACATGTGCTAACCCCATCACCGAGGCTTCAAACTCATAAAACTAAAACTTATGGAAGCTTGACATCAGCCATAACAACGAAGCAGCTCATAGGACCACCTTGTACAAGGGAACTTATGTTCATGAAACGTCTCTTGTGGTTTATTGGTCAGGTTTTCTTAATTGCTTGCCGCACCCTGGTTGGCTTTGCTGGAAGGAACCTTTGCTTTCCTTGATACCTTTTCTCTACTGATGTGCTGATTTATTGTTCCCAGACCTTCATCATCCAACCCTGAGTCCCTGGACTCCACGAGCAGCGGTACTCCTGCACGTCCAGCATCGGTGCTTCCGACATCAGATCCAGCACGCCCCGCACCTCAACCCCTGTCCACCTCAACCCCTGTCCACCTCAACCCCTGTCCACCTCAACCCCTGTCTGACGTTCGCTGTATTTCGAGTTAGGTCCTACATGCCGTGCACCGGTGCTGTTGACATCAGTTGCTGCATGCCCCAGACCAGCGCCTCTTACGTCAGCGCCTCAATACCCTACAAAGGCGCTCCCGAATCAGCTCCTGTATGTCATGCATCGGTGCTCCCGATGTCGGCTTGGGCACCTTCAGCGGCTAGGAAAAACCCCTGTATTTTTAACTCCTTGGGGATAAAAGCCAAAGACAAGTCCTTTGTAGGCATATTCCACACATAATTCCTGGAGACGGTGAGGTGCTGCATTCTTTCAAAGATTCTGCGCAGCAAGAGTAAACCTGCTAGAAGTTGTCCGAAAAAAACCTTCTTCGGATTACATAGGAAATTTCAAGGGAAACCCGCGTGAAGTACACCAAGAATGGTATGCCCACAGGGAATCCCAGCGGATACATGCACAACAGACTCCCATGGTCTGTCTCAAAACCCAACGAAAAAATCGTTCTGAAGATATCTTGCTTCGATTATCATTGACGACACCAGCTGACGTTCAAAATTACAGACGCAGTACACGTTGTCACTACCTCTTGCAGCAATCTATGTAAGCACAAGCGGATAACTTACCAACCGTAAGTCGTACGATGTTTATAGACACACGAATACAAGGAATAAACATGAATGCTTAGAATGTGCTAAGGATATCCATCTAGCTCTCTTATTCAAAAAGGTACCTGGGACCACGAACCGTAACTTACAGAGCTCTGTGTAAACTAAAATACATTTGATACGGCCTCCAAATGTTATCCCATGGACCTGGAATTATGCATGCACGCCTGTGTCCCCAATAGTAACCGAAGCAAGATGCATCCCGAAGGATATCCTATTGTTGATTTCCGACGAACGGGGCCGACAGCTGTTACATTTTCATGTATTGCTATGGCTGTCAAGTATACCTCACTTACAATTCGTTTCATATTTTGGCCGCATCTTTTCCTTTCCAATATCCAAGTAAATTGATGTAAATCCGAGGAGAAATAAGGTTTTAGGCATAGGTTATGTTGAATATTGGGCGAAGCGTTTTGGGGTGAAGTTTGTCGTTTTTCTGGATTCATTCGGAACAATCAGCTAATAATAATTATGTGTTCGATTATTTTTTGGTTTGACTGGGTGTTCGTGTCATGATATACGATATGAAAAAGTTGAAAGCAAATGTTGGTTCCGGCACCAAGAGGCTAGCCGTTCTTCATAACATTCATTGTGATGGTGGTGCAATTTGGGCACCTTCCCCTACCTAAGTATAAAGGTGACCTCCATGAGGGGCAAGCGGTGTGCAGTGCTCGACCACTTATGAGGATTTGGCCAACAGTGTTTGGCAAATCACCATAGCGGGCTGTACATGTCTTGCTTTTAGGCTTGCAGGTAACACTATTACAGTATATCTACATCTAAATATGTAAGGGGGCGGATTTTGTACACCTGACATCTTGAAATCTATTGAGCCAATTTCAAACCTGAATAGCTGAAGCGAATTCTCCGGATCTAATCTACATTTTGTTTTGGATATCAAATTAGCCAATTTTCCCAATGGCAAAGTCAGGACACCAAAAATGCGTGGAAATGGATACAGATTACTTGAGGCTGTGGTGGTATTTTACACGGGTCAAGTTGTGCGTAGTTGGGCATTTGCATCTTTGATGGCGCAAGATGCCATTTGATGTCCATATATGCACAGGCAAAACATCTAGTGGCTTAGCTAGGAGTCTAGGCATCATTTGCTATTTGTTGTCGGTCCTTCTTCGCAGTCGGTGCCACAAATAACTACTCGATTCCTATTCTTACATAACACCAATGCTTACCGTGCAGTTTTGTCCAGGTGCCTTGCCATTAAGTTATGCTAGCGAGATCGTGAGAGGCCTTAATGCAGAGGTCCCAAACCCGCAGAGTACCGCGGGCCGCATCGACAAGTCCGAGAGGGCCCGAGGGCCGCACCAATAAAAAACCTCTGAAAACCACATGTTATACAGAACAAAAATTTCACAGAATTTATTAATGAGACACCTGGTGACATTTCTCAGCACAAATATTATCAAAATCAGGGGTAATGGAACTAACACTCAGCAAGAGAACGTCGTCCAAGTGGTCATCTGTGAGCTGTGCACGGGTTTTCGATTTTGTCAGTTTCATCTTGCTAAACAGCTGTTCGCACAAGTATGTTGATCCAAACATTGACGACACTTTCATCGCGTTCTGTACCAGGGCCGGCAATTGACGTGTGCGAACTTGAGACTGCCAGAAGGTGAGTGGGGGAGGATCCGTTGAACTTTGAGCGCAGCTCGTCGGAACACTGAGCTCAATGAGCTCCAGCTGGATGTCAGCGGGGGCACACTCTGGGTCTGCGTCGAAGGGTGCGCTGAACTGCTTCAGCTCTGGGGTGTAGCCGCGTACATCAGCAAAACGGCTGGCAAACTCTTTCCTCAAGTCCCTAACGACGTCCACGTATTTCTCTGTGCTGGTGGGCTTAACTGACGCCAACTTCGAGAAGTGGGTGAAGTCCTTCTCCAGCTGAGACTCCCATAGCTTGAGCTTCATCTCGAAGGCGTGAACCTTTGAGATCATGTCCGGGACGAGGATATCTCTGCCTTGGAGCTGAAGGTTCAGGTTGTTCAAGTGAGTGGTCAGGTCGGCGAGAAAAGCGAGATCGGCGACCCAGACGGCATCCTCAAACTGCGGGAATTCAGCTCCCTTGGAGGACAAGAACTCCGACAGCTGCTTTCTGAGGTCGAAGACACGCTTTAGCATAGAGCCACGGCTGAGCCAGTGCACGTCGCAGAAGTAGACCAGGTCGCCATACTCCGCCTTGGCATCGGCAAGCAGGTCCCGGAACTGGCGGTGGTTGAGTCCTCTTGCCAACACAAAGTTCGCTGCTTTCACCACGACGCTCATGACGTCAGACAACGTTGCATACTTGGCACACAGGGCTTCTTGGTGCACAATGCAGTGAAATCGCACAATGTCCTGTTGATGTCCCAAGTCGCGGCAGTGCTTTGTCAGGAGCGAAGCAAATCCCTTCGTGGAGCCAACCATGGCTGGGGCACCGTCGGTGGTCACTGTGGACAACTTGGCTAAGTCCAATCCCATTTCGTCCACACACTTCAACACTGCACAGAGGACATCGTCACCGGCAGTGGTACCCTTGAGCGGGACGAGCTGCAGGAACTCTTCCATTACATCCAGGTTGTCTGTCACTCCACGGAAGAAGATCGCCAGCTGGGCAGTGTCCTTCACATCCGTGGACTCGTCCAAGGCCAGTGAGAAGTAGCGCACACCTTGACAACGGCACTTGACAACGTTCCCGCAGGGTAGAGCGAACGTCGGAGGCCATCTCCTCGACGCGGCGGGTGATGGTGGAGGCGGAGAGGCTGATCTGACTGAACACCCCCTTCTTCTCCGGGCAGACGTCCTCCACAGCGGCCATCATACACTCCTTGATAAACTCTCCGTCGGCGAAGGGCTTGAGGCTCCGGGCGACCAGGTGACCAACCCGGTAGCTGGCGCGAGTGTTGCTTGCTCCGGGCGACCAGGTGACCAACCCGGTAGCTGGCGCGAGTGTTGCTTGCTCCGGGCGACCAGGTGACCAACCCGGTAGCTGGCGCGAGTGTTGCTTGCTCCGGGCGACCAGGTGACCAACCCGGTAGCTGGCGCGAGTGTTGCTGCTCCGGGCGACCAGGTGACCAACCCGGTAGCTGGCGCGAGTGTTGCTTGCTCCGGGCGACCAGGTGACCAACCCGGTAGCTGGCGCGGGTGTTGCTTGCTCCGGGCGACCAGGTGACCAACCCGGTAGCTGGCGCGAGTGTTGCTTGCTCCGGGCGACCAGGTGACCAACCCGGTAGCTGGCGCGAGTGTTGCTTGCTCCGGGCGACCAGGTGACCAACCCGGTAGCTGGCACGGGTGTTGCTTGCTCCGGGCGACCAGGTGACCAACCCGGTAGCTGGCACGGGTGTTGCTTGCTCCGGGCGACCAGGTGACCAACCCGGTAGCTGGCACGGGTGTTGCTTGCTCCGGGCGACCAGGTGACCAACCCGGTAGCTGGCACGTGTTGCTTGCTCCGGGCGACCAGGTGACCAACCCGGTAGCTGGCACGAGTGTTGCTTGCTCCGGGCGACCAGGTGACCAACCCGGTAGCTGGCACGGGTGTTGCTTGCTCCGGGCGACCAGGTGACCAACCCGGTAGCTGGCGCGAGTGTTGCTTGCTCCGGGCGACCAGGTGACAAACCCGGTAGCTGGCACGAGTGTTGCTTGCTCCGACTGACGTTGACAAGGCCTTCTTGAACAGCGTTGTCTGCTTCTCCAGACTTGAGGACAGGCGAGACACCTCCTCCTTCCTGTCCTCCTCGGACATCTTTGCGTACTTGGCGTGAAGTGTTTCGAAGTGCCTCTTCACATTGTATTCTTTGCACACGGACACAGTGTCATGGCAGATGAGGCACAGGGGCTTTCCCTTTCGCTCGGAAAAGAAGTAGCGCGCCCACGCGCTGTTGAAGACACGCTTTTCATCCTCGAACTTTCGTTTCTTAGAAGGGGGGAGCCATCTGCAAAGAGAAAAGAAGACTAAGACAAGAAGACTAAACATAATATATAAAAATATACTTAACCTAACCTCCTAACGGTTAGAACCTAACCTGAACTAACCAATTAACCAAACCTAACCTAACCTAACCTAACCATAACTTAACCTATCCTAAAACACGCTCTTGAGAAAAAGATGTTTCAACACACGTTTGGAATGATGGAGGGCCGCACCGATGACCCAGGAAATGATCTGGCGGGCCGCACGCAATGTTAATTTTGACAAGTGGCCGCGGGCCGCACGGAATGGCCTCGCGGGCTGCATGTGGCCCGCGGGCCGCGGGTTGGGGACCCCTGCCTTAATGCGAAGACTACTGCGTCTATTGACCATTGGGAAAGTCTCCTAGGTACGCCATTGAGGGAACTTTCCATGATTACGCTCTGGCTTTGGGTGTAAAAACCGAATCGTTATGTTTTTGTGGCGAACCGGTTTGTATATTCAAACACGCGAAGCTTTTTGGAATATCCTACCTATTCATCTTCTCTGGATGTGCCCATGATATCATATACAAATTGGTTTATTGGTTTTGAAACATCACAGGATGTAAGAAGTGCATCATGAAATAAAACAATAAAATTAGCTTTCCGATGATCTCGTGAATGACACCGCCTTGGCAAACCGGTCACTTGTTGCCGATGTTTCCTCCCCTGTATCCGCCCCTGACTCAAAATGAATATTTTTAATAAAGAAAGTAGTGTTATCGGTTGAATTCCAACTTATAGTCGTCTGAAGAGCAAACCACGAACATACTGAGGCGTTGGGTGCTGTTCCGGAATCTTTGCCAAAAACATGTCGGAAGTACGTCCAAATGTTCGCTCCTGAAACCGTCTCTGATATAGATATCAAGTTAAAATTTCGGTGCGAGGTATGAAAAGAATGATAGGAGAAATCTTCGCATGTCACGTATCTCTTACAAATGGTCGGCGGCAGAAGAACCACAGGGGGAGGGGTCCTCTCCTCCCCGTTCTTTACCGGGATGGAGGGAAGCCAGGCCGTGGATCCGTGGGCCCGCTGGTCAGCATACGTGAAATAAAGTTGTTTGTTCCTTCGTGAGCGGTCTTTTTTTTGCGATATTGCGTGATTATCCGCCGAGGGAAGTGCAGGGATGCCGCATGCTTCTCCGGAGTGAGAAGTGGTTTGGTTTGTTGTTGTATTTACTTGTGTCGGGCAGGTACATATGCACCTAATGCACCTGTGTTGGGCAGAAGTGGTTTGGTTTGTTGTTGTATTTACCTGTGTCGGCCATGTACATATGCACCTAATGCACCTGTGTTGGGCATGGGAAGTGTGGTGGGGTTTGGTTTGTTGTTGTATTTTGGTGGAAACCTGTGTTGGGGAAGTGGTTTGGTTTGTTGTTGTATTTACTTGTGTGGCCATGTACATATGACCTAATGACCTGTGTTGGGCAGAAGTGGTTTGGTTTGTTGTTGTATTTACCTGTGTCGGCCATGTACATATGCACCTAATGACCGTGTTCAGAGTGGTTTGGTTTGTTGTTGTATACCGGTGCGGCCATGTACTTGTGCGCCAGCAGGCATTAATAGGAGACAGAACATAAATAAAGTAGTTTTTTTTCTTTCGTGAGCGTTTTTCCGACGATATTACGTGGCTCTCCGGCGAGAGAAATGCGGGAGGCGGAGAGAAGAAGAGTTCTCGGAAGCAGACTTGTGCTCGACTCGAGTTGAATCGAGAATCGATTCATGAATCAATCGTTTTTGGATGAGTCGTGAGTTGAATCGATTCTTTTCCCAAAAACATATCTTGAGTCGCGAGTTGAATCACATCTTTTTTTTAATGAGTTGAATCACGAGTCAATAATTTGAATCGCAATGAGTCATTTGAGTCTTGCGACTCAAATGCAAGTTATGAACAAATGATATAAAGCATGTATCTTTGTAAATAGTATGCCATGACACAAGGTATGGAGTAAAAACACAGTATAATTATTAATACTTAGCATTACAATTGTCAACTTATCAGCTGCCAGTGAGTAAAAAATGAGGTGTACTTAAGTTATTTACCAAAAACGGATAACAATAACTACAAAAAAAAAGTATTAATGCTAAGCTTGGTATTCACAATCAGTATCATGCATGAGTCAATTCTAGTGCCAGAAACACAACACAGAAATGGGATGTGATTGTGAAAAATAATAGGGAACTGAAACGACCATGCACTTTTTTTTGGAACAGGTATTTGCACTGAATAAATTGCGTCGGTTTGTGTGACAAATAACAAACCCAGGTTACCTTTACAAGAAGGTAGATCAAAATTTTCCTTCAAGCCCGCATGACGTCATTCGAAGTTAAAAAAAAAAAATATGGTAGAATTTTGGTTGCAGAACTTTTCTCAAATCATACGCAATGGTCACTTTAATTTGCTTCCTAGCAAATATATTTGTATTCCGCTTACCAGGTGAGTTATAATCTTTTCCCATTCTTTCCAGTGAGCATTTGTTCTGACACATTTTATTCTCATGCATAGACAAGGTCGGATTTGTGCATTGTAATCCGGCATTTGGAGAGGAATATTTTGTAGTCATCCAGTATGGAGAATATTTTTATTCAAACCTTATGCATGGTAACTCAACTTGCACCCATTTCAGTGAATTTTGAGCACTTTTCCTTGATCACAGCAGTTCGTTGTCAAAAGTTAATAACTTAGGAACTTCAACTTCCCGATGAGAAAACAACAAATAATTTTCTGGAAATGATAATGTTCAGGATCCCCAAAATCTAGGATCAGCCTATTTTTCCAAACATTTACCTACCTACCTACATTGACATACAGCAGTTGTTGAAAACAGTTTTTCCAGGCCAGCTAGACCCAGGGCATGATGCATTCTTCCTTGATGAATCTTGCATGGATTGTTGATGATACATGCATAATTGAACATTTATGTACGACACCATTGTAATCTAGGAATGCCCTCCTGAAACTTGCAACTCAACTGAAACTCTCCTGCCAATGGGGAGAAGAAGCTATGGAGCACTTAGCGCCCCCTTGACTGTCCTTTCTTCCGCTCTTGAACGAGGGTGACAACTTGAACATGTAAAATGGATGGTAGAGGGAGCCTACCAATATCAGGAACAAGCCCTTTATTTTGGAGGCACTTGATGGTGAGCCTACCGGAAATGGCACATTGTTGGGCAGGACGATTATTACGGGGTCATTTAGGATACCCTTTGATGAAGCTAAGGAATAGGTCTTTCAATTAGAATACGTCAAAGTATCCTATATTGCCATAAAATATGCAAGATAGCGTAGAGAAAGTCGGTAAAATTGGGTGTAAACCAATGGTGAAGGGAAACCTTCAAGCCTGCTACCAAACAAACTTCGTGGGGGCAACAGACCAACGCAATCATATTCTGTGCAGATACCTATTGCAGTGCAGAACATGGGTGCCATGTTGCAGTTAGGTGATATGTGTCAGGTATATGATTCAGGTTGTGTGTGCATCATGCTGATGTGGATTGAGATATTATGCACTCATTGCTTTGCATATGCATTGACAACCATTCATCTCGTTAATCTGTTTGAGTGAATTACTTTATGCACATGCACGTTCATTTATCTGTATATTTATCCTATATATCAACCATTACAGTGCATGACGAATGATAAATAATGTGAGGTGAAAACAAAGTTATAGCAAAAATAATATATCCAACAGATGTTTTGATGTTGGAGCATCTTAGTGTGAGCAGTTAGTGTGAATAAATACTGATTCGTTTCTTTAATTAGACAGATGAAGATGAGTTGACATCAAACTGTCTGTCAAATAAATTATTTTTGCTATAACTTTGTTTTCACCTCACATTATATATATATATATATATATATATATATATATATATATATATATATATATATATATATATATATATATATATATATTTAAATATATACATATATATATATATATATATATTATATTTTATATATATATATATATATATATATTATATGTATATATATATATAAATAGTGTGTGAGCAGTGCACACAAAATCATATGGCTTATGAGTCTGATACCATTGAGTCGGATCTGAATCGATTCAAATTTATGTTTGAGTCGTGAGTTGAATCGGATCTCTGTAGCTCTGAGTCTGAATTGAGTCGAATCAAATAATTTTGACCTGCTGTGAATCATGAGTTGAATCGGATCTCAAGATCTATGAGTCAAATGTGAGCCGATTAAATAAATTTGAGTCGAGCACAAGTCTGCTCGGAAGAGTACTTTACAATTTTTTTCCGATGCCATTATGAATTATCATGCGAGATACAAATGGCGAATACATGTGTCGTTCTTGTCGCAGTCTTCTCAGGCGAGAACCTTTGGCTCGGTGAGATTATATGCCAATCTCAGCTGAGTATTTTAGGACGCTTGGAGAAGCGTGGCTGGTCTCGTGACAATGGTCTCAGACACTGGCGAATCTAGCCCACCGTTTTTTTTTTTGGGGGGGGGGCAACTTTCGGTTTTCAGCGTCAGCCCCCCCTCCCCTCCCCCAGTGGCGTACCTAGGAATTACATCAAGGAGGGGTCAAACGGATTTGGAGAGTGCCCATTCGCCCACTCTTTTTGGTTAAAAGCACCGGATTGCGACCACTATTTGGCAAAGAGGCCCATTAAAAAAAAATTAATGACAACATAATTTCCTGTGTATGGGGTCCCAGCCTAACTCCACCGTTTCTATGTCACCGGATTTTTGTTATTGTTTACCAAAACGTTCACGTTCACGTTCAACGTCTTGTACCACGTCAACGTTCGTGCACGTGCACACACTGGCGGATCCAATTTTGTCAACTCTTGCTGTAAGCAGAACTTGAGCAGCATGGAACCCTCGATGTGTGTCAGAATCTACTATGTTACCATACTGGCTTCCAAACAATTATACAAAATTCCTTTAAAATTGGAGATTCTTTCATAAGGACGCTATTTTTTTACCTAGGCAAAGGTTACTGCACTTGAATTTAGTTGACTTCTGTTGGTTTCGGGGGGGGGGAGGGGGAAAAAGACAATATGGGCCCCCTTTTAAGCGATTCGGGGGGAGGGGCATGGCCGGAATGGCCCCTCCCTGGATCCGCCAGTGGTCTCAGAGGCTGTGCAGAGGTTGAGACCGTACATGGCCCTCTGAAGCTTGTGGTTATCCGCAGAAAACTGTTGAACTTTCCATGGTCTCCGAGAAGCACCCCGGTCTCAGATGAGGAAAAAGGTCTCAAAACTGTTTCTGAGTGTAGATTACTTTTTCGCATCCACCACATGGAATCGCTGTTTACAAGATATACCATGTACTGTACGCTGCTCTTGGCAGAGTCACTGAGTTTACGTCGGCAGCCGATCACGCGCCGACTGCCGCTCGTTGTCCGTTGACAAAGTCCAGTTTACGTCGGCAGCCGATCACGCGCCGACTGCCGCTCGTTGTCCGTTGACAAAGTCCAGTTAATAGAAAGCAGTCGGCAGCAGAACTTCCGAGCCAAGCTTGCGGTCCAGATGAGGTTTCCACGAGCCACAGAAGCCTGGAGTTCCCAGCCGGAGCATACAATCTTTACACGTATTTTCTGTCACCCCAAGCCAGATAAATATATTTTGTACCGATGCTACTGAGACACGCGCCCTCGTCCATTCCCTGTCTAAAGCATTCTCCAGTCTTGCTGTGTGTACAGCGGCCTAAATTTGAGTTATTTGTGTTTACTGTGTTTGTGTGTGTTTATTGTGTTTGTGGGAGCTTGGACCAAAATTTGAGGACATTTTTTGTCGGAAAATGTAACGGTTTGTTGGAAGTTTTCCTCAAGCCGACCGACTGGGTCCCCCTTGGCATTGCCCCAGCGTGAGATGCGGTCTGCGGGTTCCCATAGGTCTCGATGGCCCGCCCATGGCTGCGCACCTTAGCGTGAACACCAAGCTGCTACCCGGCCCCGCAAGAGTGCGGAGTTCTCCTTACACATACTCCCCAGCCAAGCCTCGAGGTGAAGAAGTAGCTCAACAGGTAGTAGGCGGTTCACCCACAGGGGTGACAGCTTGGTCGGAACCATTATCCTGCCACTGGGCTGTTCTTCTTCTGTAAAAAAACGAATTGTCCTGCACTGGGGCGCCTTCCCGGCTAGGCGTGTTCATACCATGAGAACCTGCGGCGCGTGCCTCGATCATTGCACCACATCCACCAGTCATACCCGCCTCACAGCCTGTCCTCGTCACACTTATCTCTGCAGCACGTGTCTCGATCATTGCACCACATCCTCCCATCCTACCCGCCTCACAGCCTGTCCTCGTCACACTTATCTCTGCAGCACGTGTCTCGATCATTGCACCACATCCTCCCATCCTACCCGCCTCACAGCCTGTCCTCGTCACCTTTCTCTCTACACCATTGTCTCCATCTTCCTCGTCTCATAGTCCGGGAATGCTCAAGGTCGGCCGGAAGGACGTCCATCGCCGGCAGTGGCCCAGTGGTGCATGATTCGGTGGTGATCGTCGACTGCCGCTTGTTTGCAGTTCGCTTCGCCTCGTCGGCTAAATGTGCGCCTACGGGCTTGACGGCGTGCCACATGAACAAATGTGTGCGGAAATAGCCCAACCTGGCACCTGCCACGCCGGCCCATCGTGATTAAAGTCGGTGTACTCGAAGTCAGTGTACTTAAGTTCGTGATTAAGGTCGGGTTAAGGGGTCCGGTGCACGACAAACACAACACTCTGGTCAACACTCTGGTATCTGAGCCGACTCGCACCGTAGCCGGCTGAAACATAAAGCTAAAGACTGCACAACACACGACGACCCTGTTTATTTTAATAAAGGTACATGCACGTGACGTGATAGCTGGTGAATTCACGACATGGATCCAAAGTGGCGAAAACACCATCTGGGACCATTGGCATGACGTGTCACTGCAGCGCTACCGACAACGAATGACCTTCTCGGCATATAAATATGTAAATGCGTGAATGGTTGAGACACATTCGCAACCACCAGGATAAGCGAGTTACCAACTCCGTCAGTTTCTGCACCGATGCACGCATAATGACCACAGAGCCGTCCACGTCCCTATACAGCGCTATGTGAGCTCTGGCTGTAATGGCCCGCGCTGAACGGCCACATAGGCGATCTACATCCCTATACATTGTAATGGCTCTGATTGCAATGGCCCGCGCTGCATGCACTTACCACTGGTCTGACCCTGTGAACACAACACGTGCGTATTGTACCTTGAGCAATAGCCAGGACACAGCACCAGGTATGCGGTATGAGGTATGCGGTATGCGGTATGCCGTATGCGGTATGCCGAATGCGGTATGCCGTATGCGGTATGCGGTATGCCGTATTGCGCTGCGCTGACATCAGCCATCGCGCCCCGCCGATAAAAGCACTGAATCAGCGCTTACGAACATGGAAAATGCAGTAAATCTGGGAAGTTAGGATCGAGCTGTGTACAACACCACCTACACGCCTCATACGACCGCTTAAATAACGCACAGTGACATGTCTTGGTACCACCAATTCTCAGTCTGCACCGTGTGGCGAGGCTCGTAATATCAGACTTGTTGATACACTTCCACGTGTGGTTGAGCTTCGTACAATAGCACATACAAGGAGCAAATACTGGTGAGGAATTTGTGGCCTGTGATGCTTTGCACCCAACACCAGAGGCGCAACCAAGGCAGGACCTGTGGGCTCGGTACATGCTCACTTAACATACAAATATATTACACCAGTTCAAGGAAAAGCTGAGATTTGCACCACGCCAAACTCAACTCAACTTTTGATGTCAACTCAGCACCTCCTGGTATATTGAAGGTCGTACGTTTTCTTTACACGCAATGTCTAAAACCCAGGAGCATCTTAGAGCCATTCTTCGTTGTATTAGCCAGTCATTCTTTTCCCTTTGGGGAAAAGATTGCTTGACTTCGCCGAAGAATGTAAAATGATGTTAACGGAGAACGAAGTCAAGGGGGAGGGGGCAAGCAGGAGTGCACAGCGGTCGAATTTGGCAAATTTAGACAAACTGCCACATTCTGGCGGATTTATTGGGGAAAAAAAAACAATTTAGGGGAGGTCGGAAGGTCGAGCTCCTCGGTTGCTAGAATACGTTTCCTTTCAGCTGGATGAGCGAAAGACATGTTGACTGCATTCAGTGAGGATGTTTATTTCGGCCCCAACAGGGTGGAGGGGGGCCAAATTACATTTGCCCCTCTACTTTTCAGGGCAAATTCGGCCCATGGTCGCACTGCCGCCCCTTGATCGCACTGCCGCCCCCCATGTGACCACATGACTCATTTTTATAAATTTTGTGCGAAGAAATTGTTTGTGGCGGCCTCTCGTCCGTCGACAGTACTTATTTTTGCACATCGCTCTCCGTTAACATCATTTTACGTTCTTCGGCGAAGTCATGCTTCATATTGCATTTTAGTAAATAACTTGGGGTATTTTATTTCTTGGCATCAGAT
The DNA here is from genome assembly GCA_034440615.1 of Ashinkailepas kermadecensis. Taxonomy (NCBI): domain Eukaryota; kingdom Metazoa; phylum Arthropoda; class Thecostraca; family Neolepadidae; genus Ashinkailepas; species Ashinkailepas kermadecensis. The sequence goes on from JAOTOM010004956.1 coordinate 178,407, forward strand.
TTGTTTGCAAAAAAACATTTCGGGAATGCAATATTCCATACCTGTCTTCATACCGATATGGTTGACGATGCGCCATGAAGCCCAAATAATTAACGGACTCATTTACTTTATGGGGATGCTGTTCTTGTCTCTGAGCAGAACACACTGGATACTGTGCGACCCTCCAGGTCACTGATCCCTACCACATCAGCCAGCTTCTGCCCATCTCTCGAACCAACATCACCAGCTTCTCTCGCGCTCTCCGCATCAGCTCCTGAGCCGGCAACCTGCCACCATCCTCGCCCACTGGCTCTTCACCGACCTCGTCGTCAGGCCACGCCAGCAGAAGCGAACGCCTGTCCTCTTCAGACAGGCCGGCATCGTCGAGAGGTGCCTGTCGCGGCGCCGTGACGGCTTCGGCAGACTCTGCGTCTCCCCCCGCGTCTCCCCCCGCGTCTCCGGCGGGGGAGGCCGTCACGCCACTGGGCACGGCTTCCGATGTGTTCCCACCTTTCCCGCTCAGCGGCCAGTTCTGTATGAACCTGAGCTGCCTCCCAGCTGCCGGGCTCCTCCGGACACGCCCTGAAGAGACGTACGACTGACTTTGACCCACGCTTGGCCCGACTACCTCGGCTGGCAATGCGACTGCTGGCTCTCGTCCGTTGTGGCTGAGGGAGCTGGCCGAACGGCCGGTGGTCGCGTTGCGGTCCGGCTGTACGTTCACGGGTTCTGAAGGATCCGCGCGCACGCCTTCGCGCTCCTCTTCGCGTTCCGCACGTGGGTCGGCACGCGCTGCGCGTTCGTGTGCCGCCGCGTGATCGGTGAAGTCGTACAGCCGGCCGGAGCGCCGGTGAGGATGCAGCACGTGCTGCTCGACGAAGCTGGCCGGGTCGTAGCCGAGGTCGACGGCGTGCCAGTAGGCTCTGACCAGGTCGGCGGCCTTCTCGGCGATCATGATCGTCGGCGCGTTCGTGTTGCCCGACACGATCCGCGGCATCACGGAGGCGTCGACGATGCGGAGTCCGCGTATTCCGTATACCCTGAGGAGGTGGTGAGGTCGTCAGCAGATGGTGGACATTGGCGGTACCGCAGATTTCGAATGGGATGATGAGTGTTTTTAGGTCGGTTTCGTGCCGTGAAACGCAATAGACGTAATGTTCAAGAAGTTTGGGGGAAGAGTTCCCCTGGTCCTTTACTTCGGCGATGCCCGTGCTTATGGAGGTCGGAATATCAATGCTCTGAGGAGGTCCAACTATCAGCATTGTGAGGACCAGGCCGAAATGTCAGCACCTGGGCGAGGAGGAGGGGTTCAGGCCTGAGTTTGAACCAGAGTACTACTCAAAATGTTCATCACTTTCGTACTTTGGAGATGAGTGAATTCATCAGCACTTGGCTAAGGAGGTCATGCTATGTAGGACTCAGATTAAATTTATCCACTCTCAATAGGGGTGGTTACAGCATGAAATATCGTGGCAGGGATAGGCTTCATTATCTTCAGAGATCAAAACATCACGAGACTGGGAAGCATTAACTTCACCAAAGATCAAAAGTGCTTGCTTGTAGAGACGGCCTCACCAAATGCTTCCAGGGGAAGAGGAGAGAGACGTAAAGAACGACCCTTGACCACGAATAGTTCTTTAAGATCAACGCAGTCTCTGGGTCTTGTGGGCCCTTCGGTTAGGCACCGGGCACCGGACGATAATCTGAGACCTCCTGTCGGGTATTGGGGTCTTTTCGTGAGCTTCAGGGGCATGCTGCCAAGATTAATGGGCCTGCAGGGGCCTGATTTTCCACCACTGGGTAGTGCTCAAGTTTTACCTCAGCTGATCATGCACCACGGCGTTGTGTTCGCGTCTCACCTCAGCTGGTTATCCACCACGGCGTAGTGGTCATATCTCACCTCAGCTGATTATCCACCACGGCGTAGTGGTCGTCGGGCGGCCCCATCGCGCACGTGCTAGTGTCGTGGAGGATGGTCTCGGTGAAGACGCGCGCTTGACACTCCCACCACGCCGGCGAGCGGTCGGGCAGATGGCCGCAGAAGGGGCTCGGGACTGGGTTGGGACGGGAGCCCATGCGGCGAAACGGCGGAGACAGCCCCACCTGTGGACGATAAGGTACGGTAAGGTTTGTGCGCGGTTGTCGGAGACGACGCGACCCTGCTGCCGTCGAGTTCAGCCGGATAGAGGTGGGTTCGGGTCGGCACGAGTCGGCAGGTGAACAAGGTTGGCTAACACGGGACAATACTGTCTGAGATTGGCACCGATTGTTCCAGGAAACAGATATTAATGGCATGGGACTATTCCTCTCTCTCTCTCTATCTCTATCTCTATCTCTATCTCTCTATCTCTCTATCTCTCTATCTCTATCTCTATCTCTATCTCTCTATATCTCTATCTCTCTATCTCTATCTCTCTATCTCGCTATCTCTATATCTCTCTATCTATCTCTCTATCTATCTCTCTATATATCTCTATATATCTCTCTATCTCTCTATCTATCTCTCTATCTATCTCTCTATCTCTCTATCTCTCTATCTCTCTATCTCTCCATCTCTCTATCTATCTCTCTATCTCCCTATCTATCTCTCTATCTCTCTATCTATCTCTATCTATCTCACTATCTATCTCTCTATCTATCTCTCTATCTATCTCTCTATCTATCTCTCTATCTATCTCTCTATCTATCTCTCTATCTATCTCTCTCTCTCTCTCTCTCTCTCTCTATCTCTCTATATCTCTCTCTCTATCTCTATCTATCTCTCTATCTCTCTATCTCTCTATCTCTCTATCTCTCTATCTCTCTACCTCTCTACCTCTCTATCTCGCTATCTCGCTATCTCGCTATCTCGCTATCTCGCTATCTCGCTATCTCGCTATCTCGCTATCTATCTCTCTATCTCTCTATCTATCTCTCTATCTATCTCTCTATCTATCTCTCTATCTCTCTATCTATCTCTCTATCTATCTCTCTATCTCTCTATCTATCTCTCTATCTCTCTATCTATCTCTCTATCTCTCTATCTATCTCTCTCTCTATCTCTCTATCTCTCTATCTATCTCTCTATCTCTCTATCTATCTCTCTATCTATCTCTCTATCTATCTCTCTATCTATCTCTCTATCTATCTCTCTATCTATCTCTCTATCTATCTCTCTATCTATCTCTCTATCTATCTCTTTATCTATCTCTCTATCTATCTCTCTATCTATCTCTCTATCTATCTCTCTATCTATCTCTCTATCTATCTCTCTATCTATCTCTCTATCTATCTCTCTATCTATCTCTCTATCTATCTCTCTATCTATCTCTCTATCTATCTCTCTATCTATCTCTCTATCTTTCTCTCTATCTATCTCTCTATCTCTCTATCTCTCTATCTCTCTATCTCTCTATCTCTCTATCTCTCTATCTCTCTATCTCTCTATCTCTCTATCTCTCTATCTCTCTATCTCTCTATCTCTCTATCTCTCTACCTCTCTACCTCTCTACCTCTCTACCTATCTACCTCTCTATCTCTCTACCTCTCTATCTCGCTATCTCGCTATCTCGTAATCTCGCTATCTCGCTATCTCGCTATCTCGCTATCTCTCTCTCTCTCTCTCTCTCTCTCTCTCTCTCTCTCTCTCTCTCTCTCTCTCTCTCTCTCTCTCTCTCTCTCTCTCTCTCTCTCTCTCTCTCCCTTCCACCACCAGTTATCCTCCCTACGTCTTCCCCCTATATATATATATATATATATATATATATATATATATATATATATATATATATATATATATATATATATATATATATATATATATCAGCATATATATATATATATATATATATATATATATATATATATATATATATATATATATATATATATATATATATATATATCAACATATATATATATATATATATATATATATATATATAGGTATATATATTCACAGTTCTCCACAGTTCTCCTGGGTGGAGAACTGTGCTTTGCGAGGAACTCAATTTGTATTATCGCAAGGCCTGATACATTTTAGGCTGCCTTTCTCGGCGCATATATCGATATATCTCGAACAAACATGACTCTGGATGTCCTTGGGCATCTTCAAGGCCATGGAGGGGCGTCTTGGGCAGGCTTAAGCATGTACGTGAAGTCAGCATCGTATTCATATTTAGCGACGAATTAGCCAGAGATGTATTCCATAGATTAAGCTGATTTCTCCGGTCGCCTCGCATTTTTTTCCGCCCAAACCTACCCGAATATAGTATCAAGCGATAGACCGTGGTGAACACTCGAGTAACATTTCTAACTGGGAAGTTTCAAGATCAAACCTCAAGGTCAAAGGTTTATTACAATTTTTAAAAGTTCTCGCGCTTGGTCTCCATGGCTTCAATTTGAAACACGTGGATGTCATTCGACCTGGTTTGCCGTACAGCATCAGACAGTTGGGAAATCGAAATAAGTGCAAAGGTCAAAGGTGGAGCTGATACTTCGGTCGCCTCGCATTTTCTGTTTTCGCCCGAACCTATCCAAATCTGGTATCAATCCGCAGCCCGTGGCGAATACTCAAGTAACATTTCAAATCGAGACATGTCAAGTTCAACCTCAAGGTCACATGCTTAATTCAGTTCTTTGATGGCCTCAAGTTTCGTCGCTATGGCTTCAATTTGCATCAAGTGTGTGATTTCATGTTGCTTGTTGTGCCATACTAGAAAGTTAAGAAATCGAACTAATTTCAAAGGTCGAAGGTCAAGCCGATTTCTTCAGTGGCCTCGCATCTTTTTGTGTTTGCCCAATCCTACCCACATCTGGTATGAAGCCAGTGGCGTCGCCACGAAATACTTCCAGGGGAGAGGCAATGTTGAAAAGGGGACTACTGCTCGCCGAAAGGGGCCTCCATTGTGTTAGGGCCTTCTATTTTATTTTTAGGCTCTTAGTATGGTTCCAGAATGGGAAACATTATTTCATATCGACGTCCTGTTTGCTCTTGGCGTGGTGCAACATTTACGCAAAACGCAATAGCAATACTCTCTTATTTATCGCTGACGACTGAGCCGTACCAGGGTATAAATATGTAATATATTGATAAATACCTAAGTGCCAAAACAAACCAATGTCATAATGCTTTCTCGACCAGAAGAATCTTCCCGCTGGCCTCTAGATTGCAGCGAGCTGGCGGAGCTGGTGCTGAGCATATCTTAAAGATATCTCCCATTGATCAACCCATTTCTATGTCCACCAAGTCTAACCGAATATAGTTATACTCATCACTACTGTTCATCAGTCATCCCCACCAGCTTGATGTCATAAGCAAGCTTAAATGATCATTTTTCAGTCCCAGGACGACAATTTCGCAAAAATGGCAACGAGAAGTGGATTGAGTTGGTTTTCTGATCGCCATCTTAGGGATTTATTTATTTGTATAACATTTGGTGCTGGCTGCAACGCACTTGGCACACAAGCTAAAGTAATAAATCCTCAGCGAATAAATTCACGGCAAGAACAAGCTTTGAACAGCAATGCATAAATGACAATGCAACAATGTAACAATGGCAATGCATACATAACACAAAACCTTCAAATTCCACGCCGCCACGCCCATGGTTTTTGCTGTGCTGTACCGTTTTGTAAATGACGTCGTTGAGAAGGCGTGGAAGCTGGGAAGCTCTAATCATGCATGCTCTAATCACAGCTGACAAGTTTGTAGGAAGAAAATGCATTCAAAAACATCATTCCTCCCATTTTATATGGGGTATCGGTGTTGTTTTGTATGCTGGTGAGGGGGAATTTGCCCCCGCAATGTTGGCTTTGCTCCATGGGCGTAAGTTTCTGGAAATTATTGGGGGACCAGTGACGTACCTATATTTGCGTTAAAGGGAGGGGGCAAACGTATTTGGAGGGGGGCCAACTACTGAATAAAGTCTTCCGATTTCGACCACTATTTTGCCAAAGGGGACCTTTTTAAGTAAAATAATTAGTGATCAACTGAATTATCCAGTGGAGAGGCCTAATCTACCAGTATCGTTTCTGAGCTGTCGGATTGCAACTCTAACTCTCCCACCCTGTACTAATGTTTTATGTTGGTATCCTTTGATAAGCCACCTCACACTGCTGAAATTACACCTATGCAAATCACTTTAAAATGTTAAATTTCCCACTTGCGGACATGCCAGTTCACAGCGCCCGGTCGCCACGACGCCAACGTTCGTGCACGTGCACATCCATCTTGCGCATTCGGCGCATTCGCCACACTTCGTGCGATGCTACGGTTTCTGTTAGGCCTCCTACGTTTTGCTAATTGCTACCATGCATGCAATATGGCGCAAGTCATGATAGCCTTGCGCCATATTTGACGTGATGGATGCTTCGTATGGGCGTTCGCTGCGAAAATTCGATTAATTAAGTTCGATCATTAGTTCCCTACTTCCCACATTTTATGGTGGCTAAAATGCGGATACCTGCTGAGCTTTGTGCACCTCATGTCTTTGATTAAATATGCTCCCAGATTGGCTACCGAACCGTGGCCCTGGCTGAGTGTTCTTTTTGGACCCGTTTCGTCTTTCTTCGGAAACGGGTGTGTCTTAGGGCTCTAATCCATTTTTGTTAGGCCCAACACATCTTCGAAAGTCCTACTCGTTTTAGGGTTTGTTGCTTTTTTGTGCACCGAGAATTGTTTAGGTGTCGGGCGTTTTCAAAGATCCCGATGTGTTTATTTAGTGCCCGGTCTTTTGGTGCGTTTTAGGACCATGTTGCTTTTTGCGTCCCCAGCCTCTTTTTCAGGCCCATGTGCGGTCGCATGGGCCCTGTATGCCTTGATAACTTCCGGTGTATTTCCTTTAGAGCCCCGGCATGTTTATTTAGGGCTGCAACGCATGTTTTAAGGCCCTGACGTTTTTGCGAGACTCTGCGCTTTGGAGGGCCAGTTGCATTTTCGTCCCCGTTGTGCTCTTGGGGTTCCGCTGTTTATTTTGGGCTTCTGACGCACATTTGTGGGGGCCCAGTACGATTTTGGGGCTTCGGTGCGATTTTTCTGGGTCCCAGCTAGACTTATCGCGCCCAGGCGCGTGGTTTCGGGGACCCAACGCCAGTTTTCTGGGCTCAACGCGATTTTTGTGGATCTCTTCTGAATTTTCTTGAAAGTCCGAATCCCAGCCTGATTTTTCTGATTTTGAAGCCCCTGGCGCCATGTTTTTGCATCTCACTGTGATTTTTTCGAGCTCCGATATGTTTTTCGGGGCCGTACGCGATTTGTGAAGCCATCTGATGATATGTTCGGTGCTCTTTCTTTTCTCAGCCATTTTCCTGACCCGGACATGTTTTTTGGAATCCCTCCTTATCGTGGAGGGCTCCGGCTTAATTTTTTTCCGATACCGATGCGATTTTTGGGGTCACACTGTGCTTATGTTTGGCCCTAGACGCCAACTTTTGGGAGCCACGACGTGAATTTTTTATGCCGAGGCCAAATTTTTGGGACGACCGATGGGAATTGTGGGTCCCGAGTGCGATATTTGGGGCTGGTCGAGTTTGCGGGGCGCGTTGTGCTTAGCTGTGGTCCCAACGCGATCTTGGCGGTTTCGGGCGGTTTTCGCCCGAAACGACGCCCTCACGCTCAGAGCTACCCGAACCGAGCGCGCACATCGCCAGTGCTGCCGCCAGTTTGCCAGTGTTGCCGCCAGGGCTCGCAGATGGCGCGCTCGCCAATGGCGCGTGTACCTGGTCGGCGATCAGGGCCGCCTCGCGCATGACGGCCAGGTCGCGCGGGTGGTCGAGCGTGTTGAGCTGGATGACCGGGTGGTGCCAGGGGTTGCGCGAGCGCAGTAGGACTCGGCCGCGGCTCGACGGTCGTAGGTGGATGGCCGCCACACGGAAGCCGGCCTTGAACTTGTTCGGCGCGAACTGCCTCCACAGCTGGCGGTGGTGGACAGAGGAGAGCGTCACGGCTCCGTGCACGGCTTGTGCACGCGGGGGGGTGAACACATGCTGACGGGCTATCGACATGTGAGCATCATATTCGATATCAGTGCCACTGGCGAACCCAGAAATGAATTTTCAACTCGTGAGAAATACAACAGCTTTGCAACGCAGCGTTTCGATGGAAATAAACAAAATTGGTTATAGCATGACACCTTGGGCCAGTGTTGAGGGTTCTAGGAAACGTGCTAAGGTACAACTAAACCAAGTGTACATAGGGTACAACCAAAAACCAAATGTAGTGTATACACTTGTTTCTAATGTTGGCTATATGCAGCAGACAATGCTAATTTGTTACGCTTGGTGGATCCATGACGTCAGCTATGCTGTACAGCTGAGGATATAAGAGTCAAGGTCAATACGTATATGTTAAAAACATCTCATTTACACCAAATGAGAAAATCCCATAAATGCTCCTGAACATATAAAATGTAAGCTTAGACATTCGGAAACTGTTTAGAGCACAGTCAGTAGCGAAACCAAAGGCGTGGGTGGGGAAGTAACTTCGGGCGTGTGCCTCCGCCCCCTGATAGGAAAATAGAAAATAAATAAATAAATAAAATAGAAAAGATAAGAAAATAGAAAGGTGCCCCTCCAGAACAGGTGTCCTCCCTCGCCCGATCAACATGCTTGGATCGGCCCCTGCATGCAGTGATATTGTGATTTCTCCCCCCAACATCGACATTGTTTTTATTGATAATTTTACATTTTACACTCTGACATCTGAGAAGTCTATATTTGGATAAATACATTAATAAACGTCAGAATTTACGTTCTCTCAAATTATTCGGTTTCCGGCGAGGGAGGTACTGCCTGTGAGCATTGTTCGCCCAGATGCTATCTGGACCCACCGTTGGCTGTAATGTGCAAGTCAATTAAGATGCAACCAATGTACGACATTTTTTCTTCATTTTTCGAACAGCCTCACTTGTCTTTATATGACTGAAAACCAACCTGTCAGAAGACGAACTGCATAGAACCTTCCCGATGCTAACTTCTGTGTGACAATGAGCACGGACGTCCCACCGCCGGGGTCCCTTGCGTCAGAACCCCACTTGGGATAGGAGACGGCCTTTGTCCCCAGCAAAACAATCATGGGGTTGAAAACCTCCGTGGGGTTGAAAACCTCACCCTGTAAACCAGGTCATATTGCAAAAAAAACTCGTACGTATGCCTCTGGTTATCAATGGGACATAGGTTCCCGATGGTCGAGTGAGAAGGCAGGTGTAATTATATTTCACGACGACAATATGTCGAACACGTACTCTGGCTTTTGGGTGTAACAGAATTGCCAACCGAGGGAATCAATTTCAGACGTCTTTTCAGTGACGAAAATTCCTCATGGCTGTACTTTGCTGGATAAATTTGGAGATATATGTAACCCCGGTTGCTACACCAATTCAGTATACCATGACTTCTCTAGACCACCAGGAAATGGGCCAGCCTCCCATGGGACCTATGGGATTGGGATGGGACCTAACGTGCCAGCTTCCTGTGGATCCCCTATGAGGTTTGGATGAGACGTGTGGCATCCATGGGACATGTGAGATCTATGAAACCTGTGGGAGCTAAGGCACCTATGGGATTTGGATGGGGCCTTACGTGTCGGCTTCCTATGGGATTGACCTATGGGACCCATGTGACCCATGGGAGCTATGGAACCCACGAGAGCTATGGGAACTATGGGACACATGGATCTATGGGAGCTATAGGACCCATGGATATATGTGATTGGCCTACGGAATCTATGGAATTAACCTATGGAGTCTATACGACTGACCCATGGGACCTATGCAATTGACATATGGGATCTATGGCCTATGGGAGCTATGAAATTGCCTACGGGATATATGGACCCTTTTGGGGTTATGTGACTAACCAAAGAACCAAAATAATAACCTAAGGGATAACACCAAAAAGAACCAACCCCCAAAAAAAACAAAACCCAAAAAAAAAAAAAAAAAAAAAAAAAAACCCCCCCCCCCCCAAAAAAAAAAAAAAAAAAAAAAACCACACAGGAAAATAAAAAAAAAAAAAAAAAAAAAAAAAAAAAAAAAAAAAAAAAAAATAAATATTAATAAAAAATAAAAAACGATTTGTTCTTAAGATACTGGTGCTCTTAGAAATACATAGTTGGGAGAATTCGCAGTTTTGAATTGCCTGGTCAAAGTTCGGTGTAATTTTGCCACCTTACAAGGTCCTAAGGTCAGCGAGTGCCTAACTTAGGTCAGTCAGTGCCTACCTTAGGTCAGTCAGTACCTACCTTAGGTCAACCAATGCCTTCCTTAGGTCAGCCAGTACCTACCCTTAGGTCAGTCAGTGCCTACCTTAGGTCAGCTAGTACCTACCCCTAAGTCAGTCAGCGACTACCTTAGGTCAGCCAGTGCCTACCTTAGGCAGTGTTAAATTAATGGATTTTCGTTAGTTGTGAGATGTCAAAGTGATTACAAAATGATGTCGACATTCCCAATGGAAACACAATTTTGCTTAAAATATCGCTTAAATTCTTAAAGCTAAATCTTGAACCAACAGTGCACGTACAAGTGAAAGTTTTTGGTATATTTTGGGAAACATCTAACACAGGGATACCTATATTAACGAAAACGATGACAATACCACACTAGGAATAAACAGTACGGTGTAATCCACATCATAGCTAATCCTCTTATGTAAACGTATGCTGCAAGACGTTTGTGGACCACAATGTGCAATGGTGAGCATAAGCATTGCAATGGTGAGCATACGCGAGATGCTGTTCAGAACGAGCCATGGAGCCATGGAAACATACACCAAGAAGCACCACGTCGACACTTCTTTGGGAAGGATGTCTATTCACTGTTCAAAAAGTGGTATATTCCAACCTATTTCACGACTTATTTATCCTTGACCTTAGGCCAGCCAATGCCTACCATAGATCAGCCAGCACCTACTTTGTTCGTTAAGCCGAGGAAGTCTCTGAAGATGACGCCCCCGTCCGTGGCCAGATGCACTGGGTAGAATATCAGCTGGACGTCCGGCCAGTCGACGCCGTAGCTGACGTTGTTGAGGGGCGAGTTGACGAAGGCGGTGCCTTCAACAATCATACTGCTGGCCAGTGGACCTGGGGGTCAGCAGTCAACACGGCGTCACCGGTATAGCGTAGAGATCGCACGCGTTGGGAATACAGCACAGGCATAGTCTTCCATAGAAAGGCATTGATTGGTACTTCACGACGACACGAATATTATAGCATGAGTGAAGTGAGGAGATCTCACATCTTGAAGCTGAGCTCTTGTTGACATGGCGCTTCGCTATTCTAACCACGTCCAGCAGCATTTCTCCCCCTCTCAAGCTCTATTGTGGTGTGCGGTGTGTATGTGTGTGAGGGTGGAGGCAGATGTGTATTTATACTAGACATGTATTTACACTAGACATGTTTTACACTAGATGTGCATTTACACTAGACATTTTTTTACACTAGATATATATTTACACTGGATATGTATTTACACTCTAGATTTGTGTTCATACTAGATATGCATCTACACTATATATGCATTTACATTATATATGTTTTTACACTAGATATGTATTTACACTAAACATGCAATTACACTTGGCGACCTACTCATCCACTCATCTTCATTACATTTCTGAATTTGAGCCACTCCAATGCCGGTCTTCAAAAAACCGGACAGTTTGTTTTATCTAGCTTCTGGTTTGTACTTTACGTTTGGGATTTGCTTGCTTGTGAGACATCTATATTCTCGTACCTTCTGGTTCAGAACATATTTTATGCGGAGTGGGGTTAGGATGCATCAAACTAAGTGGGTCATGTTGCTGCATGTTTTACGGCACCGGGTCTGTGGTGCAGAGACCGATCCAGCCAGCGGGGGGGGGCTGAGGGATATAAAAAGCGTCCGTAAACCTTCAGAACCGCATTTCATTTGGATACCATGGCACCTGACCTCGACCTTCAACCAATATTATCGATACACAATGCTTCCAGTTGGTTCTGCAAATCGTGAATACAGGCCGATTTTACCCCAAATCAGGCTATCTCTGAGGGGAGGGGAATTCCCCCGGATCCTCCCCAGCCTTGTCTCCGCCCGTCAGATGGCACCCGAGTCCCCCCGGGCTCACTCCCGGGTCAGCCTCATGATCTGAGCGGCTCGGATAAGTTCCTTGGAGACGTGCCACTGGGCGCATGTGCACCCACATCGGGACACAGAGGTGCACCCCTGCAAAATACAAGGCATTGCAATTTTGCTATGGCTGCACACACTGTGGAACATCAAGCTGGATGCTTATGCATCATTCTAGCTACTTCATTAGACATTCATTCTCAACAACCCTAAGTTGAGCCTCATTGGCCGACACCACACGACAGCAATTAGTAATCTCACTTCCTGCTCCTCGAATGATCCGACTATATCCACATCGCACAACTCACACTTACGGCTATTTGCCAACCAATAGCTGTTTGAGATAAGCCGATTCTATCCGGACCGCAACTCAGTGCTTCCAAAACACAAACCCTCGTCAAATGAAGTACACCACCATTCCCGGATCGGTCTGACCCGGACCCGGTTTCTTGGACTCGATGGATTCGGCGCTCTCCACCTGCCCATTCAGGCCGGCAATTTTTTAGCCACTGCCAATAAAGGCTACACATCATAGGTGTAGGAACAGAGGGCAGGGTGGCCTTGACCCACCACTTTTAATAAAATATTAAAATTAATGATATGGCGAATCATGGTAAGAATCAACTTCAAAGGGGCCTTGCCTCCCCCTCCCCACACCCACTACTTTTTAAGACGTTTCCACATCTCTGCTACAAATAACGCATTTCTAGTTACATTGACGATTGCGATGTTGTACCTCGATTGATTTGGGAACAACCGTTCATTTTTATCCTCGAGCAACCCAAAGCAATATAAGCATACGATATCAAATGGATTTTAGGCATCAAAATTGCCAAAATGGCGTGAAAACGTTCTTCAAATCTGCTAAGATTTCAGACAAAATGGAACATCATATAACATGAAATTGTAGCATCTTTTGAATTCATGGCTTACATTGCTTCAGAACACCATACACTTGTGACAATAATACTGTTCATGCCACACCGACAACTAGATACTCCCACCCCGGAAACATGGAAATGTAGCTATGTTGTTCTCATACAGTTGGAAATGAGCGCTGATCAAATGGTGCTTACTGCGTTTTCGTCAACTCCTGCTGACAGCAGGGAGGCTACTGATTTGCTTTGTGATTCAAACCCAGGCAATGGGATGAAACCAGTGTTGCCAAAACCGCCAAGTCGCTGACGCAGTTGATGGTAAAAGAGCAACTTGTCTCGATTGCTTCGTTTTTGCACTAATTGAACATCAACTGCTGACGGCCCTCACAGTCGTCCTGACGGCCAAGGCCCATAGAGTACTTTACTACTAATAATCTTCCACCATGGATATCGATGATTTGGGGTTCCTGAAGTGAAAAGCATAATACTTGTTCATTGTTAATTTATTTGTATCATAACAAAATACTAACCGACCTACCTATCTACCTACCCACCTGAAGTTGAAATATATGAAAAATTTCATGGAAAATCACGCATGATTAAATGCATCACTTGTTGCAAATGACACAGTTTTGTGATAACTGGCCCAGCACCACAGGGTACACATGACTGCAAACTGGGTGTGACGCATGCATTGCCAGTGAATGCTGTACTCACCCCTTCGCTTCAGCAGGTACTTGGGCAGGATGGTTGGGTTGAGAAAATCCCATATACCCAGGCCGTGACCTTTGTCGGTCAGGAACTCGGCGCCTCCGGTGGCGAAGTGGCTCTGCATGTTCTCGCCGACACCGGGTAGGTCGTGTAGACACGGAATCTGACGGGCGTACATGGAATCTGACGGGCATACATGGAATCTGACGAGCATGCACGGAATCTGAGGGGCATACACCGAATTTGACGGGTATACACGGCATATGATGGACATACACGGAATCTGACGGGCATACATGGAATCTGACGAGCATGCACGGAATCTGAGGGGCATACACCGAATTTGACGGGTATACATGGAATCTTACGGCATACACGGAATCTGACGGGCATACACGGAATTTGAGGGGAACACACGGAATCCTTCATAAAGTCGTGGAATCTGACGATATGCCAGGAACCTGACGGGCACGCATGAAGCTCGAAGGGGCACACACGCAATCTGACGGGACACAAAATATGACGGGACAAACACGGGAACTAACGGACGTTTACAAACCAGACAAACAGACACGACATCTGGCGAACGGTCTCGGTCCGACAATGTTCGCCAGATGTCGCCAGATTTCGCCAAACTCTGAGACTCTGAGTCTGGCGGCCAGAGTGAAGGGTAACGAATCTGATGGATATGCAGACCCACAATGTGGCAAGCAACCACGGAATCTACGGGATACACAGACGTACAGTGTGTCCGACAACCACGGAATCTGACGGATACGCAGACACACAGCATGGCGGACAAACACGGAATCCGACGGGCGAATCGGACGGAATCTCACAGACAGACACAAAATCCAACACGGGATCACGCGCACAGACAGACATACCTGAAGGAAAAACCGAATGAGCGAAGTCCTGCTCCGCTCTAGTTGGGTTTAGTCGAAAATATAGCTGGGCCATAGTTTCCAATAAACCCAACACTGTGTACAGCATTGCGATGACCATCCCCATTGCGTCACCATCACCACCACCCAGGTCATCTTCACTGTGATGGGATGAGAGACCTTCAGTCTCCAGCCGTCACCACGACGGCCAGTGTCGCCGCCACTGCTGCCGTCACGACCACCATCATCATCGACCACCATAGCCATCGACCACCATCGCCATCAAACACCGTCGCCATATTCATTCCACTCGGCACGACCCCAGTGGCCAGGACAATGACCATCACCCTGACCACCAGCATAGTCACCATATCACCGCTGGCGTAGGTAGCGCGGGGACGAGGCACTACTCCGCCCCCCCCCCCCCACACACAATATCGCCCCTACACTTTCGCTGTCGCTCGTACACCACTGACCATCACCACCACCATCACCACCACCACCACCATCCTCTGACCTGATGGTGCCGCAGCTCCTCACACGGCCCGATCCCGGACAGCTTCAGCAGCTGCGGCGTCTTGAAGGTGCCGGCGCTCAGCACCACCTCCTTGCGCGCCCACGCCACGTGGCGGCGGCCGCCCTTGAAGAAGACCACGCCGCGGGCGCGCAAGGTCCGCGGGTCGATGATGACCCGGGTGACCTCGGCGCGCACCTGGATGTTGAGGTTGTGGCGTCGCGACGCGTGGCGCAGGTAGCCCTTGGCGGTGGACCAGCGCTTGCCGTTCTTGGTGGTGGTTTGGTGCAGCATGAAGCCTGTCGACAGTCCCCGGGTCGGTGTGGCGACGTGTGTATATCCGTGTGTATGTGTATGTCCGAGCACTTCCACGGTCACGTCAGCGTGGCTCTCCCGCTGCTGGTCGCAATGAGATGACTCATGAAGACTATGCACATGAACACAATCTATAACGGAGAGGGGCGCCTCTGGATGAAAAATCCGTCGAACGGGGAAGGGAGAGTGCCCTCGAGCCTCCCGAGAGAGACGCTTTTGGAGGCGACAGTTTTCATCGGGTGGCACATGCCCCCAGTGCACCCCTGTGTGCATCCACCCATGGCCCTGGTAGCAGCGTATTAACGCGATCGTAGACGTTCTACGCGGTAAGTTTCATTCACTTTGAGAACTCCTCTAGGCCGTTGAGCAAGTTAACCGCTGGGTGGGACAGGATCAAATTAGGGTTCAGGTTGTCGTAGGAGTCCGGGAGCAGAACGTGGTGGTTTTATTTTGGACAGCGACAGTAAGATACATGTCTTGGAATAGCACATTTATGTTCAGTGGGACAGGGTGCAGTGGTGCATCCAGGCGTTCAACGAGACCCTGCCAGCCTCATATGATGGCCTGATCGTGAGCAAAATTGGCCTTCAATCACGATTTGCAGGACAGGCATAGAAGTTTAATTTGGAGAAAAAAATTCCTTTTCAACCCCAAGTAAGATCCCACCTTATTCGAATCCGATGTGTTTTTGAAAATTGGTGTTTGTTTTTTCCCCCCACCCCAGCCGACTCAAAATCGGCGGACTGGATCAGCCTCTGGAAAGATGTGCCCTCTGAAACTTCGCATCCACAGCATATGCCATTCGTAAACCATATTGTACGTATTTCACAACATTTTGCTTCCATTTCAGCGTTGTCATTTGCTTTTGAATGTCATTATCAGGCTCAATGAGTCACTTGGGGGGGGAAAGTTGGGGATGCACCACAAAAGTTCGGGTCGATTTGACCATGGGTGGTGTTTTGGGAACCTGAACCACTGACCTCAGTTGGTTTAGTGTGGAAATAACATACTTGTAAGGTGGCTTCAGTCCGCTTTATTGAGACGTTCCTACGCCCTGGGGCTGGGACAGATAAATACCGGTAGCATTGACATATGTAACCGCGATCATCATCGCAACTGAACCTCCATGACCGAAGTTTGGCCATAGTTGTCGACGCGCCCTAAAGCCCAAATAACTAACTAACTAACCAAAGTCCTGGAGTCGCCTATAGCATAAGTGTAGTGAAGTCGGTCTCGTAGGCCAAGTGATGTCGTCTAAGCGAACTACGCGTTGCGATAACCCAGTTCAAAGTCGGTGTTAATTTGCTCTATATTTGAGCAACTCAGTTAAACGGGCGATAATGGTCAAACAACTCCCGCAAGCTTACGGACGCGGTATACAGAGTCTTTCAGTGATAGACGCTGGGCCGAAATATACAAGTACCGGCAGATAGTTCAGACGCGCGACTGCCAGCACCATGAGCGGCGATCTGACGTGAGAGAGCCCTCAACCCCTTCTGTCGTCTCTAACCGGACAACGGTCGGGCAACCCGTGAACAGCCCGTCGGCTCCGCCCCCGGCGGCTGTTCATTGGCTCACACCATAAGCGGTGCGTCCGACGCCGCTGATCATTTGCGGGCCGTACAAGTGCACGCGTGCGTGCACCATGGCCGACAGGGTTCATGAACTGACGGCAGGGGCGTAAACCGACATACCTAACCTATCTAATCAGGAAACAGAGGCGCCGTTTGGTCAGTGGCCGGCGGCTCAGGTACGGGCACAACCCATAACACGATGATAAGCGCTTCCAGCCGGCAGTCGACAGTGGCATTCCTAACCTATCTAGTCCGGAAGCAGAGCCATCGCTGGTCAGCGGTCGGCGGATCAGGTATCGGCCGCAACCCATAACACGGTAGGAGCATCCGCCGCGGCAGTCTGCAGCGGCTGGATTAGTCACGAGACGCTATATAACTAAGTATTCTCGAACGATGGGAGCCAAACGGTATAATTATATCTAACTATGTTACATAAGCGGCCAAGGCGTTGTCTCACTCCTCATGTGGTCGGACCGGCTGAAACCACCGCCAGGCGGACACTCAGTTAGTTAGTTAGTTATTTGGGTTTTCGGGCGCTTCGACTACTATGGCCATATTGCGCCCATAACTTATATGATCATGGTGATGCGGTTAGAAGCGATACCAAGCATCAGTACATGGACGACATTTAATCTTATTGCAAATTTTACATGTTATGGATATCGATGAGGGGTATATATAGTTAAAAACGACACGTCGGATAAGAAATCAATTAGTCGTCCCGATCGGACAATGGGAGAGCTGTTGGAAAGAACAGTTCTAAGAGAAGTCATCTGGTGAGATCCAAAATAGCGTCTACGTTGGACAGTATATGAAGGACACGAGATCAGAACGTGGTGAACTGTCAATGGTGATCGACATGTGGCACACTGGGGTCTGTTGCCACCGCACAGCAGGCAACCGTGTGTGTTGTAAGTGTGCCCTATGCGGAGACGACACAGTGTCACCTCTTCTTTCCTAGGCATACGACAGGATGAACCCCATGGTTCCAAACGTGGCTTGATGGCTCTCAGCTTGTTCGCTTGGGTCGCGTCCCACATTGTTTGCCACTTGTTGAGGATGAAGATGGAGATCTGTCGGTAGTGGTCCGTGGCGGGAAGCGGCAGCGACCGAGTGCACGGTGCATGCGCTGCTCGCCTCGCCGCAGCGTCCGCCAACTCGTTCCCAGCAATTCCAACATGGCCAGGAAGCCAACACAGAACTACCCGCCGTCCCAAGCGGTGCAGCCCGGTAAGACACCTTAGTATATCACGCACAAGTGGTTTGGAGGGATAAAATGTGTTCATGGCTAAAAGACTGCTTAAGGAATCAGTGAAAATCACATGACGATCACCTCCTGACACTTCGATATAGCAGAGCGCTTTCAAAACGGCGACAAGTTCTGATGAGTATACAGATGCGTGCTTCGGGAGGGAAAATGATCGGGTGACAGAGCCGCAAACAAATTCGCTGCCAACACCATCCTCCGTTCGAGAACCATCAGTATACGTAATCGTCCATTCATGAAATGATCCGATGTGTTCAAGGGCCAGTGAGCGGAACTCTTCTGGAGGAACATCGGTTTTCCTGGTCTTAGCGAGGGATAAATCCACCTCGGGAGCGACCAACTCCCATGGGGGGTTTCCATGTGCTCGACCTTCCGGATTCCTTGGAGTCTAACTCCGCTTTCTTGGAAAAGTTTATGTATGCGCACACCGAACGGAGCAGCATTCACATTGCGATCCCGCACATTGAAGAAAATGGCCCGCAATCGTCGCGAGAAAACATGTAAGTAAGCGGGGTGATCAGGGAGCTGGCGAAGCTTGCAGGCGTAGCGCATTCCCAGGCTTTCTCTGCGCAGACAAAGAGGGGGCTCGTGCGCCTCGGCTAGAAGACTTATCTTGGGTGAGGTACGAAATACTCCCGTTGCTATACGGATAGCCTTATGGTGAACGGTATCAAGTGTGCGCTTGTTGGCTGCAGCTGTACCGTCATAGATAAAACTGGCGTAATCGAGTTTTGGGCGTATCAAAGAACGATATAACAACATGAGCGTTTCTCGATCTGCACCATAAGTAGTACGAGCAACACATTTCAATATGTTCAATGCGCTAAAACATCTTCCACGCAGGGTCTTCCGGTGGTGCTTGTACGTAAGACGTCGGTCAAATTCCACGCCCAAAAATCGCACGACGGGCTGGACGGGTCCAGCCCGACGGGCTTTTTGAATGTCGAAGAACACGGCACCTAGGTGACGCTTTCTCTGGAAGGCCACCCTCGCCTCTGTGTCTAGGGACACGATATGGTCGATTGTACTTCTATTTTTACGAAAGCCGCATTGACAATTTGCAAGGAGATCATTTTTTCCCAGAAACCACGAAAGACGGGCATTTATCATTTTCTCAAATAACTTGCACAAAGCAGACGTCAAAGAAATCGGTCGATAGTTCAGAGGGTCAGTACCAGCTTTCCCAGGTTACAGTAACGGGAAAACCGTGGCATCCCCCCACATTGGGGGGAATAGATCGGATTCCCATAAATGGTTGAACGCGCCTAAGAGCACCGTGGTCACCTTTGCTGGCAAATGCCTCAATAATTCGTTATGCACCCCATATCGGGGCCCTCAGCGACGCTTTTAAGTGACGAGATGGCCGATATTATTTCAGATTGGGTAAACGGTTGGTTATATGAAAAATATTGCGGCGTAGAAAAGTCTTTTTCGCATACGGTTTTATAGCGCAGGAAGCTTCTATCTGTAGTCCCGGTTCGACTCATCTCAGCAAATGCAGTTCCGAATTCATTTGCCACATCCAATGGGTGGGCTACCTCACGATCGCCAATGACTAGTACAGGGAGAGGAATCCTGCTAAATTGACCTGAGATTCTTTTAATTCGGGACCAAATCAGAGAATGAGGCGTAAATTGCTTGCACACCGCCGTGAGCAATGGTGTCTAGCAGGACATCCTTGTGGAAAACAGAATAACTTTTAATAGATGTCTGGTGCTCTGGTCTAAGTTTCGTCTCCTGCAGGCATACTACTGATGGGCACCGTTGATTAAGGACTCTCTGGAGTTCTGGGGCACTAGTTCTAAAACCTCTACAGTTCCACTGTAAAAAGGCTTGCATGATGGGCGATTTAAAGGTTAAAACAGACGTCGGGAAACCTTAGAGATCTAAACAGTCCTGGTTTCTGTATGAAATAAAAGGAGTTGCACGGTAAATGGTCGCTGTATAGAAAATTAGGGCAGTTAGAGTTTAGGGCGATTAACTGCATTGGTTATACAGCGCCTAAGCTCCGTACCTTGCACAGGGACGGAGTATGTTCACTCCGAGGGTTCACTTAGGCTAGGTCCCAGCGACTGGGTCCTGGGGCGAGAACGCGGTGACGCTTCCGCTGGTGGGGAACCCGACAGCGGCATTCCCCTTTTCTGGGGCCCCAGCCGGGGTGGAGGCGGAGGGGGGCCCATCTCGTTGCCCGGCGGAGCCGGTCCTTCCACTCGCCGTCGCGGCAACGGGGTGGCTGGTCTTGGGGGTAGAGACTTCTCAGTCCTTTGGCGGCCCCCGTCCGGGCCCTCTCCATCTGGGTGAGTCGTGCTCGTTTGGCCTCCCGGGCACGCCTTTCAGCTTCCTGGTAGTGAAAGCTTGCATCGGAGATATGGATTGGTCGGTGGGTGTTGCGTGAAGGCGATGGAGGTGCGGAAGCAGATGTGGAGGGCGAGGGGGAGGCCTGCCTCACAGGAAGGGGGTTGGGTTCGGGAAGGGAGGATGTGGATAAGAGGGATTTGGATGTGGTGGTGGTGCGTGAGGGGACTAGGGGGAGGTTGGAGGACGGATGGGAAGTGGAATGTGGTGATTTCGAAGGTGGCGTGGTAGAAGGGGTGGACTTTGGTGGGGAGGACGATGTGGACTTGCCTGGACGCTTCTTTCTCTGTACCTCCTGCCAGTTTCCATCACACTCAAGGTGGACCGCGGCTGTATCCTGGGCGGGTAACCCCTTCACGGGAGCCACGGCCTGTGCTTCACCCTCCACCATCACGGCTTCTCTGGTCTGCCATAGGGGACAGCGGGGGCCATGCGACCCCAAATGATCGTAGCAGAGCTACAAGCTGACCTATCAGCACAGCAGCACTACCCTGTTGGTACTGCTCCGGGCGGATAGGGGTTTTCCTAATCGGTGGTAGTGTTGCTGCCTTGGCAGCATAATAAATTTCTGGACGTGTACTAAGGTACATGTCCCGGGCTTCTCGAAACGAAATGCTATGTGTAAATTTCAATGAAAGGATCTCCTTTTCTTTAATGTACACAGAGCAGGAACGGTCATACGAAGTGTGCGGGGATTGTCCTCTCCCGCAGGTAAGACACCAGGGCTCCTGGACGCTACAGTTTTCTGCGGTGTGGGTAGTAGCCGAGCAGTTTGCGCATGAGGGGCGATTGCGACATGCAGGCTTGGTGTGCCCGAAGCGCTGGCATTGAAAACATCGCATAGGATTCGGAATATATCTGCGCACCTTGACGCCAGTATATCCGACAAGAACTGTAGCTGGGAGGTCGGTTGTATTAAATGTCAAGATTATATTGTTGGTGTGCCGCACCTCCGATCCCTTTCTCGTATTGATACGACGAGCCTCTGTGACTCCTAACTCCGAGAGGCCGTCCACTATTTCCGCATCCGAAACATTTCTGAGGTCGAAGCAGTTAATGATACCCTTGGATGAGTTCTTTGTCTTGTGGGCCGCCGTATTCATTGGAATGGTCACTTCCCGTCTGGTATTACCACCCCGCATACTGTATATGAAAAATTCAGCTGCTCACGCTTTCTTCGCATCTTCTCCATTAGAAAACTCTACTTCTAGTCCTCCGTGACGCAAAGCCTGACATCTGGTGATAAGTCCAAATCTGTCGCACCCGTCACGTCGTTGAAATGGTGATAGGCACGCCAGCTGCTTGGAGCCTTCATGTGCTCGTAGAATGAGTATTCGGGGGTTTGGCTCATTCGAGGCGGATCGACCTGTCTGGCCCTCATGAGAGGAGCCAGGAGTGTTTTTTGTTATTCTGGATGCCATGTGATTGCTTGTTTTCCACTCCTCGTGACGCCCCATCACACAGGGGCCCAACAGGGGGGAGGCCTGGGCCCCGCGGACGGGAGGACGCCAGGCGCCCGAGGAGTTATACGGGGCAGGCGGCGCCTTCGCCCGGCCGGGAGAGAGAGACTCATCACCCCGACCGGGATCCAGCGCCGCCTACCACTTGACCCCAGCCGGCCGGGCCGGCAGACACTGGGGAGAACCACAGGCCCCCGGTCCGAGGCGACCAGCCACTTGGCCCGCGTGAGGCCCCACGGGCCCGCCCGCCCCTCCGGGATATCGGGACCAAAGAGGTGTGTTGGTCCCCCGTCACAACTAGCACCGTGCGACGGGGTACCTCAGCCTCCAGGACTCCGTCAACCCCGGGGGGGCAAGGGGGCGAGGCTACCCCGATAAAACTGAGCGGAAGGGTAGACCAGGGGAAGCTGGCCAATCTGCTCGTGACAAGGGAGGGGTTGATGCTGCAGGGTTGGATGAAAGACATACAAAAGGTCGCTGGCACGGGGTGGATACTGGAATTTGAAGAAAGGGATGGACGATGGAGACTACATGAGTCCCCGGAAGCACCTACGTGTTTCCACACCCCTTATCGGAGCGGCTGTGTTACCCCGAGGGAGCGCCAATTCCCTGGCCAGCCGGGTAACGAGGCTGGCCCCACTGCGGGGGCAGGCGGACACTCATAACAACCAACCTGAACAGACCTCAAATTCGAGCATCCGACAAACATTAACGCTAACCATGTTGCCTAAATTGTAATAGAGGATAATAAAGCATCTCAAATCGTGACTTCAAATTCAAATTCAGATTCGAATTAAGATTCCATTTCTTTGACATGGTGGCACGGCATGGCCATCCGGAAAATGGCACATGCGCTTTTGCTATGCCATATTTGAACTTACTTCGCCAGTGCCGGCCAATCCTCAGCAACAAAATTATAGTTGTATCTAAAACTGTCTAAATTGTCCAAGGTTCAAAGATGGTCAGAGGAAAAGGCTTAAATGGAGACATATCGAAGAACCTTGAAGTGCAGACAGTGTTGATTTAGCCATTGTGTGGTACGTTTTGCAGATCTGATATTGTTTGTTTAGTCACCACTCAAGATGTTCTTCTTAAAATAGTCCCCTTTATTTGCCGGGCATTTCAGCGTGCCATCATCTAGCTTGCCGTCTCATGTGTCATGCCGTGCGAGAACTTGCTGTGCCTGTGCCGTGTCTCTTGCCAGCATTGGGAAACAAGTGATATCTTTAGCTGCGACCATGGGTGTTGATTTCTGGAAATCATTGGGGTGGGGGTGGGGGGTAACATACATGAAGACAACGGGCACTCCCAAATGAATTGGGGCACACCCATAGAGTCCCATGTTAAATTGAAATTATTGGAGGGGGGGAGCCAACATAGAGGGGGCACTGGTCCCCTCAAAAGTAAATAAAACAACATCCCTGGCTGCGACCCTGCCTCAAACTGGGTCGCCCCGTGCTCGTTAGAAAACGTTCTAATCACATGCCGACATATCTAGCTATCAGACACAAATGATTATACTAAGCAGGAGCAGAACTTTCCGAAAGTGTTGAGCGGAGGGGAGGGGGGAGGACATACGATGGATTTGGACGCCATTATGTCCAGTCAACGCCCATATGCTAAATGTTAAATGTCAGGACTACTTCTTGGAGGGGGTGGGGTGGGTGTCTGTGTCCACATCCATAAATACCTATATGGAATGTTCCATCCGGGATACTAAGCGTCACACGTACTAGCATGACAGTGATGTACACTAAGCGACTGTGTATCATATATCAACGCCACTGATCATCAGATACCAACATAATTAAGCGAAGGATACCAACGTGGCTGATTATCAGATACTAACGTGACTGTTTGGCGCCGTTGACATCTCCGACTGGATAGCCGAGGTACCGTCCTGCCTGGAGCCAGACGTGCGCCAGATCGGTGAGGAAGCGCGGCCCCGACACGGCCAGCGGCCCTCCGACGCCGTGGAAGGCTGCAACAGCACAGGCGTAGCGACGTAAGTGACGTCATAAGGCGACTCCGCGGCCCTCCGATACCGTGGAAGGCTGCAACAGCATAGGTGTGGCGGCGTAAGTGACGTCATAAGGCGACGCCGCGGTACTCCGACGCTGTGGAAGGCTGCACAGCATAGGCGTGGCGGCGTAAGTGACGTCATAAGGCGACGCCGCGGTACTCCGACGCCGTGGAAAGCTGCAACAGCACAGCCTGGCAGCGTAAGTGACGTCATAAGGCGACTCTGCGCGACCGTACGCATGACGGTACCTTGTGGTGGGGTAGCAAATCAACAAGCATTCATAGAATCGAAGATTAATTTACTCCCAAGGCGCAACATCAAGATGGCCTCGCAGCATCTCACCACCAATAACTGCGATATATCACGCCTTAAAATAAATTTGTCAGTTAAATGGCATGCGTTTGAAATAGGATAAGGGATAGTGTCTATTTTGTCCCATTCTATCTCGTCCCAGGAGAACTGACAGCAAACCAGCACTCCCAACTTTCATATTCTGCCCGCAAATTATGATGTTTTAATGCTGAACGTTCATACTGGACGAAATGTCGAATATCGGGATAAAATGGGCGTACAAAGAAGGCAGCAAGCACAGCGACTGCATTTTCGGTGGAGGGGTATTAGCGCTCCAAGGAGGGTCGACTGGACCCGATGTTGGCCGAGCTTCCTAAATATCGAGAAACATGGCGTTCGCGCGGCTTTGGGCTAAACATCTGGCAACAATGTGCTAACCATGTTCGGGCCCTCCAAAACGTTGGCTGCGTATTGGGATGGAGAGCGCAAAATGCAACCTGCGGGAAATTTCAATTATTTTTTGGGGGCATGTGGAGTCGGAACCCGGTAGCACCTCTGGTTGTGGGATTCCTACCCACGATCTTATAATCAAGGACCCAACGCCCTACCGACCGAGCTATAGGGGTGCGCAAAGCCGCCGACTTGCCTTCGCCTACAATGTAAGCGACATAATTCGGGTCCTCATGGCGTAAACCCTTCATTCGTTCGAGGGTTAAAGATGCAAAAACAAACTTCGCAACCAACAATGAGTGCATCCGTACACATTCGCTACATTGCTACATTGCTACATTTGCTACATTGCTCTAAAAGGTGTTCATGTATCGCATATGTCAGGAAAATGCATCTTTTATTTTAATAGCACCAACCAATATGTTTTCTTTCTTTGGGGCCGCACACCTCGCGCTGTACATTCAGGTCCTCGACTACACCGGCTGTCTCGCGACACTGTCCCATTTTATATCCCTTGTCTTAAGAGACGGGCAGAGGCGCAGCCAAGCCCCCTCCCCCTTAGTAGGCAAAATACACGAAATCAAAAGAGAAACGTTGAGATTTTCCACAAGGAAAACCTAAATATTCCGCAACCTTCGTACGACAGAAGCGTTCTCTTTTTCATTGCGTTTTATTTTGGTCGCCCCACCCCCACTTAGGAAAACCCTGGCTGCGCCACTGGAGACAGACCTGTGGGCAGCATGCAGCCAATGAAACGTGCACCATGTTTGTGATGTAAATTGACGGTGAAGTTGTGAGACGGTTTGAACGACTCCTCCCCGTGAAGGAGACAGTTTTGACAAGCTGTGCACCTCCGCCGAGCTACCGCGTTTGATACTGGAAGTTAGCACCGTAATGTTGATATTGCAAATTGCGCAGCTGGCGTTGCCAAGCGAGGAAAGCCGGTGTTGCATGTCGGGAAACAATTCGAGTCGGTAGACAGCTGGTGTCGCATCTGCAATGTCCGCGAGCAGACCATGACGTCACACTAACGGCTGCCGCTCGGGTGACGTCACACTAACGGCCACCGCTCGGGTGACGTCACACTCACGGCTGCCGCTCAGGTGCGGGTCCTGGTTGTCCTCGGCCCGGATGAAGTAGGGCAGCACGTCGTCGTATCCCCAGCCGGTGTTGCCGAGTCGCCGCCACTGGTCGTAGTCGTTCCTGTTGCCGCGCACGTACATGCCGCCGTTGAAGGCCGACGTGCCGCCCAGCATGCGGCCGCGCGGCAGCACGCACACCTGTGGTCAGACGGTCAGACGTCAGACGGTCAGACGGTCAGACGTCAGACGGTCAGACGGTCAGACGGTCAGACGGTCAGACGGTCAGACGGTCAGACGGTCAGACGGTCAGACGGTCAGACGATCAGACGGTCAGACGGTGAGACGGGTAGACGATCAGACAGTCCAGACGGTTAGACGTCAGATGGTCAGACGGTCAGACGGTCAGACGTTCAGACGGTCAGACGTCAGACGCACATCTGCCGGTCAAACGGTCAGACGGTCAGACGGTCAGACGATCAGGGCGGCCGGCAGTCAGACTGTCAGACGGTACATTTTGTCTTGACTAACATGCTTGTGATTGAGTGTACAATATGTGCGACCTGCTTAGCTGACACGGCACCGATAATAGTCATATTTCTCCAGCAGCGCGCCGACCGGCAGGCGGAAAGCAACTTGTGGACGGGCCCGATCAGCTGCGCCTTCAGCGCCTCGTCCGCGCCCGACCGCGCCGTAATCCTAGCGGGCATCCAGCACTGGCGCGATAACACCTGCCTCCGGTTCAACGAAGTCGCCGCGGGCTCCGCGGTGAAGCACGTTAACTTCGTGAAGGGCACCGGCTGCTGGTCCAAGCTGGGCAACACGGGCGGCTCGGGCGGCCAGACGCTGAGTCTCGGCGACAACTGCAACTACATCGGCACCGTGGTGCACGAGCTCGGCCACGCCATCAGCCTGTCCCACCAGCAGTCGCGCACCGACCACGACACGTACGTCAACACCGTGGTGCAGATCTCCACGCCATCAGCCTGTCCCACCAGCAGTCGCGCACCGACCACGACACGTACGTCAACACCGTGGTGCACGAGCTCGGCCACGCCATCAGCCTGTCCCACCAGCAGTCGCGCACCGACCACGACACGTACGTCAACACCGTGGTGCACGAGCTCGGCCACGCCATCAGCCTGTCCCACCAGCAGTCGCGCACCGACCACGACACTACGTCAACACCTGGTGCACGACGCATGGCTTCCCACCTCCACCGCCACACACGTACGTCAACACCGTGGTGCACGAGCTCGGCCACGCCATCAGCCTGTCCCACCAGCAGTCGCGCACCGACCACGACACGTACGTCAACATCCGGCTGGAGAACGTGCAGCCCGGTGAGGAGTTCAACTTCGCCACTTCGCAGCGATCCAACAACTTTTCGGTGCCGTACGACCTGACTTCCATCATGCACTACGGCAGCTCACTCTTCTCGGCCAACGGGCGCAACATGATCCGGTGCGCGACATCCAGAGAGAGAACCTGATCGGAGGCGGACGTCGTGTTCTCTCGCACCGCGACCGGCACCTCGTCAACGCCATGTACAACTGCGCCGCCCACTGTGTCAGCGCGCCCGTCTGCGCCAACGGCGGCTTTGTCGACGCGTCCTGCACGTGTGTCTGCTCTGGCAACACGGCCGGCGTCAGGTGCGAAACGCTCATCTCAGACTACTACCCGACGCCCGTGTGTGGCGACATACAGCTGACCACGGCCGGCACCGTCACCTCGCCCAACTACCCCGCCAACTGCCCCAGGAACGTCGTCTGCGTGTGGGTGGTCACGGCGCCCGTCGGCAGGCGGGTGTCGGCCACCTTCACCGACATGAAGATGCTGTACCGAAGCGATGGCAAGTGCCCCTGGGATTGCCTGGCTGTGTGCTACACCGGAGACATCTACGGGGATGACGTGAAGGCTTGCGATGGAGAGCTCAAGGGTCGAACGATAGTGTCCACCACTAACAAGATGGTCATCAAGTTCAAATCCGACAATTACGGCTGGCATCGCGGCTTCAGTACGCAGGTCTCATTCGTTTCCGCCTAGATGCGCCTGCGTTCCGCCAGGATTTCGCCAAGACGACGTTAACGTGCGAAGGGAATGAAGGCCACTGTTGCCACTGTTGGCTAAACGCCACGCAGAGGTGGCGTTTAGCCAAAATCGTTCCAAAGGGTTTCAGTGGTTTTACTTATGACTCAACGGTCGACGTGTCGTAATGCGAAATTCATGCATATATTAGAAGTTCTTTCCCTGACTATCACAGTCAGGGCTATCAAGACTTCGTCAAATTTGCCACACGGTCTTCTCACACTTGCCATGAAGCTTCTCACACTGACCATGAAACGTTCTGGGCCAATGCAGTGAACTATTCCATGTTTCCTTGATTTTTTTTCTCGAATCCCTGATTAACGGGAAAATAACCAACGATATCCGAGCACTGAAAATTAATATTCCTGCAATGTTCATCACGGCATCTGAAAACACTGAGCGTTCTACTTTATTCCGCAATCGCCGCATTACTTTTCTTCGTGATTTATTTACAACCTTACAAGTATTTTTGAAGTACCGCGTACAAAACCAATGCGCTTTTAATTTCTAATTCGTCGCCCACTTGCTACCTTTTTAGTTGACGATCATCATTGCCTTGTTCTCTTAGCTTTGCAACGGTGAAGCGATTGTATCGTTTGCCGCTACACCGTGCTCGCAGTCTTCCACAGCATGTTACTGTGAGCAACCAGAAAACCTGCCGGGTAAATTGGTGCAGCCTGCATCGACTTAATGAGCCTGTATGCCATGAACCTGTATTAACGTTCTGTAAGCTGGTAAATACGTGAACTAACCACAGAGTTGGCTATTGTTATTAATTTGTTTGCGGAAGCTGTTCAAGATGATCTTATTCAATACTTCCACTGATATTGATCACCCAACAGAGA
The DNA here is from genome assembly GCA_034440615.1 of Ashinkailepas kermadecensis. Lineage (NCBI taxonomy): Eukaryota > Metazoa > Arthropoda > Thecostraca > Neolepadidae > Ashinkailepas > Ashinkailepas kermadecensis. Next base: position 207,200 of record JAOTOM010004956.1, read on the forward strand.
AGATTGAACGATTAACAGGTGCGACTACGGAATGAACGTTTGCGACTTTGAGACCTTTTCTGATTTCCATTTCGAGACCTCTTCTGAATGTTTCTGGGCCCGGGTCACTTTTTGGAAACCGACGTGAATTGTTGGGGTCCCGACTACGAAATGGACGTTTACGCCCATACCCAAGCCACGAACTATGGCCAGCCAGGACTCAAACCAAGTTTATTATTGTAAGCGTAACATATGGACCTTTCGGATGGATAAACAAATACCACCTATTAAAAAACGATATCATATTTCATATCATGGCATTTATCAACTTACCCCACCGTAAGTAACAACCTACTCGCATTGCGGGATAAGTTGATGAACCGGTAGTGGAGAGATATTTTACTCTCTAGTGGAACGCCCGGAGAATATGACGAAAAAACGATTATCGGGAATGATACTAGATTGTTTAAGCCTGGCGTCGGTGTAGTTAGTTATTTGGGCTTCAGGGGGCGCTTGCTATCCCCTCGCTACCCTTCCAAAGTGATTCGTTATTTTCAGTCCCACCAAAATTTCTCAACAAGCAGAGTATGTATCCCCTATCTTGTTAAACCCTGTCACGTTTTGCGAGACCCGGTGCGATTTCAAGGACACCGTAGGTTTTCGGTATCCCGATGTGCTTTTAGAGCCCAACTGTGTTTAATTGGAGAACCGACACTTTTTGTTTTACTTCAGCGTGATTTGTCGTGCCCAGGCGCGAGATCCCGACGGCCCGACGCGAGTTTTCTGGGCTCGACGCGAATTTTCGAGACCTAATCTAAATTGTTCGAAGTCCAGGTCGCTTCTCCATGTCCTGGGGTTATGTGCCGGCGTCATGTTTGTGTACCACGGCTCGATTTCACGGCCCGGTACATTGCTTTCTGGCGGACCTACCCTATTTTTTGGGCCTCTGGTGCGATTTTCGGGACTCACGATCGAGGTTGCTGGTCCGGCCTTTGATTTTTCGCAACCCATGCATTTTTAGGTCCAAGTTTTATTTTGTCGGGTTCCGGTGCGAGTTTCGGGGTCCGCTGTGTTTATTTGCGGCCACCGACTGGGATTTTTGAGGACGCAGTGCGATTCCTAGCGTCCCCCCAGCGATTTGTTTTTGCCCAGGCATAGTTTTTGTCGGGCCGACACGAGCTGTCGGGGCCCTGACGCATTTTTCTTCAAAAGCTCTTCTGAGTGTTTCTGGGCCCTGGTCACGTTTTGGAAACCGACCTGAATAGTTGGGGTCCCGTCTCGATATTGTGAACCCACGGTGTGACATTTTGGCCTCCGTCACGCTTGGCCAAGATGGGGGTCATATTCTCATCTTGGGCTTATTATTCAAGGCATGGGTGCGCTGTGCTCGTCGTATCAGCCATGCATTGCAGATGCACCCAGCATGGTCTGCAGCACGGGCCTCAGGGACCTTTCCATTGTATCTCGCTACTCGGCACGTTGTGAATTAATATGGAAATAAATATGGACAGGTGCTTCCATATCAAACATTCCAATGTTTACATATACGAAGCACCTCCATCCCGTACGATTATGCCAGCTCTTACCCCACTCTTGAAACCTCGACATGACCTGGGGTCACGCTGGCTGCGGAAGCCCCAGTCGTAACTGGGCGTGCCGTACACGAGCGCGGTCAGCACGGGGATCTCTGTGAGACCGGTGCCGTCTTCGCCGGCCTCCAGAAGAAGCACGTGGTCGCGACGGGTCTCGGAGAGCCGGCTGGCCATCACCGCGCCGCCCGAGCCGGCACCCACTGCAGACATAAATCATATACTGCACCACCGGAACCGGCACCCACTGTAGACATAGATCACATACTGCACCACTGGAGCCGGCACCCACTGCAGGCATATATTACATACTGCACCACCGGAGCCGGTACCCACTGTAGACATAGATCACCTACTGTACCACTGGAGCCGGCGCCCACTGTAGACATAGATCACATACTGCGCCGCCCGAGCCGGCGCGCACTGTAGACATAGATCACACACTGCACCACCGGAGCCGGCACCCACTGTAGACATAGATCACATACTGCACCACCGGAGCCGGCACCCACTGTAGACATAGATCACATACTGCACCACCGGAGCCGGCACCCACTGTAGACATAGATCACATACTGCACCCCTGGAGCCGACACCCACTGTAGACATAGATCGCATACTGCATCACCGGGGCCGACACCCACTGTAGACATAGATCACATACTCCACCACTGGAGCTGGCTCCCACTGCATACTTTTAGATCACATACCGCACCACCGAAGGCGGCACCCAATGCAGACTTTTAGATCACATACTGCACCACTGCAACCAGCACTCACTACATACATAGATCACATGCTGAACCACCGGAACCGACACCCACCGTAGATATAGATCACATACTGCGCTATCTGAGCCGGCACCCACTGTAGACATATATCACATACTGCGCCACTGGTACTGGTACCCACTGCAAGCGTAGATCATATACCGCACCACCGAAGCCGGCACCCACTGCAGACATAGATCACATACTGCACCACTGGAGCCGGCACCCACTGCAGACATAGATCACATACTGCACCACTGGAGCCGGCACCCACTGTAGACATAGATCACATACTGCACCACCGGAGCCGGCACCCACTGTAGACATATACCACATACTGTACCACTGGAGCCGGCACCCACTGCAGAAATAGATCACATACCGTACTACAGGAACCGGCACTCACTGTAGACATAGTGCACTGTAGACATACTGCACTACCAGAGCAGGCACTAACTGCAAACATGGATAATGCCCATCCCTTCACAATTGCTGGCAACTACTGCAGACATAGATAGAACAAACACCGCACTATTATTTCGGAATCACAGTGGCAACCCACTGCAAACATAGGTCATACACGTTGCTTTACAATTGCTTGCACCTACTGCAGACATAGATAGAACAATAGGACATTAAACATGAAAACTATGGTGTTTACTGGAAGGAATCGACTCCAAACCCGCCCGATGCCCCACCCCATCATTTTCGGACGTTCAGCCGCCTACAGTGGGAATATATTGCAGTCGAGGCACCGATCCATAAACCTTGATCGGGAGGGGGTAGGGGACTTGTCTGGAGAGGAACCATTTCTCATTAGTGGCGCCACGGATTTTAAGGACTTCTTATAGGCGAAACGAAATTCACTCCGGCATTATGCAGAGGTGCCTTTTCTATCCAGAAAGGTGTCTTTTCTACTCTGCGAAGCGTCATCTGCTTTGAAACTCGTTGTGTGTGGGATGGGGTCCACTCGAACGTCCTGAATGGGTGCCACATTCCCATGGGGGAATTACTTCTAGTTCCCCCTGGATCCGTCAGTGCTGGAGACCTAGGCAAAAACACTGCAATATTGTTCCAGGCACGTACTACAAGCATAGATAAAATACTGTTTAACCACTGCAGACATCTACTGCAAAAATAGGTACTATCGTAGTCGGATCTCACTGCAGGCATAACACGTACTTCCATTGCTGAGGATGCAACATTAATGCGAGAACCTGCTGCAGACGAAATTATATAATATAGTCATATAATATGGTGTAAATATGGTCACATAATATGGTAATATAATATGGACGTGAGTCATAGAATGCACCAAATGGGACCATGCAATGGTAGCCAATGAATAACTGAAAACAAAATGAACACCAGAATTAAACGTGTAATCAAGAGGAGACAATCGAGATTTACTCCGACACCGCCGTGGTTGTTCCGACGGATTTTCAATGTTGAGAGGACGAAGGGTTTTATGCCGATTTTTTTTTTTCATGCAACGCTATTAGCGCGATATCAAGCTCGGTGACACGTTTCACTTCCCTTCCCATCCGTCTCCCATGGTGACGACATCTGTGGACAGTATTACCGTGGCGGCTGGCCTTGAACTTTGCCACGGCGACACATTACTCGGACTGCTTTCACGTGATCTTGAACTCCCCGCGGGCATTCCGCAGGCGGTGATTAACGTGATTAGGCAGTCGGCCCGCATTGCCGCAAGTTTTTGCTGCGCCGCACAAAAACCAGCCGGTGCTGGCGCAACACGAACGCCAAAACGTATCCGACCACAGCCGATCCCCAGCTAACTAGTTTACAAACTGCTGGACCAGATTTAACTTGTTATACGTGATGCTGAGATTACATCAAATCACATCAAATCACAATTGATCTCAGCTAGCTACTTTACAAACTACGCAACCAGGTTTAATTTGTTATACGCGGTGCTAGGACGCCATTGCATCAAATCACATTTAATTACCGGGTAGATGCTGTAGAAACTGCTCGATCAGATTTGGTTTGTTATAACCGGTGTTAAAACGTCCTTTCGTAGCATGGTTTCCTACTTCACCGCACATGAAAGCACCTCGTTGTTCTTTCCAGATCGCCCTGATTATTCTCCCCGCCATTCACGTTTGCCCACTCTCACTTTCCACATCCAAACGTCTCTCAATGAAAGTCCTGACACTGCTGTCGCCTACGTCACAGCTTTACGTGCGCGCCGTTCGCGTCCTTGGACTCACCGACAATAAAGTCGTACTCGTGCAGCAGCGGCCCGTCATATTCGATCTTGTGAGGATTGTCCAGTGGTGCTATCACCGCCAAAGTGGTCAGGGTGACGGCCAACACCCTCAGTTTGCTGAGGTACTCCAGCAGAGCAATACCCATGCTGGCCGGCCTGCTCTGCTGTGTTCTGCTTCGCTCTGCTCTGTTCTGCTCCGATCTGCTCTGCTTTGGTGTGCTCTGTGCTGCCTTGTCTGTCTTGCTCTGCTCGGCTCTGCTATTTTGTGTGTCGTAATCTTCGCTGGCCGCTTCGGTTCCACTGTCTTCGGCTTCCTCCTGTTTTGATCCGCTCTGTTCGGCGACACCCTGTTCTGTTCACTTCTGTTCCGTTCTGTTCTGTTTCCTTCTGTTCTGTGCCCGGCTTCGTTTCTCGTCCGCTTCTCAGCACCGGTCGCCAAGGTTGTCTTATCAGTACCGGCGGCCAAGATTGTCTTCAGCCCAGTCCGCTCTATTCCTGTCGTCTATCCTCTCGTCTTAACCCGCCCCGTCAGGTCCGCTCCTTTATTGCGGGTCGCTTTCCCGCATGCTCGTATTTCCTGAAGTCCTGCTGCATCCTGTTCCGTTCTTTCTCCGTTGGTGTTTCTGCGCGTCAGCTTGCCGTTGCTCTGGGCGTCTTCGGCTCCGTCAGAGAACTTGTTGACGTCACGGACGACACCACCTCAGCTGTGGGAAGACAGTAAATGAGTTGAGCACAGGAGGTGGAAGCTCGAGCACTTCCGGCATTGTTGGTGCAACGACAATCAAAATGTCGATGTTGCCGTGCAGCACCAATATGCTGAATTCCCTCACAATGGTCACCCAAACACTAATATTAACTACCTGAATTTTGAGTGGACACCAAGTTCCCTTTCAAGAAAGAGACGAATGTTGCTCAATACATAACACACAACATTCCGTTATTAAAAGGCAAGGCCGTTATATATAACGATATATATATATATATATATATATATATATATATATATATATATATATATATACATATATATATATATATATATATATATATATATATGTATATTATATATATATATATATATATATATATATATATATATATATATATATATATATATATATATATATATATGGTTCTGCCCATGCCACCCCAGTCGTTTCTACAATTTGGCATTCGCTGTGGACCGATTAGGCTTTTTCGCGCCGGTTGATATTTTTTAATCCGGTCAAATCCATATCCGTACGAATCAATCCAATCCGCATCCATATCCGTTAACCAATGCGTAAAAAAGCAAGATATTTCAAACCTGATGGATTGCAGTAATCAATAGCATGTATAACATGGATATTCTATAATGTTTTAGCTAACAAGTGAAAGATAAATAAACATATCATAACATTTGGTGTGAAATAAGAATTACAATTTTAATTCGCATCATGATATCCTACCGAGCATAACAATTTCACTTCAGACTACATGTGCAGACTGGGCAGTCTTCAAACCTATGCTAGCTTACGGTACATGAGGATGAACAAAGCATACAAGAAACAGGACAGCTTAAAAAAAAACTAAATATGATAATTGCAACAACATCAGATTCAATATACAATATTACAAATACTCACACTGTTCCCATGCGAATCAGTGTCACTATCTTGAACAAAATAGGCACTTACCTAAAATAAACCTACCAGGTTTAATACACAAGAACACAATGTCATGCCAGATTCACAACCATTACTTAAAGTATCAAAACATAATTAGTATAAAAACTAGCCCTGATCTCTTGCTGTTCAAATAATACTTTACTAGAAAAGGTCTAAAACAATAGTAAATTTGAAGCCATGGGGCTTCCTCAGCTGTTGATACTATATAGAATCAAACATTAGTGTTCAAGGCACAACAACAGGGTTGGGTGAACTACTGCGAGGGAACACAAGATATGCGCATAAAATCCGAACAAGTATGCACATGCAATTTGAACATACAACCCATGGGAACTATTGCTTGGACAAAGCAGTATATATACAAATGGCCAGATTAGTAGGTAGAGGCATACATTTGGCCACGGCCAAGGTTTTACAGAGGGATCGCAAAGCAAAGTATCACATCTTGCAAGCCATGGCATCACACTGGACAAGATCGACACACTCCTCCACACGCATGCCGCGAAGTTTCTGGCGCAGCTCGGGTTGCTAATGCGCGGTTCGAGTGACAGTGCAGGAGCGGATCCGGTAATACGCATGGGCAGGCACGTTTCCACGCATAGGTGCCTTCAGCGGAACAGATTCGCTGAGAGAGGGAAAGGGTACACTCGAGCATACTGAAGCCTTTTCGTTTTCACTTGCGTCCCAGCCGCGAAAAATCGCGCTGAGGACCGGTACAAATCGTGCCTGGTCCCTGGTAGTTCGCATTGGAACTCACAAAAATCGCGTTGGCGCAACACAATTTCCCATCGGGGCCCAGCACATGTCGTCGGAGGTCCCTATCAAAACGAGCGGGGCCCACTGGGAACACACCGGGAGCCCAGAAACGTACCAGGGCCCTCCAAAATGCACCATGTCCCGCAAAAGAAGTGACAGGGCTTTGCAATATGCGTCGGGGCACTCAATAAACACGAGAAGTCCTAAAAAAACCGAGGCCCTGAAATCACTCCGGGCCCTCAAACCACATCGGGGCTGCAAAGATGATATGACATCGTTAGAAACATGTTGGTGCCCATAAAGTGCGACAAGGTCCCTCCAAACAAACAAGAAAACCACAAGGAGCCTCCGGCCTTGCGAAAACCGCTGAAACGCACGAAGTGTGGCGAATACGACGAATGCGCAAGACCCCCGAACGTTGACGTGGCGGCGACCGGGCGTTATAGATTGAAATCCGGGGCGGATACAAGGGGAGGGAGCACTGGGGGCATATGGCCTCCCCATGGAAAGGTGCCGCCCCTCTGGCCGGGAAAGGCGCCCCTTCAGAAAGTCGATGCGCCCTAAAGCCCAAATAACTAACTAACCCTTCAGTAGAGCTCGAGTGCACCCACTCCTGCTCAACGAAATTTCCAGCTAAGAACACCCTTTCGGAGAATAAAGAGCCACCCATTTTTAGGACCACCTCTAAGGAACTTAATCATTCTGCGTCCCCTGAACAGCCACAAAGCCAGCTGCGCGTTGGTAAGCAACGGCCGTGGGTCCTCCCCGGCCCGGCATGCTAACTACTCACATATATCCTTACTACATCGTGTATGTTTTTTAATGGCTAGCAGAAATATACTAACATGAACCTAATGTAAAAAGGTAACCAGTGAATTAGTTTTTTTAATGAAATGTACCAGTGGAACTAACAAAGGGCCTGATGCACAAACTTCTTCAAATGGTCTATGCATAACCTACTACTAACAGGAAAAAGAAGACAATGTTTCGCAACACGTTTAAATCGAGGAATATACAAAAATATAAAACGGTAACTTCTGAGGCGCCAGTGAATTTCTCTGGCATCACCATCTGTAAATAATCGGTGTAAGGTGTGCTGACGTTTCAAACGCTCCATGGTCGTCATAATGGTAACAATACACCCCACCCAAAACTCAGAAGTCAGACTCCTGTCATATATGGTATATGATACAGGCAATGTGGTACAAAATGTTCTAAATGCCCATCGATTCACCCCACCCTTCGGTATGCTGAGCACCAAACCAAAGCTTTGTCCTCCAGGGCCTCCTCTAAGGAGCGTACCTAGGGTTTGCGTCATGGGAGGGGAAAACGGATTTGAAGGGTGCCCAACCTTCCACTATTATTGGTTTAAGGGTAACGGATTTCGACCACTATTGTTCAAAAGGATCCTTTTTATTTTGTTAAAACGAAAATAGTATGCGACCAACTTAATTGTCATGTGGAGGGAGCCCAATATCTATCACCATCGTTTCTGGGTCACCGGATTTCAACCCTAACTCCTCTCCCCTGTTCGATTTGTGCTGGTATCCCTTGACAAATCACTTCCGAACCGAGGACATGGCTACCGAACCGAGGCCATGGCTCGGTATTCTTTTTTCCGATCCGTTGCGCTCTTCTTCGTCTATGGACGTGTTCTGGGGCCCCAGCCGTTTTTTGTTAGAGGCCCGGCACATTTTTTAGACCCCCGGCTCATGTTAGGGTGTTGTTGCTTTTATGCACCGATGAATTTTGTTAGGTACCGGGGCGTTTTTGAACACCCCGATGTGTATGTTTAGTGTCGGGCCTTTTTGTTCTTTTTTTTGGTCCATGCTGCTTTTTGCAAGCCCCAACCTGTCTTTTGAAGTCCTGATGCAGTCTCATGGCCCCGGTGTGCTTTTTTCGGTGGCTCGGCAAGTGTATTTTCCGGGACTCGACGGTTTTTTGGTGGGGTTCATTGACGCGATTTGTGAGACCGCAAAGTTATATTCCGGGTCAGAATTGATTTTGCGGGGTAGCTGCAAGTTGTGGGCCCTCGATTTTGCACTCCAGTTTTTTTTAAAATGCTCCGATTTTTTTTGTGTCCCAGTGCGATTTTTGTTTGGGCCCCGGCGTCATTTGTTTGGATTACTAGTGCGAGGTTTAGCTGCCTCGACACGTTTTTGGGGGCTTTTGGTGCGATTGGCACCAGAATTTTTTTATTGTCCAAACGTTTTCGTTGCCCCGGCTTCATTTGTTTGGGGTCCCGATGGGACTTTTGGGCCCCGGTGCGACCTATTGAGCCCCTAGTGCGATTTTCAGTGGCCGGCCCAGCCCGTCTTTTTAGCCTCCCAGCGTCATTTTCAAGGGGCTTGGGCCCCGGCCCCAGCGAGACTTCTTTCGTGGTTTACAGGGACTCCAGTGTAAAAATGGGCCGGACCTTTTGGGGCCCACAACGTGACTTTCAGTGGCCCCGGCACGACTTTTCGGGCCCCCAACGAGATTTTCAGGGGCCCCGGCCAGACTTTTTGCGTTCTGAGCGCTATTTCGGGGGCGCCGGCCCGACCTTTTGAGGCCCCAGCGTGACTTTCAGGGCCCCTGTGCGATTTTGTTGTGGCCCCGGTCCCACATTTTGGAGCCCACAGCGTCATTCTTAGAGGTCACAGCGATTTTTGTCGGCACCTAATGTGATTCTCGAGCCGCCTCAATGCGTCTTTTTTTGCCCTCGGCGACATTTGCAGGGCCCCTGCGCGATGCTGTTGGGTCCTCAATGTGAATTTTTTTTTTCAGGGGCCCCGATGCGAATGTTGGGGCCACAGCGGATTTATAGAGGGTCCGGCGCAATATTTTTTCCGAACCACAGTGCGGTTTTTTGGGGCCCCATAACCTCTCCGGGCGGGGGGGACAACTACCCTGTTTTCCCGGGGGAAAGGGGGTAGTGTCGCCTGAGGGAGGAAAAACCGATGAACATTCCACCACGTTACACACCTGGTCTTTTTACAAAGGTAACCAGCTTCATCTGTCTCTTAATTTTAGCAAAATCGAAGAAAAGACCACAAATGAATATCTAGCTCTCATCACTCATGTCATGCGGCCTGGCTCCGCGTCGCCTCGCTCCTCTTGTGGTGTGCGCAAAAGTCCAGAAAGTCATGTGTTTATAATACCACCGTTAATGGATCTAATTGCTGGCTTTGTACCATGCATTTTTCCACAGAAATATTTCACATTTGAACCTTCCTCGTCGATTTAACCTAAGTAGAAGTGCTGTCAACTTGCTACCATTTTATCTTCTTGATAAAAATGCACCGCTCTAAGCATAGCCGTAGGAACGCCTGAAAAAGTGGGTGGGCCAGAATCAACAGCAGGCGCGCACCCAGGGATTTCGCAAAGTGCCATGGCTGAGCACCTTTGGATAGAAAGCCCGATAATTTTAATAGTGAACACACAACATTCACCGCTAAGGGGGAGGGGGCAGGCCCCCTGGACGCGCCTGTGGCTAACAGCAACATGTGGAACTGAAAAATAACTATCATCGCAGTATAAGTACTTCAAATTCACACTTATCTCTGAACTTGGAACTCTCTTCACGATTGATGGATTGTTTTGCAATAATATAGGTTTATCTTCCTGGTGCAAGTGAAACAATTAGCACCTATTACTGTTCAAACAAAATTTATTCAACTTCCTTTGTGTGTGTGGGTGGAGGGGTGGTGGAAACTCATTACAGCCTCCCTAATGAGTATGTGGTGTGTTTTAGTTTCCAGAATATAGTACTATACGTTTCAAAGATGTCCCCTGTTGTAAATATTCACCGATGTTGGTGAAGAGAAAGAATAAGCAAGAACGTAGCTTACTTGCTGGCCCATGGCAAAAGAAGTATCATGATTGATGCTGGAAAGGATGAGAAACAGGAAAGACGGACGATCGCTGGTTGAAAATTATTTGATCCGGTGTGTGGCAGACCAAGATTAGCAGGCTGACATAATTGTATGGTGTTCGTCCTCAGGCCCTAACTCCAACACGTAGGTGACCAGTTACCTTAATCAACTCTGTAGTACACATCGTGCACCTTATAATATCCGCCACTAGAAACGAAATGCTACAACTACATCATGTGGCACCCGGCTGAAACGGAATGTAAGCGCTTATTTTGGGACCAACAATTCAGTGCAAAATAGCTGACAGGTGACAACAAACGGCACCTCATAAAGTCATAACATGTTCAGACTTAAGAGCCACAAGAGCCCATCCTGAATTCAATTCGATGATTAGTTCTCTTCTTGCCACGTTTTCTGGTGGCTAAGGAAATCCGGATAACCGCTGAGCTTTGATGCACCTCGTCTCTTTGAGTTAAATACGCTCCCAGATTGGCTCTAGTTAGGCCTCTAGTTAGGTGTTCTTTTTTGGACCTTTCGGTTTTCCTTTGTCTACGCATGTGTTTTAGGGCTCCAGCCATTTTTTGTTAGTGCCCCGGTACATTTTTGCGACCCCGGCTCTTTTTAGAGTTTGGTTGCTTTTGTGCACGGACGATATTTTTTATTAGGTACCGGCGCGTTTTCGCAGACCCCGAAGTGCTATTTATTGCTCGGTCTTTTTGTTCCTTTTCTAGAACCGTGGCGATTTTTTGGGGGCCCCAGCCTGTTTTTGGGACCCCCATGCGGTCTCAAGGCCCCGGTGTGCTTTGAGGGCACCATCGCGTTTTTTAAGCTCCCGGTGTGTTTATTTAGAGCTGCAACGCATGTTTTAAGGCCCTGCCGCTTTTTGTCAGAGTCGGTACGCTTTGGAGTGTCAGGTGCATTTTCGTTCCTCCAGTTGTGCTCTTAGGATCCCCCTGTGTTTATTTGGGGTTCCTCGCTTACATTTGTGGGACCCCAGCACGATATTGGGGGCTCCGGTATAATTTATCGGGGTCCCGTCGCGACTTTTCGGGCCCAGGCGCGTGGTTCCGGGGGATCCGACGCCAGTTTTCTGGGCTCGACGCAATTTTTTGTGATTTCTCCTGAATTATGTGAAGTCCAGAGCCACGGACTAATTTTTCCGGCCCCGGCGACATTTTTGTGTGTGTCCCGCGGCGATTTTTCTGAATCCGGTACGTTTTACGGTGCCGTATGGGATTTGTTAAGGCATCTGGTGGTATGTTTGAGCTTAGGAGCGATTTTCCTGGCTCGGACATTTATTTTTCGGAATTTCTCTTTATTTTGAAGGGCTCCGGCTTGATCCTTGTCGGGTTTCGATGCGATTTTGGGGCCACGTTGTGGATGGAGGGCGGGGGGAGGGCGCATTTTAGTATGCACTGTGGCTGCTTCACGAGTTTTTTGTTTCAGCCGATGGCACCCTTCAGAGTAGAAAGGCCCTTAGAACTTTCGTTCGGGGCCTGTTCTGAATTTTCCGGTGCTCGGGTCGACTCGATGGAGTCATTTTGGGATTGTTTTGGGGTCGACTTGTATTTTTGTAAGCCTCTTGCGCGATATTTTTGGGCCCCGGTACGGTTCTTCGGTCGCCCGGTGCATTTTTCGGCGCTCCAAGGCGCTTCTTTTCCGGGGCCAGGCCCGTTTTTTTGGAGTCTATTACGCAATTTTTGTGGCCGTAGAGTAACATTCCGGGTAGGAATTAATTTGTGGGAAGCCAGCTGCAACTTGTGGGACTCCGGCGCGACTTTTAGGGCCCCTAACGTGATTTCCAAGGGCAGTGGCGCGACGTTTTTGGGTCTAAGTGCGATTTTTTTTACCCTGTCTTCCTTTGTTGGGATGTCCTATCGCGAGTTTTAGTGGCCTCGACACGTCTTTGGGGTCCAACACGTTCTGGTTTCTTTTGGATCGATTGCTGGGAGCCCATAGTGATTTTCCATGTCCAGACTGTTTTTCGTTGCCCCGGCTTCATTTATTTGGTGTTCCCGATGAGACTTTTGGGCCCCGGTGCGACCTGTCGAGCCCCTAGCGTGATTTTCATGGGCCCGGCGCCACTTTTTGGTACCTTCAGGCTCAGCATGACTTTCAGTGGCCCCGGCCCAACGTTTTGAGTCCCCGTTGTGATATTCAAGAACCCCGGCACGACTTTTTTCGGCCCACAGCGTGATTTTCTTGGCCCAGGCGCGAACTTTTGGGGCCCCCAGCGTGATTTTCAGCGGCCCAGCCCGTCTTTTTGCGGCCCCATCGTGATTTTCAAGGACCATCGGCACAACTTTTTGTGCTCCCAGCGTGGTTTTTAGGGGCCCCGGTCCAACTTGTTGTGCCCTCAGCGCGATTATCAGGGGCCCGGCCCGGCCTTTTGGGACCCAGCGTGATTTTGAGGGCCCGGCCAGTCTTTTTCGGACCCAGCGTCATTTTCGGAGGCCCTGGAGAAACTTTTTGGCCCCCAGCGTGATTTCCACGGGCCCGACCCGACCTTTTAAAGCCTTAGCATGACTTCCTGGGCCCCTGGCGCGACTTATCGGGGTCCCGGCGCGACCTTTTGGAGGCCCAGCACTATTTTCAGGGGCCCGATCCCACATTTTGGAGCCATCAGCGTCATTTTTAGAGTCCCGGAACGATTTTTGAGGCCCCAATGTGATTTTCAGGAGTCTTGGTGGGATTTTGGGAAGCCCCAGCGTCATTTTCAGGGAAACCTGCGCGACGTTTTTGGGGGCCCCCAAAGTGATTTTTATGGGACCCGGTGCCCTTGTTGGGAAAACCAGCAGGATTTTTAGGGAGCCTGGCGCTATTTTTCCGAACCCAGGCGCGATTATTGGGGGCCCACAACCTCTCATGGGGTGACTGTTCTAATGCCCCCTCCCTTCGGTACGCCACTGCGCATGCCCCAATTATTGTATAGCTTAACAAAGACGTCTATGGAGTATATCGCACAAAATCGACTTTCGTATGCATATTTAACTGCTTGCACCACAAGCATAGTGTTCAGAAATATACACCCTGCAATTGGCCTAAATTCATCTAATTATCTTCGGGGTTCTTAAATTTCAGCCTGGGCGTACACATCACTGGACGATGAAAAGCCTTGATATAAATATCCGTTGTAATTAGGTGCTTTAGTACTTTTAATCAAAATGTCTTCATTGAATAAATTATGGGATCAGTGTCTTTGGTAAGCAGACATTGTTCCATATACCATGGCACCACCATCTTACCGAACCATTTCTGTTCAACGACGTAATTTGAATTCAATGTTTAACGTGCTGTCAATGCCACTACGCAGTTACCCAGCTGAATATCCACTGGGGTCAGTTGCCATGCTCGTCATGTGCCTTCTCAGGTCACATGACAAGCATCGCTCGTTACTAGTCACATCATCACTCTTCATATCACTCCTCGTGTGATCTTGTCAGGTCGCATCACGAGCGCCTAATCCTCTCGGGGATTCTGAGATTCTGACAGGCGTTATCGCACTTGAAGTTGATATAATAGGGTGTGAACTTCAATATTGTATCTATGCAACCATAATACATGATGGAAATAAGTAGTTTGATATGTTGGATACCAGCACCGATAATACCCAGGCATCTCATTCAAAAGGTTGGATATCTGTGTGCTGTGCCAAACTGTGAAAATCCATTGAAATGTGGAAATTGTTACGTTCCATACTACAGTCACGCAATGTATGTACCGTAGCAGTAATTTTATGCTTCAATAATCAAAATACAGGTAAATATTGAAGTGTAATGGCAGCTAGGACCAAGGCCATATATAATACATGACTATGTAATATCAAGGCAAGGAACTTGCACTTGCAAATTGTACGTCTTACCTTGATTGTATTACGTTACTGCCTTCAGCCTTTATAATTTTATACTGTAAGCAATATTTATGAAATCGATGTTAAATATGTGAACAGTCCAAGTGAAACTCTAGTATGAATGTATTTTGGTACTGGCTGGCACATTATCTGCTTTATAGTCTTTTCATAACATAATATATGGTGTGAATATCCATACATCTGTTGCATTACATCAACTCCTGAATTAGTTGCGTTAATGTAAGGTCATGTCCAGGTGTGTATGACTTAAAAAATGAAGTGCTACCATGTGATATGTGCAGCTTTTACTTAGCTATGGATTACAGGAAGTTTTTCACATATTCAAATGTGTGCATGCTGCTTTTTAGTAAATTTAAACGTCTCAAAAGTGGGAGGGCCAGCTACCATTGTTGCCCCCACATACTTTGAAAAGTGGGTGGGCCATGGCACCCTGCCCCCTGTTCTATGGCTCTAAGGATGGCCTATGGCTCTAAGGATGGCTCTGTCCTATGGCTCTAAGGAAAAAATGACTTCCGCTATCGGAACTGTACGAAGGTTTTTTGGTTGCTTTCTCCATTGGAGCTTCCTTTGACTAGGTGGGATTTTTCGCCCCACTAGGTGGGATTTCACGGCACTAGGTGGGACGCATCCCACCTAGTTAACATGGGACGCGTCCCATGTTAACGCTAACTAGGTGTAAACATGTTAGCGCTAACTAGGTGAGACGCATCCCACCTAGTTAGAGGAGGCCCTGTTGTCCTCTAACGTCTCATACGGCGCAATTTGGCACCGTTGCGAACACCGTTAGCGGCGACGGAGGCGCCGCCGGCCCAGCCACCCGGATGCTGATGCGCAGCTCATTGGCGCGGCAGGGAGCCCTCGCTGCTGGGGCGACAGGTGCGCACACTGGGGTAACTCAAGGCCAGCACTGGCCATAAATGCAGCTCTCGACTGTTTGTAACGCCAATTTTGGGGTGCCGTTGCATGAGTTGAAACATACTAGGTCACAGTTTAAAAAAAAATTGTTTGCCCACAGCTTGATACAGTAATAGGTTCGCAAATATGGGGGCAAAAATACATTACGCGGAAAAAAACAACACCAATGTGTACAAATGTTATTGGAGTTTAACGACTGAAGGTGAGATGCACTATAAAGATTCGGGTAAGTAAGTTATGAGTCGATAGCTGAAAATATTATCACCTAGGCAGTTCAAAAAGCCATAGAATGGTTCACGATATGCTATATGCGATCAAACTATAAGCCATTACAATATTGCTTCAATTGTTTGGCATGTCCAAGCAGGGTTGGATCGAGGAATTGTCATGGGGGCACTTGTCTAGAGGGACACCATTTCTTCAGAGAGGCGCCAATGCGAAAGTACCTGGATGGGCGCTCTTTGGCTAAAATCCACTCAGCGTGGATGGAAGGATGCACACTCAAGGGGCGCATTTTTTCCCGGGAGGACGCCTTTCCCTTCCAAGTAGGCGCCTATTCCTCTACGAAGGAGCCTCTGGTTGAAATACCCATTGAACGGAGCTGGGGGTGCACTCAAGCCTTCTCGGATGGGTGCCACCTTTCTTGAGCGGACGCATGTCCTCAGTGCCCCTTCCCCGTATCCGCCCCTGCGTCCAGTAATAATGCGGTTTTAACGCACATCAGCGCACAACCAGAGAGCAATACCAATGCACGGGTGTTGATATCTAAAAATTATGAGGTATTTTGGGGGAATACATACAATTATCAATAAAAACTAATGTAACCTAACCTAGCCTACTGATGTTGGACGGCCTAAACCATACCGATGTTGAATCACTTAAACGCACTGATATTGGATTATTTAAACCTACGGATGTTGGAGTACCTAAATATGATTTTAAAATGTGATTTCCAAAACAAATCGTATAGAACTGTCGATAATAGCCACTGTACGTTAAGGGCATACATCGTGAAATAAATAAATAAATACATCAATAGGAAGACGTCAGCCTTCCACAGCCGCCGGCTGCCAGCGACCATCGTGCAGAAAGCGGGTCAGGCGTGCACGTTCCAGTTCGCGGACCGTTGGCAGGTCATGCACATAGTGACCAGATCAGATCGCGAGTGGTGCCGTTGCTGTGTTCGCTCCCGAAGCCGTCCCAGTCGGCTCCTGCGAGGTCACTTGCGCGAGGTGTATCTCAGCTGAGGCCGTCATCAGTAGCCGTACCATTTTAGGCGGCTTTCTGTGGTTACCTTTCAGAAACTCTCCTGCCACTGGAAAGAAGAAGCTATGGCGCACTTAGCCCCCCCTGACTGTCCTTTCTTTCGCTCTTGAATGAGGGTGACAACTTGAACACGTTAAAAAATGTACGGTAGAGGGAGCCTACCAATACCGGAAACAATCCCTTTATTTTGGAGGCGCTTGATGGTGAGCCAGCCGGAAATAGCACATTGTTAGGCAGGACGATTATTACTGGGTCATTTAGGACACACTTTGCGGAAGCCAAAGAATAGGTCTTTCAATTAGAATACTTCAAAGTACTCTATATTGCCATAATATATGCAAGATGGCGTAGAGAAAGTCGGTAAAATTGCATGTAAACAAATGGTGAAGGGAAACCTTCAAGCCCGCTACCAAACCAACTTCGTGGGGGCCCGTAACAAACCAACGCAATTTTATTCGATGTGGATACCTATTGCAGTACAGCACCTGGGTGCTATGTTGAAGTTAGGTGATGTGTGTCAGGTATATATGATTCAGGTTGTGCATCATGCTGATGTGGATTGAAGTATTATGCACTCATGGCTTTGGATATGCATGGACAACCATTCATCTCGTTAATATTTTTGAGTCAATTACTTTATGCACATGCACATGCATTTATCTGTATATATATATATAAGCGACTATCACAGTTCATGATGAATCAAAAATAATGTGAGGTGAAAACAAAATATAATCTAACCTAACCTAACCTAACCTAACCGGAAAACCAGAATCATCCGAAGCAAATTTTTCGACCATGACGTCATCAAATATATGCGACATTGTATAGGTAACTTAGTAACAATACCTATTAAACTTCCAGAAATTTAGTAATATTCTTACTAAACACACTTCACCTCTTAGTAAATATACATATTAAGGCTGCGTTCTTTGTCACGTTCCGTCCAGGAATTCCGTGGACTCTGACGTCATGTGTCGTTCTTTGTCCATTCCTCACGAATTCCGCGGCCAGATTTCGTGGATTCTGCGGGGAACCCACGGACTGAAAAAAGCTGTCCAGCCCCGTTCTGTGCGGTTTCTTCCAAGATGGCGACGCACATTGGAAGTGATGTGCGGACCAAGAAAGACGTTGCCAATTCGCAAGTAATGTTATAGAGTGGATTACGATTGGGCTAGATTGTGCAAAGATGTCACTAATAGATGCCATGTTCCCACCGGCGAGGGTTTTCCGTTGCAGTTGGTCAAATTCTCAACTGTTGAGGTGAAACAGCAGTAAGCTAGACACTACCTCCAGAAACATCTTTTTCTAATTAGTTGCATCTGCACCCAGCAAACATGCCGATGTTGACCCGCTGTCCGCACGTGTCGGGGCGAGCTCGACACCTGGTAAACGGCATGCCGACATCGGACCGCTCTCGGCCCGACATCGGCATACTGACCTGGAATATCAACATATGTCGGGTTGAATTCGGAATATCAATAGCGGCCGGCTGACGTCGGGCCGTTGTCAGACATCCCACTACCCAGCCGACAGCGGGCCCCAAGCGTCCTGACAGCAGCCTGGCAGCGGTCCCACGTTGGCTGTGCTTCGGCTGCATATCGGCTTGGCGGACATTCCACTCCTCAGCCGACAGCGGGCCACTGGCGTCCAGATATCGGAACGACGTCGGTCCGCTGTCGGCATGTTCACTGTGCAATGACCAATGCAAATTTCATCCCTGCCCTTGACATGCCTGTCATAGGCATGACATGCCTTGACATGCCTGTCATGCCCTGGACATCTCTGACATTCATCTACCTAGAACACGAGCCATCTCAGAATAGTTTCGCATTTTTATCCTTTTTATTGTTGACACCATGAGCAATAAATTAGGCATCAGTAGCCAATAACAATAAGATCATAGTTCGGAGCTTTGCATTATTACTGGTGTTGTCAACAAGTGATTCAAACGCATTGCTTTAATGTAACCAGTTCGCCACCAGGTGTCAAGGTGGAAACACGTCGGTGTGGAGCTCCTGCTTTCGAGATAAGTTGTTTCAGAACCGGACAGTATCCTAGGCTTAACTGTGGATAGGTATTTAGCAATTACTTCTGTGCATATATTTGCATAGTTTTAGCTCCTAAGTTTCTTTTTTAGCAAGCAGATTATAATATTTACAACAAGAGACGCTGCCCAGCGCCATTTTGTCCATTCTGTCTGTCTTTGTCTAGTGTGTCTAGTGTGTCTTTGTCTAGTGTTTTCAGCTATTTATTTCATTTTTGGCAGTTATTCAGCGAGTGATTTCTTCTTTCTTTAAAACCAGTCAACTTTCTGCACAGTCATTACCTTGTAAGTGCTGCATAGTTAGGAACTTAGTTCAATCGCAATCTAGGAATAAGCTGCAGCCTTTAGGATGGTTACTACCAGGATGCAGGCACTAGAGGATGAGGTTAGGGCCCTTAAGGCAGACCTTTCCAAGCTCAAAGCTTGCCTTGCTTCACAGGGCTGGCCAGAAAGGGTAACATATCAGGGGCAGTCTGTAGCAGGGGCATCCTATGCCCAGGTGCTCACAGGCCACCAGGTAACTGTAGCTTCCCCTGCTGTGGAGGTGGCAGGGAGATCTGAAGAGAGAAGTATTCCTAGTGAACATAATATTTATAGTTGTAGCGCACAGGAGGGGCAGTGGTTTAAAGTCAGGGGGTGGAGGATTTGGAGGAGTGAGCCTAAGCAAGGGGACAGTGAGTGGCAGGTGGTAGGTGGTAGGAGTGGGAAGCAACCTAGTGAAGCAGCTCAACAGGCAGGAGTAATAACATCCAATAGGTTCCAGGCACTGGAGGACTGCCCGCAGGATAGTGATAGCAGTGATAGCAGCAAGGAGACTGTGCTGGTGGTAGGAGACTCTCGGGTGCGGCATTTAGATAGAGTTTTCTGTAAAGGTAGGAGAGGCAGGAGGTGCATCACCAGGCCTGGTGCCAAGGTTAGAGACCTGGTCCCAGTGGTGGCACAGGCCACCAGTGAGGACCAGTTTAGTACAGTTATAGTGCAGGTAGGAGTGAACAACGTAGGTCCTGCTAGGAGTGAGGAGCTGCTGCAGGACTACAGGACCCTTCTGGCCACCCTGAAGCAGAGCAAAAGCAGAGTTATTGTGACAGCTATTCTGCCCAGGGCTCAAGTCTCCCCTGAGTGGAGCTCTAGGGCACTGGCAGCCAATGCCAGGGTGGGTAGGCTCTGCAATGAGTTAGGTTTGACCTTTGTTGACAAGTGGTGCAGGTTTTATGGTTCACGGGACCTCTATCAAAGGGATGGCCTGCACTTCTCCGAGAAGGGGGTGCAAGTGTTAAGTAAAGTGTATGAACATGTCCTTCAGGGAAACTAGATAATGGGGTGGGGAGGGAAGAAGTGGCATTACCATTTCATGAATATGCCAATAGTGACAGCATAGGCAATAGAACCTCACAGTCAGCAAATAGGGATGGCAGTAGATCAAGGGGGCAGAGTGGTAGCTCATCCAGAGATGATAGAGCTACTCAGCATGAAAAAACCAAAGATGGTTATGGAACATTTCTTAAATGTATGATGCTTAATGTTCAGAGTATTCGATCCAAATTTGACGAGTTCAAGTGTTATGTTGCTGATGAGGAACCAGATTTTGTTTGCATTACTGAGGCATGGGTCAGTGAGGGGTATTTTGGGGATAACTTGCAGGACTATGAGATCCAGGGATACAATATGTTTTCATGCAATAGGGGTCCAGCAGTGAAAGGGGGTGGTGTAATGCTCTATGTGAATAGCTTATTCAGTTCTCAAAAAGTAGTAGATGGGGTAAAAAATGTGTCTGTGGAGTCCATTTGGCTTGATGTTTCTGTGGGAAAAGGCAACAGCAATAAACTGAGAATAGGAGCTTTGTACCGATCAGGAACCTTGCCACATTCCAAGCAACTGGAGCTTGATAAGGTGATTTGTGAGGAAATCAGTAGAAACTTTCAGAGGAAATGCCTTATTCTTGGTGACTTTAATCTAAAAGGATATGAAAATGTTGGTGTTGGCTCCCCAGCATGTAAACTGTTTAGGAAATGCCTTGAAGAGGACCTGTTCTTACACCAGTTTGTAACAGAACCAACTAGGCAGGGCTCATTCTTGGACCTTGTCTTCTCGGATTTAAGTGATTTAGTTCAAAACTTGACTGTAGGAGAAACTCTGGGAAGAAGTGACCATAACATAGTGAGATTCAAGGCACATGTAGCAGGGACAATCAAGGATAATTTGGCAAAGGTTCCAAATTTTAACAGGGCAGACTTTGACTGCATGAGAGCAGCTTTAAGTGCCATAAAATGGGAAGAAGAATTCTCCGATTTAAATGCCTGTGAAATGTGGGAAAAGTTCAAATCTTACTTGAGGGAAATTCAGATTAGACATGTCCCCCAAAAGCAAAGGCGCAAAAGAAGAGTAGGAAAGCCAGCATGGCTTACACCAGATTTGACAAAAGCAATTAAGGCTAAGAAAGATGCATTTAGAGTATTTAAGGAAGCTTCAAATATAGTAAATCTAAGGTTGTATCAAAAAGCTAGAGACGCTGTGAAACAGAAAACCAGAGCAGCAAAGCGAGCAAAAGAATTGGATTTGGCTAGGAACTGTAATGGGGACAGTAAAAAGTTCTTTAGTTTCTACAAGCTAAGTAAAGTTTCAAGCACAATTGGTCCACTGGAAGTAAATGGGATTATTTTGAGTGAGGATAGTGAGATGGTTGAGGAATTGAGCAAGCAGTTTAAATCAGTGTTTACATTGGAGGATGTGACAAATCTGCCAACTGTGAACCACAGCCCAGCAACAGGTGATCAGTTACATGATGTTGATTTCATTGACAGTGATGTTGTTTTGAATTATGTCAGGAAAATAAAGCCAAACAAGGCAGCAGGACCTGATGGAATCTATGCTAGGGTATTGCGGGAAGCTGAAAAAGAATTGGCAATTCCACTCAGTATAATATTTTGTAGATCAGTTTCACAAAATGAAATTCCAACCGATTGGAAAAGGACAAATGTAGTTCCTATTTTCAAGAAAGGAGAAAGAGGGAAAGTTGAAAACTATAGGCCAGTAAGCCTCACATCACTAGTCTGCAAGGTACTTGAATCAATTATCAAGGATAAAATAGTTAGTTTTCTGGAAGGAAACAGAGTGATTCAAGATACTCAACATGGGTTTAGAAAAGGGCGATCGTGTCTCACAAATCTCTTGGACTTTTTTAATTTTGCTACAGAACAATTTGATAAGGGAAATCAGGTTGATGTAGCATATCTTGACTTTAGCAAGGCCTTTGACAAGGTACCTCATAAACGGTTAATGATGCAGCTTCAGGCCCATGGTATTGTGGGTAACATCCTAAAATGGATAGGGTTGTGGCTTTCAGATAGACAGCAGAGAGTGATGCTAAATGGTACAAAATCATCATGGCAAAATGTTCTTAGTGGAGTCCCCCAAGGGTCAGTACTGGGACCACTATTGTTCATTATGTTTGTAAATAACATTGAAAGTGGCCTAAGCAGTAAGGTTTTGAAATTTGCAGATGATTTGAAGGTCTTTAGGGCAATAACAGGGCACAATGAGCAGGTCTTGCTGCAGAAAGACTTAGACGAGCTTGTGAAGTGGTCCGAAAAATGGCAAATGAAATTTAATTTTGATAAGTGCAAAATCATGCATGTAGGTAGGCAGCATATCAAGGCTCCATACTTGATGGGTGGCCAAGTACTATCTGTGACTCAGCAGGAGAAGGACTTAGGTGTTATTTTTAACACAAAATTGGGGGCATCAGAACAGACCAAAGAAGCCAGGAAGAAGGCACTAAGAATGCTTGGGGCAATAAATAGGAATGTATCATACAAAAGTGAGGAAGTCATCAGGAAGCTTTATTGTGCATATGTCAGGCCACATCTGGAATATTGTGTCCAAGCTTGGTCCCCTAGTTATGAAAAAGATTGTTGGCTTTTAGAGAGAGTACAAAAGAGGGCAACAAAAATGGTGAATGGTATGGGCAACCTGGCATATGAGGAAAGATTGAAGAAATTTAATATGTTTTCACTTAGATATAGAAGGCTGAGAGGAGATCTCATCGAGGTCTTTAAATTTGTTCATGGTCAGGAACAGGGTTATCTCAGGGAACTGTTTGAATTTAACAGAAATGATGCAATTAGAGGTCATCAATTCAAAATTAAAGTTAATCACAGCAGGACAAGGTTAAGACAGTCTTTCTTCACCAACCGGGTAGTAGAACACTGGAACCAGCTGCCAGAAACCATTGTCAGTAGCAACACACTGAACATCTTTAAGAACAGCGTAGACAATCATTATAAGAATAGGGGGCTTGTTTTTCTGTATTCCAGGGGGAGTTGATCAACACATTTGATGGACAACTGGTTCAGTGTACAGAGTGCAACCAAGAAGGGCCCTTGTGGCTCATAGTTGCACTGATCTTTTATGTCTTTATGTCTTTTATGTAACAGCATGCAATGAATGCTAATCATACAAATTAGTAGGAATGTTTGCGAACAGCGACACAAATGGCTCACGTAAATAATCCGGCGCGAAGTTTCACAGAACGTTCCGTGGCTGCAGTCCACGAAATATGCAACGTCACAGTCCACGGAATCTGCGGAATGAAGGAGACAAAGAACGCGCCCTATACCTTCGAGGATGTGTTGGATAGCACTGCTCTTAACGATTACAGCATCGCAAGGAATTTCCGGCCTTGGTCGCGTTGTGGACGCGTTGGTTTGGAGTTAGAATTATCCGAAATAAATATCGAATCAAGGCAGAAACATAAGGTTTTCGATGTCAAAGAATATTAAATCGAGTGCATGAAGTGTTGAACTTCTTCTTTATCACGTCTATGACACACCAGGTACGGATAATTATACGCGATGTGCTATATTTGTAGTGAAGATTTTGATCGTTTATTTCTTTGCCAACTGAAAAGTAATCATTTGCGGAGAAAATGAGTGGTCGCATCGTCATTTTTACGTTAAAATACCATGTATTCAAAATACAAATTCCAAAGAACCAAAATTTACCTTCATCTCCAATTATACCCAAAGTTATAGCAAAAATAATATATTCAACAGATGTTTAAATGTTAGAGCATCTTCGTTGGTGTCTAAATAAATACTAATTCCCTTCTTTAATTAGACACAGCTAAAGATGCGTTGACATCGAACTGTCTGTCAAATAAATTATTTTTGCTATAACTTTGTTTTACATCACATTATATATATAATATATATATATATATATATATATATATATATATATATATATATATATATATATATATATATATATATATATATATATATACATATATTGTGTGTATATATGTATATACATTCTATTTATACAAATGTATCTATATATACATATTGCTCAAGAGTGATACCACTGAGTCGGATCTGAATCGAGTTAAATTTATGTTTGAGTCGTGAGTTGAATCATGCTTTGTGAGCTCTGAGTCTGAATTGAGTCGAATCAAATAATTTTGACCTGCTCTGAATCATGAGTTGAATCGGATCTCAAGATCGGAGAATACCCCTTGCACGGAGCTGGGGGTGCACTCAAGCCTTCTCGGATGGGTGCCGCCTTTCTTGAGCGGACGCATGTCCTCAGTGCCCCTTCCCCGTATCCGCCCCTGCGTCCAGTAATAATGCGGTTTTAACGCACATCAGCGTACAACCAGAGAGCAATACCAATGAAAAGCAATACCAATGCACGGGTGTTGATATCTTAAACAAACAAACAAAAAATTTGGAGGGGGGGTGAAGATAAAAAATATGTGAAGGCAATGTACGAGCCCAAATGGATTGGGGCACACTCCATGGGGCTTCGTATTCAAAGTTGAAATTATTTGGGGGTTGGGCCAACATTGAGGGGGCACTTCCCCCTCATGAGTATACAAAACAATACCACTGGGGCGATCCTTTGACAATATATGTACCGTATGTATATCACTGCGTCCGACCCTGCAGTGACCAGTTGTATCCCGGAAGGACCGCAGTTGTCCCAGTGTGCCGCGGCGGGTGACGTCACTCGGCGGCCAACAGCCGCGCGCGCCCGACGAGACACAGGACACTGCCCCGAAACTGGCCCGCACGCCGCTGCCCCGCTGACCCTCCTGCTGCGGCCGTCTGCGGTCGCTGAGGCTCTTGCGGTCCAGGATGTGGAGTTTGGCCGTGGCCAATCAGCGGCCAGCAGGATGACGTCACGCAGTCTGCGGCCACCGACCGCGACGGCCGCGAAATTCCACTGACCTCTATTATAGGTCTGTTCCCGTGGCTCCACCAGAAGGAACTCAGTGGAGGTTAGTTGAGGCAGGTTGAGATTTTCCCACGGGAACGACCGGTGGAGCTTGGTGGAGAAATCAGCTGACAGCGGTGTGAATTCCGCGACAAAAAGGAAGCATTTGGCGCTGTATCATAAATTGTCCAAATTGCCTTTCTAATGCTTGTCTAGATGATCGCACAATATACATAGTATGCCTTGCTTTACAAAGTCCCAAATTTGTCTTTATTTCTGGCTATGTATGTGTCCTCAGAGACTGCGGCTATGTATGTGCACACATGTCCTTTTCGCCTATGGGATGAACCAGGCAATCTCTCTTTCCTATCGGTTGAGCATCGTCTCCCCCTGCTTTGCGGTTTGGCCTGCCTTCTTAACGTACAGCATATAATCTCGTGTCTGGACCCGCCGGGCTCCCTCGGCCCGGAGGCGCTTCTATACCCGATGCTGACTTTTCCTCATCTCAACTTGCCCGACCTCGTCGATCGGGCTCGAGTAGGATTTTAGGCGGCGCCAGGAGAACTGCGGTACTTCTGGGCACGGGAATTGCGGCGGATCCGGCCGGTAAAGTAGCATCTTCCCTTAGGCCGAATGACGTAGATCAAAGGCCTAAAAAAGATGTTTTGTGGTCTGCATCTGTTACTTCGATTATTACTCATAGTTGTAGTAGTAATTTCATATTTCCTTTGCGAAGGATGATCCTGGTATTCAGTTGATGCATGAAGATGAGATTCATATGATGGAGGACGTTGTTTACGCGCAAATATGTGGCGCAAGTGCGCCGTGATTGAGCTCAACTGAAAAATCACAATTGGACCCTACTCCTGGGCTGGTGGAGCTTTTCCTCCACTGGTGGAGGTTGGTGAAGGAAAAATATCCACCGGACTCGCGACGGGAATGAGCAGTGGAGGTTTGTGGAGGTTAGTGGAGCCACGGGAACAGACCCTATATAACGAGATGGTTAACTTGACTTTTCCTAAAGTTCCCGACGCCGGCGCTACATGTGAGCAAAACGTTGGCGTCGGTCCGTGCTGGTCAATGTGTTGCAGTTGTAAAACAGTGGTGCGGGTGTTTAACTGGTGAAAATGACCAAATCCTGCGCTACAGCTCGTTGCCATTTGATAACAGGTAATCCAGCTCCCCCTTGGATCCACCAGTGGGTGGATCCAAGTGAAACTGGGGCATGTGCCCCTACCCGATATAGAGATGTGGGGCGCACCTCCAGGGCGCTCGAGTTGTCCCCCCCCACCGGCTTAACAAGTTTTTTTTTCAGCCGATGGTACCTGTCTAAATTTGGGAAGGCAACAAGTCATTTTGAAGTGGATTGTTTTCACTCAACGCCATGTTTAATCCGTGTAAAACTGTGGGTGCTGGCCCCGCCAGGCTCGACCACGTCCCTGCCATTCATCCCCTTGCAGGGACGGATTCAGAGGGCACAGGGGATATGTGTTCCTTCATGGCAAGGTGGCGCCAATTTCACCGGGAAAAGTGGGCCACCAGGCAGGCTGCACCCCTCTCGAATTGTTCAGCTAAAGGCGCCGCCTCTCTGAGAAGAAAATATACCCCTTGGAACCATCGAGTACACCCTCTTTAATTTGTGTTCGCCCAGGTCGACCTTCTAAGATCATCGAGCCCTTCCAAGACCATCCAGAATTTTTCAGCCGAAGGTGCCCCTGGGGGCTCATCCATATTGCTTAAAACAGACCCTCCTTCCGTGAAAAATCCCGAATCCGCGCCTGCCCTCTAGGCTACGCCCTTGGAAAGGAACCCCAGGCTGATAGAAAGAACACAATTCAAGAGAGTCCTAGGCGTCAACCCGTGCCTTGTAGGGGGAGGTCTTGTCAGGGGCGGACACAGGGAGGCCACTGGGGTACGTGACCCCATGGAAGGTTGCGCCCCTCTGGCCAAAAAACAAGATTGAGCGGCTTCTATAGAAGCGGCTTCAGCACAAATTAGACAGGAAAATGGACCGTACTTCTTGAAGCTTACCTAGCAACTTCTTTATCTATAATATCTTTGGGAAATCACATATAGGTATGCAAGATACTCACTATTTAAAATTATTCCATTTATCTTCAATGCAACATGATCACACTGAATCATTTGCTGACGTAATGATATCATATGCTCCAACATCACTACACCAGTAGATGTTATGTAATGTACCATTAGTAGGCTAGGCTATGCTATGGCAGGTTAAGTTAGACTAGGTTATTTTTGTTTAGTTCTACATTATTCATTGCATATTACCTGACCAAATAATCTTCCTTTGCATACTTTTCACATGTCTTTGTCAAGGGGTGACAATGTATTCATCTACCTTGCCAAAAATATTTTTTTTTGTGTTCCTTTTTTCATGTAATCTGAATTATCGCTTCCATCACAGCTTATCACTATCTAAACATCACTTCAGTGTGGCAGGCAGCAAGGAAGTAAAAGAACATCATAGCAGTCTGCCTTTGTACCGCTGGAATATGCACTCTGCATACCTATCATCATATTGTAATTAAACAACACAGTGTAATTAACAATATGGTGTTGTTTAATTATACTATGCTATCATGCATTTTAGAAGGCACAATGCTTTCTGATATGTAATAGGCACAGAACAGCTATGCATGTTGCCGATAAACCCTTTGATGCATCCAGCCAACGGATCAATGTGTAGATCATTATCTGCATCACTCCAGCACAACTGAGCAGGTACATCAAAATAAGCAATGTAAGCAAAGAAGCAAAAAGAACAGCATAAGAAAGGAAAGTGCAAAGTAGCATGCACTGTTGCTATGCAATTTGGACAGTGTGATCAGCCACAATAATTTTCCCATGGATTGCTCACTGTATCTATTGCCACACCACGGTTGCATACAATACAACTCGATGGCGTAGCCAACCTGGAGCGAAGAGGGACCTCAAGGTGCATGCACAGAGATATAACCGAGGCAAAATTAAAATGCATGCAATAGATTGTGTAGAAAGAGACCCCGAGAACTGGAGACGTCCACCCCGAGGGCTGGCAAGGGCTGTGAAGACAGGAAAAGGCCCGCCTCAGGGCTGAAATGGGCCGTCTCGACTGGAAAGGGCCCTACATCAACCAGTCATCAACCTGTTCTTCAACAATGATAGCGCCAAAATCAGCCAATATTAACCTGGCTGATAGAAAGCACAAATTTAATATTATAGCAATTTATATTTAATTGGCGACATTCAGTGGTGCATCCAGGATTTTTCGAAGGGTGGCTGGTAAAAAAAATGTGAAGACATAGAGAAAGGTTTCGGTGCGCTGAAAATTTAGGATTTTGCGTGGTGAAAATGTCAAAATGTATCGTGTCATCTAGTGCATTTTGGGTGCTGAGCGAGGGGATGGGGGAAACGACCCTCCATTGGCTGCGCCTCTGGCCTCATTTACATAACATACCTTCATAAATGACAAGCCTGCGCAAGATTTGACGCATGCTTTGACCGCGGCGGGCCGCAATGGCGTTCAAGCGCGTCCCGCTGCTGATGACGTTTCAGTGGTAGGCGGAGCCTATTTTGACCCCAGAGCCGCAGCGGCGGCATACCCCGTGAACAGGGTCCTTGACCGGCTGACCATGACCGGCAGAGACGCGTACCGCCATGGTGAAAGTTGAACATTGATTTGGAGGTTTTTATACATGCACTATTTAGGACTAGGAGGCTGAACGGTTGGTGATCCAGTATTTCGCCAAGGGGGAGGGGGAGGACATGGAAAGCTTCGGTGCCCCTTGGGCCTCAATGCCCGTTCTTTCGCCGACAGTGCCCCTTCGAATTATGCCGAAATGAGGGTTCGAATGCCGAAACTATGAGCTGAGGGTTCGAGGTATTGAGCACCGGCAACCTCTCGACTATGGTCCCGGCAACATAGTACTTGGAATGGCTGGTATATTCGTGTTCGTGGTTCTAGTGGTATCGAGACCGTTTTCAGCGCACAGGCATTTGTGATCCATCCAAACCACTTCAGAAGGATTCACATTGCTGACGTGATACTGGTGAACAATTTGCACCGCGGGTCAATGTGTGACCAATCGGCGGATTCCGTCGACTTAAACGGCAACTGAAAGTCTAGCGATATGCATTGAGGGTAGATTGTTGTGTTGACACAGAGGTCCCTTATAGCGTCAGAAGGCCGCTCAAGTAAAAACATTGCGACCTCGGGCACCCGCATTGTCATCCTAAAATCGAGCATCATGAAAGGAAATGAAATCGGTGAAAACATGCAGGTTTTCACAAACATGCATGTTTGTTTCACATGTCAACCTGCCTCCTTTTGACCGTCCGAGTGGTCGGTTCGAGCATCTGTGGAAGAGGTCGATTCCGAGCAAGAAAGGTCGAGTTGAAACAAAGAGCGAGTCGTGACTTGTCTTCGGTGTGGAATATGATCCGTGTCTATAGCCTAAGAAACGATACCTGAGGCTACGAAAGGAGGAAATTTATCATCGCATTTGAAAGTATCATTGAACATTTTAACCACTAACCAAAGGTATGCTCAGGATATTTAAAAGTCCATAGCCTTCTCAGTCAGGCCTGAGGCCCCGTTAAGCAATTTGGCCCCCTTCGTCAGGCCCAGAGTCCTTTCTAAAGCTTGAGTCCCTCAGTTAGCCTAGGGACAATTAACATTGGCTAGGGGCCCTCCCTGGCGGACCGGGGTTCTCTCTAAAGGCTAGAGATCCTTCTCCGTCTGCTCACGGACCCACCTTAACCAGCCCTCTCCGGTCTCTCCGGTCAGATCCTCACACCTCGTCTCGGGCGGGGGGGGATAACCCCCCCTCTATCTTCCAAACTATGGGAGGCACGAAAATGAATACCCTGGATGTGGGCATGACACCATGAATACCCTGGATGTGAGCATGACACCATAGCCCCTCTGGATGTGGGCATGACACCATGACCCCTCTGGATGTGGGCATGACATCATGGCCACTCTGGATGTGAACATGACACAATGGCCACCCGAATCCCCTCCCCTCTGGATGTGGGAATGCTCCATGCTCCATGCTCCCCCTCCCCTGGATCCGCCACTGAGCTGAACACTGACGGGTGCCGGTCACGTGGCTCCTTCTTAACTGTGTGGGTGTCCTGCAAATTTCATGGGCTTCCTCCAGACTTTGGCTGTGTGCAGAGACCATGTCTGATTCAGATCACAATGGGGGAGACGACGACGGCGACCGGCCACCCCAAAGGCGTCAAGCTGACTGAAAAATGCGCCTCTCCAGGGACGCTCGATGTGTTAGAGAGGTCAGGGTGGTGCTACCTCGACTACCTACCACCCCGGACGCTCTATCAAACTGACTCACCTCTCATCCACCCGCCCGCGCACCGCCCGGTCTTGCGCACACCTCTCAACCGCTCTCTCCCCGACGGCCGACCGCACACGAGTGACCGCCAGCGAGCCCATCCGACGTTACGTCTGGCTGCCCCTCCCTTTGTCCCAGTTTCCGGGGGCACGTGTTGTCGCGACGCTGGCCACCGCTGCCCCTCTGCACCGTGGACATCGCCATGGATTTACGGGTGGGGAGACGGGAGGGTGTTTATGTCGATTCTTCCGTGGGACTCCACAGGCGAAATATTAAATCTGATGAAGTCTGTTTTTGGAGGAGACCGGTGGGGGCACACTTGCCCCGCTCGCTGGCGGATCTAAAAAGGGGAGCACAGGGTCCATGCCCCCTTCCAAGATAACTATTTCAGTCGGGCCCTCAAATACACCGCGCGCCCCGAATGCTCACGTCGGGGCCCCCAACAATGCAGCCGGACCTCGCAAGGTCCCGCAAGAACTCGAAATGTCACACTGGAGCCCAACCCCCTCCCCTCCCCCACACACACACAAAAATGCAGCGGGCCCTAAAATTCCCCTCGGAGCCCTAAACAAATTATAATTGGGCCACAATTAAGTAAAACGGGGCACCGAGAACTCGCGTCGGAGCCCAAAAAAATCGTGCCGGGACCCCGAGAAATCGTATCGCAGCTGCGAAAATCGCGCTGCGGCCCAACAAATTTGCGTCGGGAGTTCCAGATGAAGAGAATTATGTTAGAAAACTTGTTGGGTTTTGGCACAAATTCGCAGAAACCGTGGCAAAAGGCGTGATTTTCCCCTCAGCTACAACTGCGAACGACTGGCAGTGCTATTGTGTCCACAGTACACTGTCACAGTGGCATGAACTGGTTCAGCTCGCAAATGGAGGCGATGTCCGCAGTCATTGTTGATACGATGCTGGCAGTAGATGCATACATATTGCGTACCAGAGCTTAGTGTAATTGTCAAACGTACCGGATCCTCCCGGTATGCTTTGATGTCCTCATGCTTCATCTTTTTAGATTATCAGGGAAGTCTAGTCGTGACATAGACTTAGCTCTTCGGAATTATGTGTGATGAACGTACCCAAGATGGAGTCTTTCTGTGACTTTTAAATCGGACAAGAACGTTTGCTTGAAAACAATATATTCAACAAGGAATGCTTAGCTTTGCAAGTTAATTTAATCCGATTTAGTGATCGCTGAGTGATTGCACTGGATACCTGCAGACTGATGTGGGCATAACACCGTGGCCTCTCTGGATGTCGACATGACACCATGGCCCTTCTGGATGTCGACATGACACCATGGCCACTCTGCATGTTGGCATAACACAAAAAACTGGATATGGGCATGACACCATGAATACCCTGGATGTGGGCATGACACCATGGCCCGCTTGGATGTGGGCATGACACCATGCCACCCTTTGGATGTGGGCATGACACCATGCCCCCCCCGGATCCGCCGCTGAGCTGAACACTGACGGGTCCCAGTAACGTGGCTCCTTCTTAACTTTGTGGGTGCCCTGAAAATTGTATGGGCTTCCTCCAGACTTTGGCGGTGTACGGAGACAGATCCAAATGGGGGATGAGACGACGAGGGCGACCGCCCGCCTATGTGACCCCAAAAACGTCACTTTGACTGGAAAAGGCGCCCCCCCCCATCCAGGGACGCTCGACGTGTTAGAAAGTTCGGGATGGTACATACCACCTCGATCACCTACCGACGCTCGAGTACAATGACTCACCTCTCATCCACCCGGTCTCGCGCACACCTAACATCCGCTCTCTCCCCGACGGCCGACAGCACACTGCTGACCGCTAGCGAGCTCGTTAGTTATTAGTTATTTGGGCTTTAGGGCGCTTCGACCAGAATTGATCATTCGCGCCCACCGCTAGCGAGCTCAGAGTATATTAAAAACACGTGTTGACGCGCGCTGCGACGGCCGCCGTTGTGCCCTCTGTTCCATGGACACCGCCACGGATATCGGATAGGGAGACGGGAGGGGTGTTGATATCGAATCTTCCATGGATTAAACAAAATTAATCCGAGTTCTTGCTGGGGTGGCTTTATGAACCAGGGCTCTGTTGCTAAGCAGAGCTTGTTGCGGGAACCCTGGTCCGACCGCCCGATCCATGAATTCCAGTTCAACGGCAGAATTTGGACCGTAAGTTTAACGTGCCGTCAATGCACCGACACGGCCGCCCGGTAGCTCGTCCCCGGCCTTATGCCAACTGACCCTCCCAGCCTGGGGCTAAATGCGAGCGCGTGAAGCGACTCGAACCCTGTGTTGCCAGGACAGGGTAGACCAGTGCAGGCCAGCGCTCTAACCAACTGAGCTACCGGGGTGGTGTATTGTAATGTTCAGTTCACAGGCGTAATGTTAAGTCTCAT
Source organism: Ashinkailepas kermadecensis (assembly GCA_034440615.1). Lineage (NCBI taxonomy): Eukaryota > Metazoa > Arthropoda > Thecostraca > Neolepadidae > Ashinkailepas > Ashinkailepas kermadecensis. The sequence goes on from JAOTOM010004956.1 coordinate 240,112, forward strand.
CAGGTCTATTTTTGTAGGAGAAGGATGAGGGAGGGGGCACACTGGTGCCCAGTTCGCTGCCCGAAACAAGGAGGGGAGCATAGGGTTCATGCCCCCCCAGGAGTATTTCAGTCGGGGCCGTCTAATAAATATACCACGCCCGGAAAACTCGCCCTGGGGCCCGAACAAATCACAGCTGGGGCACAACCAAATTCGGCCGAGGCCCCAAAACTCCCGTCGGGGTGCCACAAAGTTGCTTGGAGCCATAACAAAAATAAGGCAGCACCACGGAGACTGCCGCAAGGACCCCAAAAGTCACATCGGAGTCCTACAAAAACGTGCTTGGGCCCTAAAATTCTCCTCGCTGCCCTAAAACTACTCACATCTGGCCCGAACTAGGTACAGCGGGGCCTCGAGAACTCGTGATCTACCCCAAAAATCGCGCCAGGACCCCGGGAAATCGCGTCGCAGCTCCAAAAATCACGCTGGGGCCCAGCAAATTTGCGACTAGAGCTCAAAATAAACACAGCGGGGTCGTAAAAGACCAATGGGAAGCCGAAAATGCAACGAGACCCACCAAAGCGCACCGAGTCCCGCAAAAGGTCGTAGGCCTTAAAACATGCGGTGGGGCTCTAAATAAACATACCGGAAGCTCACAAACACACCAAAGGCCCTCAAATTATACCGGTGCCGCAAAAACAGCATGAAAAAAGCGACGTGATCCTAAAGGAAAGAAAAAAAGGCGTGCCGGGCACTAAATTAACACATCGTGGCCTTCGAAAACGTGCCAGTCCCTCAAAGACGCCGTGGGTCCAGAAAAAGCAACTGCCCTGAAAGCGCCGGTCTAGGAAAATATGCCGTGCTGGGTCTCTAGAAAAAATGCGATGGGGCCGTAAACACATCAGGAGACGAAGAAAAATGCAACAGATCCAAAAAAGGAATACCGAAACAGCGCCTATGTTCGGTAGACTATCTGGAAGCACATTGAAACAAAGATATGAGGTGCATCAAAACGCAGCGGGATATCCGGATTTATTTATCCCCCGAAAATTTGTGGGAAGAAGATAAATAATCATCGAAATCGATTTTCCCAACAGATCTCATCCGAAGCATTCCATGAGGTTAATTATTGCACCATTCCATGAGGTTAATTATTGCACCATTCCATGAGGTTAATTATTGCACCATTCCATGAGGTTAATTATTGCACCAAACTATATGACAGCAATTAACAGACGTAGGAGGCCAAGCAGAAGACGCAGAATCGCACGAAATGTGGTGAAAGAGCCAATCCGCGAGCTGGGTGTATACGTGCACGCAGGGTGTTCTTTTGTATACCATTGGAGGGGCATGTGCCTCCCCTCCCATCTCCCCCCTCCCCCCACCCCACCCACACACCCCAAAGTTTATTTTTATTTTTTCCTCTCCAATAGTGAATTTGCCCCCCCATATGAAATGGAAATGGGCATGCAGCAAAAAGCACGCAACTGCGGACTGCAATCGGAGCGGGAGCGCCGATGGCCCCGCCGATGGTGCCACCGATGGTGCCACCGATGGCCCCGCCGATGGCCCCGCCGATGGCCCCGCCGATGGCCCCGCCGATGGCCCTGGAACCAGTCACGTTTGCCCGTTCACTCTGGTGACCTGTTACTCAGAGCGGTTCGTTAGGCGTCATGAGCGGACATAATACCGGTGGCGCCGCTCCCGTGGTGAGTTTGTGAAGGAACACCACCAGAGTGGGCTTGCTATGATTAATGCTATATTAGTTTCTAGAGGAGGTGCAAGTAATTTCCAATAGTCAAATTTGGACAACATTGAAACAATCTCTCCTATGATGTGTAGTTCATTTTATTATCAAGTCATTTCACCCTGTCACTTTGCCCTTAAAGTAAAATTGGAGCAATTGGCCACTCAACATCTTGTAATAAAAACGTATCATACATATTCTGTGTGATGTGCTGACAATTTCCAATGTTCTTAACTAAACGAAAATCGAACATGCTACATTTTTATATCATCCTGAGTAACTTCCATGAAGGTTGAACCCTGTCACTTTTGCACTGAATTCCAGAATTTGTGTCCCAACTTATCACATTGTATTGCATTGAATTGTATATCAGATGTTCTACATTACCGAATTAATTTCCAATGGTCTCAAATAAACAGGCATGACATCAGCTGCCTTCTGATGTAATACTCGACTACTTTTATAGATATATAACCCTATCACTTTTTGCACTCAATTTCAGGATTTGTGTCTCGAATTATCACATTGTATTTCTATAAATTGTATATCAGATGTTCTACATTAACGAATTCATTTCCAATGGTCTCAAATACCACGGCATAAAATCAGGTGCCTTCTGAGGTCATACTCGACATCTTTAAATATATATCTAACCTTGTCATTTAAAAACAACTTATTTCCAGGATTTCTGTTTCGAATTATCATATTGTATTCCTTTTAATTGTATATCAGATGTTCTACATTACCGAATTAATTTCCAATGGCCTCAAATAAACCGGCACAAATTCAGCTGCCTACTGATGCCATACACGACTACTTTTATAGATATCTAAACCTGACATTTTTGCACTCAATTTCATGATTTGTGTCTCGATTACTACATTGTATTCCTTTAAATTGCATATCAGATGTTCTATATTATCGAATTAATTTGAAATGATCTCAAATAAACTGACGTAAAATCAGCTGCCTTCTGATGCCACACTCGACCACTTGCATGGGTATTTAACCCTTGGACTTTTGCACTCAATTCCAGGATTTCGGTCTCGAATTATTATATTGTATTCCTTTTAATTGCATATCAGATGTTCTACATTAGCGAATTAATTTCCAATTTTCTCAAATAAACCGGCATGAAATCAGCTGGCTTCTGATGCCATACTCGACTACTTTGAACGACATTTAATCCTGCCTTTTTACCTTTTAACATGAAGCTTTCCGGCATTATTGAGGTTCTGGCATGGCTCCATGCACGCTAAGCGCCGACGATTGCTGCCCAGAGGATCCGTAGGGCCGCCGAGCGTTGGCACGACAAAAAGTAAAGTTCCACCCTTCAACAATACTAAACAACATCGATTCTGCCCCGCCAAAATGGTGTCGGTGAAATTCACGGTTGTAGATGCCTTCTTTCCATTCAACGCCCATAAGCGTAATGTTCTTAAACAATATCGAGAAAACCTGTCGGGCTCAACTCCGGTAGTAGCGGAACTCATGCCAGGCACATCGCCTTTCGCTTCAAATATGAAAATATACCTGTAACTTTGGCGTTGGTGTAACATCAGCTGTGGTGGAAAATATTTCCAGAAGCCAATACGCAAAGTAACAATATGCGCAATATATCACTGTAAGTGGCAATACAATTGACGTCTTAAGGCAAGCTAACTTTCATAAATGCACTTCGCATCATATTTTATGGAGAAAGAGCCTGATAAATTGTAACTATGTTCTTCGCGTACACACTAGTGAACATCCGGGCGAGCTTGTCGCGGGCGCATATTTCAGAGTCCTTGGATGACATCAGCAGCCTACCTGTTTTCTTTCTTTTCTGGAGATCCCCCAATGTCCGCATTAATATTGCGTCTGACGCCTAAGGTTCCAGGCGACTGACCGCCACCGTTAACGTCGCGACTATGCCCTGTAGCATGGCCAGCGTAATCATGTCCTGAGACACTGCGCTGACCAGGGCCTCCTCTAACATGTTAACTAGGTGGGACGTGTCCCACCTATTGCCGTGAAATCCCACCTAGTGGAGCGAAAATCCCACCTAGTCAAAGGGGGTTCCAATGGAGAAGGAACCAAAACAAACTGTATTATAGTTCTGACAGCGGAAGTAATTATTTTCCTCGAAACAGTGTATTTCTTTAGTTGGTAGCACGTATGATGAAGCGAGCACGTATGATATGATAAGTCAAAGCGATATGATATGATAAGTAAAAGCGATGAGGAAGGCTCAAATGTGGCATGTTTCTGTGAAACAATTAATGCCATAAATCCAGAAATCGGATCTATTAACGGTGGTATCACAAAAACATGACTTTATAGACCTGTAGGCACAACACAGAGGAGCGGGGCGGCGCAAGCCAGGCCGCATGGCACGAGTGACGATAGCTATATTCATTTGCAGTTTTTTCTTCGATGTTGCTAAAATGAAGAGAAACAATGAAGCTAGACAGGTGCCTTGGTAAAAACGCAAGGTATGCAACATGGTGAAATTTTGGTCGGTATTTTCTCCCCCAGGTGACACCAGGTGCACAAAACTGAAGGTGGCTCTGAACAATGGCTGGGAGCCCGTTGACTGGTGGATCCATGGGGCATTTTGGCCATGACCCAAAACACACACGCGGGCGTTGAGATCAGACACAGCATTCTCAGAGCACGATCGACGCCCCCAGTCAGCAAGGCAGAAGACCAGCAGGAAGGACCAAGGTTTGAGCAGAAAACAAACCTGTAGCAGCAGAAGAAGTGAAGACACGAAGAGTTCCAGGGACCCTAGATAAGCGCTCCTGTGACTCTAGAAGGAAAACCTCCCACACCAAATCCCCAACTTCTTTCTGTCTCCCAACTAACCTTCACCACCCGGGGAAACCTAATGGTTTCGAGCCCGCTGTCTTGAGCCATTGCGGCCAGGGCAGGGACCAGAGGGCGAAAGCTCGGTCCAGGGTGCAACGAATCCGGGTATTTCTTCAGTCAGGATGGTCGCTGGCGGGGGTGGGGGGTGGGGGCGGGACCGACCATCACTCATCATGGCGCCCGCCGCCATGATAACCACACAAGGTACCTACCTAGTAGGTAAGTACACAGAGACAGGGCACAACATCACACGTCTCCTTTCACTCTGGAGAGGATAACCCGACACATTCGTAACTCAACACCCTTCAAGGTCCACATGCACACCACACAGTTTCCAGTTGTGTTGGTTTGGGCACTTCGGCCTCCTCAGGCCATTTCGTGCCATAAGTGAGAAAATGTATCTTGTATTATGCTAAATAATTAAGTTTATAGATCTTGGAACAGGTTTGTATTGCGGAGAAAAATGAAAAGTAGTTTGATGAGAGTTGAATGATCATCCCCTAATAGTGTAGGCAGAGTAAAAGGAATTATGGCAAAAATCCGTCAGTGTTTTTCGTGGGTCTTTGTACTTCTGACAATGAAGGAGAATATGTGGAATTGTAAGATATGTTGTGCATGATGGGCATGAAGGTCGAGGTGAAGCCGTGTATATATATCGATGGGTAAGAAAAGTATGGCCGATGCGTAAATGTGATAAGACTTTTTCTTCGTGTCGTTTTTTTGATATGATGTGATCCAGGTATCGACAGCAGTTTTGATGAAACGTAATTGTGTATGATTTGTGTTTTGTGTCCAGTTTTGGTTCCAGAAATGTCGAATGCTCTGTTGTATTGATGATTTAATGCCTTCAAAATGTGGTGGAATTTCTGTGATGTTTTGGAGGTGTAATGATGCTTTGGCTAATTTGTCGGCTTCTTCGTTTCCTGGGATGCCGCAGTGGCTGGGCACCCACAGGAAACGGACCTTCACGCCCATCAGATAAAGTATTTCAAGGGTATCGTAAATGGAGATATGGCAATTTTGCGAAAGAGAAGGTGTAGAAAGTGATTGAAGGGCAGATTTGGAGTCGGAACAAATAACAATACTGCGCATGGGGTGACAAATTGAACGGTTGCGGACATAGCGAAGAGCAATGAGGATGGCGTGCAACTCTGCGATGCAAATGGAGGTTCCGTTTGGCAAGCGATGCTGGTTTGTGTGTGTACCCGAAACAATGGCATTTCCAGTGAGGTTGGCGACTTTTGATCCGTCGGTAAAAATAAATGGAACATGACGATAACGAGAACGAAATTGGTGAAATTTTTGTTTTGCGTATTCTGGACAAAGTTGTGATTTTGGGGTTGTGGTCAGATACAAAATGTGTCGTTCGGCCATCTGCCACGGTGGTGTTGTAGGTGGAGGAAGAGCAGTAATATCTGGAATGTTATATTGAAGTTGTGTTGAAAATGTTTTGACGCGTGAAGCTATGGTAAGGCCGGTTCGCTTTTCGGTGGGACCTAAATAGTTGGGGTGTAAATTTGGGAGAACTTGTAGTGATGAATGTGTGGGGTGGTGTTCTTTAAATGTGATTTTTGCGGCATATCTAGGTGTTTGTTCCATTCTTCGGAGATCTAATGGTGTAATTACTGCTTCTGTTTGTAGAGAATTGATGGGAGAAGTTGTCATTGCACCAAGCGCTAAACGGATAAATTTATTTTGTATGGTGTCCAAAAGTTTCAAGGCGGAAGTACTGGCACCAGCGTAGACGAGCGATCCATATTCTATGATGGGAAGAACTAATGATTTGTAGAGATGTAAAAGCGTATGACGATCGGCTCCGAATGAGGAAGAAGTAATACAGCGAAATAAATTGAGTCGGTGAAAACATTTGGTCTGAACGTGTTTGATGTGTTGATACATGGATAGCCTACGATCAAAAATAATACCTAGGAATTTAAATGAATTTACAAAAGGTATGTTGTTGTTATCGAGGTGGAGCGGTGTGTCTGGGTTTGGGCAGGGTGCAGACTTGCTAAATATCAGTGTTGCAGATTTTGGGGCCAAAAAAAGAAACCATACTTTACGGACCATTCGTGTACTCGGTCAAGTTCGTTTAAACAATGTTCGTAATTTTTGCCGGAGCACCAAATCGCACTACCGTCTGCAAATAGTGAATATGATATATTGGCAGGCATGTTATCGAAAAGATCATTAATGATGATGTTAAATAATACTGGTGAAATACAACTTCCCTGTGGTAATCCGTTCTGGAGGAAACGTGGATCGGATATGGCTGACCGGCACCTGATATGGAATGGACGAGAACCAGTTAAGAAAACCTTCTAAATAATGTGCTAAGTGTCCTTTTATGCCGAGTTGCTGAATTTTGAAAAGTAATGCGGGTTTGAAAACCATATCGTATGCTTTGCTGATGTCCGAAAATACTGCTGCAGTGTGTTCATGTTTCTTGAAGCCTAGGCGGATGTCTGTCTCTAATCGAATAAGGTGATCTATGGTGCTGCGTCCTCGCCGAAAACCGCATTGAAAGGGAGATAGTAGAGAATTTGTTTCCAGGCGCCAGGTCAGTCTTTATATAATAATACGTTCAAAAAGTTTTCCAAGACAACTGGTGAGGGCAATGGGTCGAAAAAAATTTGGGGTCGCTGTGATCTTTGCCGTGTTTTGGTATCGGAATGATGGTGGCTTCTTTCCAAGATTGAGGGAAAATATGACCCGACCATAATGAATTAAATGTTCGTACTTTTAAGTATCATCTCAATATGGAATGTTTCGTGTCGTCTGGTAAGTGTCTGAAAAAAAGAATAATGTAAATTGTCTGGCCCTACAGAAATATTACCTGCGGAGGAAATTGCAGCCTCCAGTTCCGAAAGTTGAAAAGTAGCATTATATGTTTCAGTGTTGTCAGAATTGAATTGTGCTAAATCGGTGTGAAAAGTGTGTTGTGCACTTTGTAAGAAGTCAGGTCTGTATTTGTTATCCGAGCTATTTTGAGCCAGGGCGTCTGCTATTGTGTCTACTATTGCTTTTGGGTCTGTAATGGTGATATTTTGGATTTTGAGGGCCGGGAGTGATTTGAATGGGGTGCGTCCAGACAGTCGGCGGATTAATTGCCAGATTTGGCTTAAGGGTGTTCGAAAAGTGAGCTGTTTTAAATATTCCGACCACGAACGACGTCTGGCGTCGCGAATGAGGCGGCGTGTCCTAGCTTGTTCCCGGTTACGAAGGATTCAATTTTGTTGATCAGGGTGTCTTAAATATTTCCTAAATGCTCTTTTCCTTACCGCGATGGCACGTGATATTTCTCGACTCGACCAAGGTACTGGCGTTCGTTTTGTAAAAGGTTTCGTAATTGGAATTGCCACCGATGCTGCTTCGAGAAGTGTATTTGTGATTCATTTCATGTTTTGCACACGGGAAATATCTGGGTTGTATTGTGCATATGAAAGTTCTTGAAACTTGATCCAGTCTGCTCTCGAAGTTTTCCAGCGCGGGATAAAACTGGGTGTGGTATCAGCCGAAGTTGAAAATGTTGGTGTTAATTTAACACGCGCCCTGAAGGGCCTCTGAGAATTACGCGCACTGGAGGGGGGGCGGATTCCGCCCCCCTAAGATCTCGGCTCCTAGTAAAGCTGGAGGAACGAAATTTGCAGGGTGGATGGGCACGGTAGTGATCTCTATTGTGTGCAATTTTTGTGACCTTAGGTCAATATCTTCAAGGTCAAATGAGGTCAGATTGGCAAAAATTTTCGGTTTTGCGTGGCTTGGCTTGTCATCGTTATGGATCGCTGTAGTTGTGTTTAAATGCCCAAAAATGGGCATCAATGATGTTTTTGACATTACTATTGATGCAATGCAGATGCTAGACCCAACATTTGACCTCAGGTCACCTATATAGCACCACTTTATGAGGTCAGTTACCTGTTCCAGTTACCGGAACCGGCCGCCCACCCGACTGCTCCGTCGGGCAGCTCGGAGCAATCGGCTTCGTGAAGAAGGGAGTGAAGTACATGAATAAAGTATGGAAACGCAATTACAAACAGTACAAATGACACCAGTAGTGGATTTATGGCAACATTCCATTTGATCAAGTTTGGTTCCATTAATCTGTCATGAACTTGACCTGACTTGACCTTGGTGATCTAACATGACCTTGAAACTATACAGCATATCAATGTGCATCAAACAAGTCGCTAGTGTTGCCTAGAACACTTCCCTTTTGTCAGTATACTGGAAGCGCATCAGCGCCGATTTTTGTGGTCTGGCGCTATAACCTTTTTTTTATTTTAGCGGCCCCCTAACTTGAAAAATTTTCGGCCAATTTCCATTTGTCTTGCTTCAAACGACGCGCCGTTCATTTCTAAGCAGGTACACCGAAAATCTCGTATATCGACCGGTAAAATCTGCAGATATTTGCGAAAAACCGGAGGGGTGGGCGGATTTCGCCCCCCACCCCTCCAGTGCGCGTGTTAATTGGATAATGATCACTATCATGAATGTCGGTGTCGACCGTCCAATCAAAATCGTTGGCCAAAGCCGGAGAACAAATTGCTAAATCTATTGCAGCTTCTGTGTGGTGTCCGAGGTAAAAAAAGTTGGCTCTCCAGTGTTAAGTAATACTAAATTGTGTCGGTCTAAAATGTGTTGAATAATGCGTCCACGAGTGTCTGGTTGTGTACGTTTTTATCCCACGCTGGACCATGGGCGTTAAAATCGCCAAGTATAATGAACGGATTTTTGACATGTGTTATGAGGCTTTCTAATTGTGTCAAAATGTTTGCGTTGTCTGTGTGTGTTGGAATATATAACGAACATACATCTATGTTCCTACCATGAAAACGCATAATACAGGCTACGGCTTGTAATGGTGAATTGAGTGTAATTTGTGTATGTGTGTAATCATTGTTTATGTAAAGTGCGGTACCGCCACTGCGGTGTGTTTCACGTACCTCGCCGTGGCGGTACAGCGAATAATTGGAAAGATTGAAATTATATGTATCGGTGGGTAAGAACCAGGTTTCCTGAAGTGCGATGAGAATAGTTGTGAGAATACTAAAGAAAGCTTTCATTTCGGCCCATTTGGATAATAGACTATGGCAATTCCATTGGAGAAATATGGTCATTGGTGCTAATTAATATTTGTTGGCACCTTTCGGTGCCTGGCGCAGCCACGATTGAAGTTCAGGTGGGTGCGTATGTTGAGTGCGGCCGGCGGTGGTTGGCTCGCTCGAGCCGTCCGGCCGACCGGTGACCTTGGCAAGATCACGCCGTCCGGCCACTGCCGCGGGGATGCCCGCCGGTTGGGAGTTGGTCGGGTCACGTGGACGCCGGTCGGCGCTGGTCCGGACCGGTGGCCCGCTGACGGGGAACGAGAATTTGCTCCCGCAGCGGAGTGACTGCGGGGCCTATCACTCCTCCCTGGAGTGGTCCGTTTGTTTGGAGCCGGAGTGGTCTGAGTGTTGGGAGCCGGGGTGGTTTGTGTCGGAGTGGTCTGAGTGTTGGGAGCCAGGGTGGTGTGTGTCGGTGTGGTCAGTGGAGTGAGTTTCTTTAGTGGAGCTAAATCTGGAATCATGTCTGTTTGCAACGAGACAGAAATAGTGTTGTCGCGACGTGTGGGTGGAGCAACGGTGGCCGCCTGGGCGTACGTTTTAGTTGATGGAGATGCGGCCTCGACAGACCGTCGGGCCTGGGGGTATGATACCCCGGTCGAGGCCTTGACAGCGCACACTTCCTTTTCCTTGCGCCAAACCGGACATTTATTGGATGTGGTGAGGTGATCGGACGTGTTACACTGAGGCAGTGGGCAGGCTTGGAGCAGGTGGAATCAGGATGGGGTGTTTCTCCGCATTTAGGGCATCGGGCGGTTTGGCGACAAGTCTTACTCGCATGCCCGAAGCGCTGACAATTGAAACAGCGGAGAGGATTTGAAATAAATACGCGGACTTGGAATCGGATGTAGCCGGCGAGGAGGGTCTTGGGAAGAGTTGTAGAGTTGAAGGTAAGGACAAGGAGACTTGAATCGCGTTTCTGGCCGCCTTTAAATGAGGTAATGCGGTGGACGTGGGTCACCCCCTCCGGCCTGAGCTCCGTCTGGATATCCGCCTCAGTCATGAAGCGTAGCTCCGGCGCGAAGACGGTGCCCTTGGTGGTGTTGCGGTTGGAATGTATGGTAATGGTATCAGATTTACCACAAAATGTGGTGGTACGGAAGAGGGCTTTGGTCTGGGCTCGAGTTTGGGTTTTGATGACAAGGGTCCGTTGGCAGGGGCTTCGATATCAGGATTGGCTAAGGAGAAGATGGAAAGGAGTTGTTTGGTCGGCCAGAAAACGTTAATACGTCGGAAGGAAACGGATTCCTCGACAGGCTTGACTACTATGAAAGAGCCAGCACTGTCGAGGTAGGGTTTGATGGGATCAGGTTGGGATGGCGTGGTCTGGCTAGGGCGTGGGTCTGTGGCGTGGAGAGTGATGGTCTGGTCGGAATTGCGAGGCGAGGTCTTGGTACGAGTGGGGGCAGGTGAGGGACAAAGGGCTTCCATGGCGTCGTCCAAAGGAATTGTCCGGCGCGAGTCATGAACGGTGGTATCGAGAGGTGGAACATCATGTGCAGAGTCCGGGGTCGTGCGACGGTCGTTAGGTGTAGCGAGTGGTGGAAATTCCGATTTAGAGTCCGGTGGCGAGCTGGGGTCAGTATCTTTTTGCGTTTGTTCCCTATCGTGGGAAAAAAGCCCTACCTAGTGTAACTTAAAGAAACGAGACGGACACAGAAACACGGAACAGAAATACAATGGGATGAAACAAATCCACGCGGGGTGACGGGTGTCACCCCAAGAAACGAACGAAAAGAGCGACGGATGTCGCCACACGAAAATTAAAAATAAGAACTGCGGCGACGAGCAGTTAATCACGCCAAAACTGGCAGGGTGGAGTAATCAATTGCTCTGGTGATCAATGAGCGGATAGTATTGAATACTCCATGCATGTCACCACACACATCATCGTCCAAACACAGAGCAGCGCTGGCACACAAACTCTACAAAACACAACCACCTTCAACAACCAGCGCTGCTCCTTCACGTTACACCACACTCTGAACACCAGCCGGGGCTATATTTGCGCCCCAGAGCTGGGTAACTTACCACTTGACAGCATCGCCGCACTGTTCGACGCCTCAGCCCTCCTGGACGCCAGTCACAATCAGCCAGATTAGACGGGAGGCACGCTCGACTCACAAACTTCTAGTACTGACTTTCGACTCACAACACCTGCCATCACACGTCCACATACACAACATGGCCTACGAGGTACGCCTCTGCGTGCCTCTGCCACTACGGTGCCGGTTCGGTTTGCGTAACGGACATGGCGAACGCGCATGCACGTCGCCAACTCCAAGATGCAGTCAGTGCGCCGGTCACCACACGGCATCAGACTGCAACTCCTCCGAAAGGAGGTGTGCAGGCTGTGATGGGCCGCACCCCGCCACGAACCCCGATTGCCCCAAGTGGGCATACGAGAGGGAGGTGCGCCGGTATGCGGGAACTCACAGGGTGCCACATGCAACAGCACGACAGCAATTACGCTGCACCACCACCACTGACACTCCTACCTCCACAACCGCACCTACCGTCGGACGAAGCTACGCAGCGACGTAGCCCACACCCCTTTCAACACCTGCTCCCACTCCCCGTACCATCCCACCAGCAGCCGGCTCCCGGAACCCGGCACACCTCCCTCCTCAACGTTCCGCTGACCCTCGCTTCAACCGCCCCACCGATCCTCGACTTCCCCGGCCCACCACCCCTCGACCTCACCGATCACCACTCCTTCCCACGCCACCCCACCATGGACCTGGCCTCCTCCCACATCCACTCCACTTCAGACCTGGCCCTTATTCACATCCCCTACACCCTCGACCCGGCCTCCTCCCACACCATTTCCATCGCGTGCCGGCTTCCCACATCCACCCCACCGAGGAATGGGCCTTCTTCCCTTCCCACCCCATCTCAGACCCGGCCCATGCCCACTACCATCCCACTATCCACCCCGCCTCATCCCTCCGCCAACACACATCAGATCCAGACACGGTCCCCACCCCATCCCCCACCGGTACCCCCCCCCCCCCCCCACGGGACCTGGCCACAGAGGTCAAGAAAGTCGCCAATTTGCCTACGCTGGTAGGTAGCAAGATTGGCCCTCAATATTTCACTCCAGTAGCAATTTATCCATGACGTATTGAAATAAAAAGAAGTGACTGGTCACGAATGCTTTCCACAAAAACTAAAAAACCAGTTCCACACTAACTGTTTGCTTAATTAATACAGTACTATTTGGGTATTGAGTATCCGTTTACGAATCATATTATTCCAAGACCCGTCTCTATGTCATTGTATAGAGAAGGATGAATCGCCAACGCGTACTTCACCAGGTAACAAGTGCTGGTAGCTTTGATTATGTTATTGGGCGTGATATGCACCTAAAAAAAACATGTATTGCACATGATAATACATTTCTAGGCCTTTAAATCATAAATTAAACTATAATTAGTTGATTTATGGTCATATCAATGAAAAACTAGCAGCAGACACCCCAAAAGAACCATAGTGCAGGAACAAATAACGCCAACGCGCCGCCAACGTCTGGGTAACGTTACTTGAGTTATCTTGCGCCCCGCGCCCGCAGTTCAGTCGGGTCGGCTATTTCAGCGCCGCCGCCTGCGGCCGGCGTTGCTGATTGGGAAAGCGTCGATATATTATTAGAACGTCCGTCGATCGAATCCCGGGCGCGGTGGGCACAACAATTTTCGCCGGCTTATCACTTTTCACTTTTCGCCGGCTGTGCTGCTCGCTTCGCGAGCTTTTGACCCTATATGCAAAAAGAACGAAAAGTGTTGTGCCCACCGCGCCCGGGATTCGATCGACGGACCTTCTAATAATATACCGTATTGTAACATCTGTCCATTGTCTGGTCACATAACATGGCGGCTGTAATGGAAGGATGGTGACAAAATAGTGTATGTTCATTTAAGCCGGACCCAGGTAGCAGAAAGTGCTTGTTTTGTTCTCGTAGGAGAACAAAACAAGCAGTTCCCTAGTTTGTTCCCTAGTCTAGAAACATTCTTGACCTCTGCCTGACCATACCCATTCGCGCCACCGCCTCAAACCGGCCAGGGCCACCACGCCACCCTGAAGCATTCCCTCCACTGCCTCCACCAGGGCCTCGGCCCCTACCACACCCATCCGGCCGGCCCAAACCAAGGCCTAGAACCAAGGCCACCACAACATCCACCCAGACAACCCTGCCACGGCCACTACCTCCTGCCAAACCGAACCTCCCACCACCTCCTGCACACCCACCAAAACCCACTCCAAAACCTCGTCTGAGGCCAGCACTCAGACTGAACCTACCACTCCTTCAAAGCCAGTCGAACCCACAACTCCAGACCAACGAATCCTACCCGAACCCACCGCGCCTCCCAAGCGCAAATCACGCCGCCACTCTACCCAATCACCTCCCAGAACCCGTGCAACCTGGTCCAGGCTACCACCCCTGCCTGGATCACCTCCCAACCCTCTCTCCGTTCACCGGTTCAACCTTTCTCCCCAACTCGACACCGACACCACCCCAGTATAGGAACACCAACAGTCACTAAGCGCTTTCGACAATGGGACTTTTTCTGCAGTGGAACACCGGTGGCCTTCCAGGCAAGTTCATGTAATTCAAATAAATCGGAATTCTTGCAAAAAAAAACATGACTAGCTGCGCTCCAAGAAACTCACTTTCGAGATTCTGACTCCACTTGGAACAAAATCCCAGATTACACTTGGCACGTCGACAACGTAAACGGCCCACATAGGAAACGGGGCGCAGCCATACTCATTACAAACAGCATACCTCATCTTCGAGTAACGTTAAATACTCCCCTGAATTGCGTAGCAGTCATCCTGAAAATTGCCAATAGCCAAATCACAGTCATCTCACTATACATTTAGCCGTCAGCTGCAACCACCAGAACACAGGAGCTGAGCGACTTTCTGCGCTTAGGCTCCTCCATCACTTCTCATTATGGGAGACTTTAATGCTAAACACCCCTCCTGGGGAAGCGACTAGACGGACACTAGAGGGCGCGAAAGTTACCAGTTTATTTCTGACCACAACTTAGTACTTCTTAACACTAGGGCCGCCACCCACTACAACCCGACCTTAGAAGGATCTGGCAGTTGCATTGACTTAACGTGCTGCTCCCAACGAGTATGCTCACTATTTGACTGGTCAGTTTCAGACGTTCTCGGGCTGAGCGACCACTACCCAATCACATTTAGGCTCAGCACGGACGCTATCCACCACACTAAGCTACTTGGACCATCTTGGAACCTGAAAAGAGCGGGTTGGGCTAAATTCGAGGATCCGGTGTACCTCAACCTAGCAACTTCAGAGACCAGCAAAATCGAGACAATCCTAAGGGCCATCAGCTCAGCAGCACGAGTCTCAGTGCAAAAAAAAGTAACAAACCTAGGGAAAAGGCATCTACGCCATGGTGGACCCTGGACTGTCAAAGGGCAAGCGCCGCACGGCACCATGCCCACAAACAATTCAAAAAATGCGTGTGCGGAGCACACCTATCAGCATACAGACAATCTCAAAACCGCTGCCGGTACACATTTCGAACAGCACGCCAAAACTGTTCGCAGTCTTTTGCCTCTCAATTTAATAGGTTCACCACTACCAGCAAAATTTGGGACCTGATGAAGCGTTTCAACCTGAAACGCCCACCATTAGGCCCCTTCCCCCAGCTGACGGTGAAAAGACAGCACATCACTGGCCCACAACAAGTCATAGACCACTTTAAGCTACACTACTCCAGCGTATCTGGCAACAACAACTACGACACCACTATAGTAAGCGCTCTAGATGTCCTTGCCTCCAAAGCAAATTTTATCTCTAGTAATAAAGAAGTCTGCAATCAGTCGTTTACTATGCACGAGTTACACCTTGCCCTCAGCAAGTGTGGAAACACGTCGGTTGGGCCGGACGACATCCATTACCAGTTTTTTTTAATCGTCTTAGCACAAATTCCCTAATGTACCTACTAGCGGCCATAAATGAACTTTACCAAAGCGACACCTTTCCCGCCTCCTGGCGGAAGAGCATAGTCATTCCATTGCGGAAATCGCACAAAGATCACTCCAGCCCCTAAAGGTTATAGACCCACCTCACTTACTAGCTGTGCTAGTAAGTTGGTCGAGCGCATCGTCAACACACGATTGAGGAAATTTCGGGAACACAACGACCTGCTCGACGAATTTCAGTGCGGCTTCGAGCGTCAAAAATCAACTGCAGACAATCTCATTAGATTAGTGCATGACACCAAAAGCGGTCTGCTGATGGAGAGCAGACCACTCACGCCCTCGCTGGTAAACTCGCTTTCGGTGGGATGATCGGGGTACCCTTAGCCAGGGCTAAAAAAACCTTTCGGTGGTCGCCGACGAAATTCAATTCTTGGAAATTGGTCGCCGATCAGGAACGGGTCCAATAGGGAGGGGGGAGGAATAAGGGAATAGGGGAATATAGGGAGGAAGTGGGGAGTCCAATACGGGAGGGAGGGGGGAGGAAGTGGCGGCCCTCCATCGGGATTGGATAACATCAAATTTCCAAAACGTGCTTTTTTCGTTTGCTCCTTTTTGAAAATTTGTCTGCCTTCCAGCTTTTCATCGATTTTTTCCTCAGCAATAGGTGTCGCTTCGCACCCTGAATAAATTGTGGCGCGCCAAAAGGAGTGTCCTGCCGATAGGAACTTCTAAATCCGTCACCGTCGCATGCAAGGAAGAGACTGAGAGACTGTCTGTAAACCATTTGTCATTGACTGTGCAGGTGAGCAAAGTCGCTCGGAGACAGTGGGGGATGAACAAAATTTGCTCGAAGATAGCTAAGGATGACACAATCTGGAGTTTGGCACATAAAGATGAAAAATCCCAAGCGATATTTGGCAATCTGACATCAATTGCTCGCAATCTTCCATCGTGTATATAAGAGATAAAATGTCGAGTCCCATATGAATACTTAGAATTCCGATTAACTGTTATCTACATCATGTTGCACACAAAACAACGAACGTTTATTCATTGCTGACAGGTACAGTACTTCTATACGTGGATGGTAGTAACTGAACCAACTAGGAGGCATAAGCCCCTTTGTTTAAGATCTTCTTAAGCACATTTCTCAGCTGGGTACATTTTGTGGAATAAACATGAAAACACGCTGATATGAATGGTATCCTGGTCCAAATGAATGTCGGTGGTGCATTTCTAAAAAGCGTCCTTCAGGAAGAATGATTTTTGTAGACAATATAAGATAAGGCGCAACTGATATCAACATTTACACCATTGCCTATTAGTTTATCCGCGGCAGTGGCCGCCTCATAGCCACGGCAGTGGCCGTCTCACAAGTGCGGCAGTGGTTACACCACAGCCGTCACAGTGGCCACCTCACAGGTGCGGCAGCGGTTTCCTCACAGCCATGACAGCGGCGACCTCACGGCCATGACAACGACCGCCTCACAGTCCTGACAACGGCCGCCTCACAGCCGTGCCAGCGGCCGCCTCACAGTCGCAGCGTGGCCGCCTCACAGCCGTGACAGCGGCCGCCTCACAGGTACGGCAGTGGCCGCCTCCAATAGTCATCACAAGCATCACAAGTAGTCATTTCTACTTCACCATATCTCGAAAGACGAAAACTATGCTAAGCTCTAAAGATCCCTGGACGACTTGTGGTGGGAGATCACAGTTCCTTCCATCGCCCCCCCCTTCCAATGCTTGTGAAGATACAATTGTTCAAGCGAGGGTTTCTTTGCAGCACTCTGTATGTGATAGTCTGTGTGTGCCACGTCACGGGGCCACGGCAGGGGCGTTCCGCCGAACAATCAACTGATGTGAGACGTTTTGGTGGTCAGCACGTGGTTTATGCCAAACATGGCTATATCTGTGCTTGCCACACTTTCAACCACGCCCTCGGCGAGATAAGCCACAGATGCACCAACAGTGCCGACACTTGCACTGCGAGCGCAGCAGTTTCTTCAGGACGTGGTAAGCGGTGCGGACGGACTCTGGTGGCACGGTGTTGGGAGTCAACACGCTAATGTGCAGGCGAGACGCAGCTGCCATTGCAGTGCCGACGACGCTCTAGGTCGGCGACTCCCGGATGGCGCGCAGGTCACTGACTATGCGAATGTCAATCTTGTAGGATCACTTTTTGATATTGTTGTACTTTGGAGCAGCCTAGCAAATCCATGCTCATAGTTCGGTTCTTGCAGTGCGGAGTCAGTATCAAGGTGAAGGCCGACATCCCCTTAGCTTGATAAAAGAGAAAAGGGTTCACACAAAACGCAATGCATGCGGGGACTTTTATTAATAGGCGACGGTGGGGTAACTGAGATCAACGCTAATAATGCGAAGTTGAAGTGAAACATTTGGTCGGCCATAAGATATCAAGATATTGCGCCAACGATCCAAGTCTTGCACCATGTTATTGTCCCACTCAGTCGAACAGGGAAGGATATGCAATCGATAGTGATCAGAAAAGGGGTATATAGTTATACCACCAGATTAGTGACAGCTATGGTTGGAAAAATACGATATTCCTGTATTTCCGGCATCCAGAACATTATCCTCTTGAGGAAATCTTCCTCATTTTATCCCTTGGAGGTTCGATGGTGCTGTTAGACTATGAACTGCTCTGTGATGTGCTCAAGATTCACTGGAAAGTGTACGGCGATATTCCGATGTCATTGACTGGAATAATAATATCCTCTCGCTGCATGACCTCTGCAGTCGATGCGCCCCTAAACCCCAATAGCAATATCCTCTCCATATTCAATTACCCATACATTTTCCTCTCCACATCCAGGATTACAAAATACAAATCCAACCGTGAGGACTGCTGACATGCAATCTGTCCAACAAGAATTGGAATTATGTCTTTACCTAAACCTTTTCCACTTGCCATCTTCAGAACTTCAGTAATTTGCAGGTTGGACTGCATGCAAGACGTGCTAATCAGTAATCAGATGTTTTCATCTGTAAATCAGGTGTTAGGATAGGATATCCTAGGTTGTGGTTTTCAATTTAATTAACTAAAAAGTATCAGTTGATATTCTTGCCACAAATGGTGGTACATTTTTTACTTCAGGTATTTGTTAATTGTTGGATTTACTTCTCCAATGGTTGATTAACATGGTTAACATGATGTGGCCACTCATTTTCTCTGAAAATGATTACTTTTTCAATTGACAGGCAAAAGAACACCTGAAATGGGACTTTGAGTTGAGTAATGTTGGCATTTCAAGAAACCAAATTGTATTAACTTGCACTTTTTGGTACATTTTTAATTACTGCAATTTATTTTTCCAATGCAATGTTTATGTAGGTGGATAGCATTGTGTGACCACTCATTCCTCTGCAAATGCATATTTTTCAGTTGGCAGGCAAAATAACACCAAAAAACAGGCTGGAGTTTGATAACATAGCATAAAAATAATGTTCAAGAGTAAGCAAAAATGGAGCACGGCATAACCCTAAACTTGCATGCAGGAAAATAAATTCCTAAAGAAATGGAAAATTTCCCATTTACTTCTGAAGACTTTTCAACTTAAAAACCTTACATTGCAGAGCCTAGTTAACTAGGTTAACAGTTTAAATTAAACCTGTTTTGAAGAAGAGCACTTTTTGTGAACAAAATCTACAAAAAATGGGAAGTTTTTTCCAACTGAAGAGAAAAGCCTAGCCTAACCTAACCTAACCAAACCTAACTCCATTTTTGCTTTGTGGGGTAAAATGTGTGTACAATTTGTCTCCTGGATACCTTGAAGTGCAATAATACACAAAATTGTGAGATCATGTTTTTGAACATGATTAAGACAAGCTCCTGTGTAGGTAGGTACCTAGGTATGTATGTAGGTGGATAGGTACCAAGGTAGGTACATTCCTAGGTAAAAGGATATGGTCGTGTGTAGCATTGTCCAGAGTGTAAATGTTGGGAGGAATCTACATAATATGTCATATGGCATTTCAAGACATAAATATTGTAAAACCATGTTCCTTGATATCATTAAGATGCTGTGGCATGTGGCCTACCTAGCCACTTATTACCAGCACAAGTGCATAGGCACTTTCCAGTTGGTATGCAATATAATACCAAAATATTGAGGTAGGTACCTAGGTATGTATGTAGGTGGATAGGTACCGAGGTAGGTACATTCCTAGGTAAAAGGATATGGCCATGTGTAGCATTGTCCAGTGTAAATGTTGGGAGGAATCTACATAATATGTCATATGGCATTTCGAGACATAAATATTGTAAAAACATGTTCCTTGATATGATTAAGATGCTGTGGGATGTGGCCTACCTAGCCACTTATTACCAGCACAAGTGCATAGGCACTTTTCAGTTGGTATGCAATATAATACCAAAATATTGGTATTTGAGTGGGGTAGCATAATGAAGAATAGTGTACAATGCCAAATAATGCCTAATGTAACCTAGATAGCTTGGGGAATTTTTAATGCCTTAGACCTGATGTGTCACTGCAGGCTTAGCATTCTGGCCTAGGCATTTTCTTTCTTAATAGAATATAGCAGAGCTAACCGTTCTTTCTTCGGGACAAGAGAAACCGAAGTTCTTCCGCAGAAATAAAGAGCAAAAAAATGTGTGGTATTTTGAATGGGAATGAATGGTCCCATTGTCTTAACGCTGACCGTAACGATCGCACGATGGGTCCGTACTACCGACCGTAACGACAGCACGCACGGTCTGTACCTGCATAGTAGCGAGCGTACGTATGAACGGTCTATCTACCGTTCTCCAGTGGAACGTGCATACTTTCTGTCGTACGGGCGGTGCAGGCTGGGGTGGAGTGGAGGCTGATTGTGACCTCATTTGACCCTGAAGGCATTGACCTGGGGTCATGAAATGTATACTGCAGCGAGCTCACCACAGCTGTAATTCTGCCAAATTGTGTGCTTCTAGTTTCACTCATGCTCCTCATGTTTGTTCTTGGTGTGCTTGTGGATGTTCTGCTCGGCTCCTGAACACGAACATCCTTTGTGGCCACAGAACGCCTCCCATTATTATTATTTTTCCGGCTTGCATCCTTCCCCTGTCATTTTAACCTTTTGCTGGTTTTCATCTTTTACAGGTAGTCCACGCCTGGATATCTAACTACGCACCTACCTCGTAAATGGCAATATTAATTCAGGCAGTTCAGCAATCAATTCACAAAAACATGACATTAACCCACCACCGCGGTTGGGCACAATTGCCCATACACCAATTTTCGAACGAACGACTGAACAAGTCACGAAGAGTTGCCTGATTTCAAATTCCATATTTATAACTAGATTTCTAGGCGACGACCACAACCATTTGGTCTCCGTCCCGACGGCGCTTTTGGCGACCACGGTATGCCATTGGTTTAGCATTGTGGTTGTCTGGAAAGTTCCGTCCTGTGCCGACGGGAGATTCTAGTATAAACGTGGTAAGCAAGAGGTACGGGATATTTGGTAGAATTCGCGGTACGGTATACTTTAAAAGTATACTAGGACCTAGTATACTTTTCATCTGGAAAAAGATCAGTGCTGCTAAATACAAATTACTGATACATCGACGAATTATGGCCTTCTTGGCTAAAATCTTGACGGACGTATCAAAACAAAATTCTGGTTTTGGTCGCCACTGAAGCCTGGTAAGCCAGCATCTGGTCGCCGACGCTATCGCTAGGACGGCGCTTATTTTGAGCCCTGGGCGCGAGAGTCAACCGGCAACTGTGGTGGGGGGGTTTCCCTGTTATTTAAGAGAGAGTTAGTTCAAACTGGACAACCAAAGCGTGATATCAAATATTGGAATGTCAACTTACGTAGTGGTGTAAATACACCGAATCCAAATGACATTGGTATATTTATTCATTGTTATGCCGCAGCCCATCCCCAAGCAGCCAACTGTTAACCAGTGTCGAATTCCCTCCCACGTTTTTGGGCAGTTATTGCGTTAGCTGATGCTTAAGATACCTGGGCATCTCGCCAGAGTATATACTGCCGCCTCCCTACACAGGACCTTGTAGCGGACATGGCTGCAGCATTATTGCGCATGACGGCCAAGTCCGTGGAGCTCTTATTTTTTTGTAAATGCACGAAGCGGGCTTGAGTGATGCTGTCCAGCACAATCCTCACGCTTTTGGCACCTCAGTGTACCTAGCTCGTTGTTACATTTCAGGTCCTTCTCTCAATGGCCTTAGCTGACATCGGGTGTTAAAACCACTCAAATACAATATCTTTAGGCGAAAAAAAGCAACTTAGATTTGTGCAAAATGTATGTGTAATAAACATGTTACAAATTCATAAACATTCCTGAGGATTTAGTACGATGATTGTGCTAGTCCTATTATACTGTTGTTATGATACAGGCAGTCTGATACACGCTTTATCATACATCCTGTATCAATGATCATCATCAAACACAATTGGGTCGGCTGTATCATACAGCTGACCAATGTTTGCTAACACTGAACCATTGGGTGGTCTAAGACGTCTAAGAACCCTTAACATGGTATATCTCATCAACAAATCCTGAGGGTGTCAAAAAAACCCTTGTTGCTCTCAGCACCCCAATTTTGTTTTTAAGGAACCTGTCCGATAGCGTTGAAAAGGCGCCAACTACGGCTACGTAGCCTGGCTATGTCGTGTCACGTGACCTGCAAGCACATGTTGAGCAATCCACCTGCTCACTGGCAGTGAAATACAGGATGAAACGCGCCTTGCAATGCGACCCAAATATATAGGCATAGTGTCAAGTCTCCACTGAACCACAACCGGAGCCGCCCGTCGCAACGCACCGCACGCGAACCTCATCTCGGCTGCTGCCATCTGCCGTCGGCATTCACCGCTCGTGCATCGCAGCTCGCGCACAGACACGTCCGAGGGCACGGCGGGATCAGTCCTCGAGGTTCACCTTTGACCCCGTCGGAGATCGTCGTCACGTGACCGTCTGGAGGTCAGCCGCGCAGGGAAGAAGTCGGCTGTCTGAAGAAATATCATTGCTTCCGCATGATAATGGGTGAGTGAGTGTACACGTGGGGAATTAAGCATGAACACCTTCGAAGTATGCAGGGCTGGAGTTGTCTCAGCACCTTCTGCCCTACTATATGCGCCATGCCATCAGGTAAAAGGTGAAATTGTTCAAAGGTGTTGCGGAAAGAACAAACTGGACAAAGCACCGACCACCCGACCAGCAGTAATGACTCCTGCTATCACGGTAGGAACCAAGGACTGCTGACAACCAAAATTATAATTGAAATTCGATACGTGAAAAAATGATATGCAACAGCAGGCAGGGCAGCAGGGGCGGGGCAGATCCTTGGGCGCCAAGGGGCCCATGTCCCCTCCTGCCAACAGGGCGATGTTTGCCCACGTTTGCACTAAAATGGAATGTTCGTGCAATCCAAGACATTTTATCAGATATATATTGTTTGAAGCAGACCACACGAATGTTAGCTGGTCACATCTGATCAGTTTTTAAACATCGGAGACATTTTTGTGAAATTTCCTCCTCAAGCCAGGCTCTTGGATCCGCCACTGCAGAGCAGTCGCATAACTTCGCGATCAATCGCAAGTCAAATCCAACTCCGAAATTCTGGTGAAGAATGATATCGCATCCGGTCCAAATCGAATCCAATCCGGAATCTGCACAGATGCTTGGGTCCCTGCTGTGCTATGCTAGGCACTGGGTACTGCATATTTATTGCACGAGCAAGAGGGACGTCGTATCTTCATAGCTGACTTCAGTAAAAAGTTAAGACGTTATATCTTTATAAAAAGTAATATTTTGATCATTTCCTCGGCAAACACTTGGCCACTTGGTCAATGTTTGCTTTGCTTGATGAAGGTTCGTAGCCGAAAAGTCGCAAATATAACGGAATTGGATATCTTTGGATTAGCGTACGAGGAACCGGTCATAATATTACTTTTTATAACTACGATGTTCCTAGCTAAAGCACTGTCTAGCTTAAATATTGTATGTTTAGCTGAACTAGAAATGTCTCTCATGTGCACGGATCAACGGATCAACATGGGGATGGACCCGGGCTGTTGGCTTGGAAGCCGAAGCCGGAGCCACAATATGGTCATGGAGCCGAAGCTGAAGACGAAGCCAAATATAGCAGATGAATAGCTCGTAGCCGAAGTGGAAGCCAATTCCAAAATAGGTGACCTCGCGAAATGAAAGCCGTTGACCCAGGGTCATGTTTCATATACTTTTGAGTGGGCAGATATCCCTTCAATGTTGGCTTTGCTCCCCTCCCCCAATAACTTCAACTTTTAACATGGGACCCTCTGAGGTGTGCCCACAATCCATTTGGGCCTACCCATTGCCTTCATATATTCCCCCCACCCAATAATCTTCAGAAATCAACACCCGTGCGTTGACCTCTAACAAAATGAAGGTGAGGCGATAGTCAATCTTTTTAGTCGTGTAAAGGCGAAGTTGATGAATCCAATAGTTCTTGAATTGAGAACTGATAGTGATATTTTGATTCGCTCAGATATATATATATGTGCCCAATTATTCTAAGCAATTTTTACTTGGGTGGGAGATGTCCATTTGCAACTACGTGGCCGGGCACCAGTCATATAATCCTCTCAGAAATGTGCAGGAAGCGACAGGTTCATCGAGGGTGAGTGATCTGACCGGAGGTGGCTGAACAGCTAGTAATTGAGACATGATCCTAGGAGGGGAGTTCCACCTATGTAGGGCAGTGTTCAGTTGTACTGAACTCTCCCCAGTATTTTCTTAGTACTAGGGGAAATGTATTCCTTAGACACCTACCCACTGGCGGATCTAGCCCACAGGTTTGGGGAGGGCCAACTTTCGGTTTTCGGCGTCAGCCCCCTCCCCTACCCCTCCCCAAGTGGCGTACCTAGGAATTGCATCAGGGGAGGGGTCGAACGGATTTGGAGGGTGCTAAAAATCCGTTTTCTCCCACTATTTTTGGTTAAAAGCACCGGATTTCGACCACTATTTGGCAAAGGGGCCCATTTTTAAAACTAATAATTAAAATAAAACTAAAATAGTAATTGACAACATAATTTCCTGTGTAGGGGCCCAGCCTACCGTTGCTATACTTCTGGATTTTTGTCCTTGTTTACCAAAATGTTCACGTTCACTTTCAACGTCTTGCACCACGTCAACGTTCGTTCACGTGCACGCACTGGCGGATCCGATTTGTTAACTCTTGCTGTAAGCAGAACTTGGGTAGCATTGAACCTTCAATGTGTGTCCGAATCTACTATGCTACCATACTGGCTTCCAATCAATTATTCTTAATAAAAAATCCTTAGAATTGGAGATTCTTTCATCCAGACGCTATTTTTTAACCTCTGCAAAGGTTACTGCATTTTAATTCAGTTGACTTCTGTTGGTTTTGGGGGGGCCAAAAGACACTATGCCCCCCCCCCCTTTTAAGCGCTTCGGGGGGACCATGGCCGGAATGGCCTCTCCCTGGATCCGCCAGTGCACCTACCCACACACATTGGCGTACCTAGGAATTGCGTCAGGGGGTGGGATTGGTCGATTTGGAGGAGGCCAAACTACACCCATGTTCTAAAAGTCGACGGATTTCGAATATAACATACTTTCAAGGGTATATATTTTACAATGAATAATTGGTAAAAACGTAATGTTCACTTGGGAAGCACCAGCCAACTACCATCGCTTCTAAATCACCGGGAGAAATGTAAAGGAGTGAGAAATATAACACGAACAGTAATGGTAGGTATATTGTATTTTCCTGTTCGGTGCTTCAATTTGCTGATCTTAACTTCAGCCATGAAATGGCTTCGAATTCTTTTGTAAATGAACATTGCTCAACAGGCATTCTTTCCCCGGAGTCAGCACTAGGCCATGTCCAGACATTATCATAGTTGGAGTTGTCTATCCCTTCGGAGGAGGTTCGAGAGTCGAGGCCAAGTGAGGAGACGTAGCAATAACCGACCCGTTTGTAGGGCTTCTTGGTTCCATGGTTGGGGCCTGATAGTGCTTTTCCGGCCCCAGATTGATGTTTTCGGGACCACGACTTAACTTTATTTCTGACCACGGATCGATTTGTGGGAGGCCTCGCGATGTCTTGTGTCGCCAAGCGCGATTTTTTCGAGATCCGGACATTTTGATCCCACTACGTTGGGGCCCTTGGCGTGATTCTTTGGGGTCCCACCACCTCGCAAGGGCTGGCAATTTCCCCCTTTCCTCCTCTTTCGGTACGATGGGTCTCAATATTGATGATATGCAAACTGAAGACTTATTCTAGCGCAGGTGACACGTGGAAAGATCAAGGTCACCGATCCCGTTACGATCAAATACCCATAAATATGTCATGAAATGTTGAAGATGACAATCTTCGAAATAAATGGCACTCAGGAAAAAAAAGCAATGGGTGCCACTAAACAAACCAAGACCACAGGATGCTCACCACCTGCAAACAAATTGGCAAGCATGGTGGCACATGTACGATCACATGGTAGCAGCTATGGAGCGAGCCCAATTAGGCCATATATTTGGTCGAACCTGGCTTAAACCATAAATCGGCCTAACACGGTCGTCGCCAGAACTTGCACAATTTTAGTTGAGATACACCACTAATGCACCAGCTGGTGCGTTCCACGACAGATCGACCAGGTATGCTAAAATTTTACACCCACTAGATTTATATTTGGACAAAATTGATGTACAGTGTAGTCTTATGCTCTTAACACGCCTGAACAAGTCTTAACCCGATCAGACTAACGGTTTCGGTGTTATAGCCTCCGGCAGTATTTTGAGGCTTTGCAGCAATGGTATCTTTGGCGATAGATATCTCATCGATAATGTGGAGGAAGTGTGACATATTATGGATCTTTGAGAAGACAAATGATTAAAGAACACATATCCATGATACAATATCGACATTTCTCACATTTGATCTCGTGACCTTCTGTAACCACTAGCCCATTGAAAATGATCATTTTGATGGCAGGAAATACAAACGGACATGATTTAGCTGCCACATAAAAAGAAAAGAAAATTCCTTTTGCTTTTAAATATCCCATATAGGCGTCCGTTCTCCATGGTTTTCTACGATTTTACGATTTTCGGAACGGATGGATTTCAAGTAAGGTTTATCCCATTGGAAATCTACGGGGGTCGAACAATGAAATAAAGAGGGTGATATAAAAACGTTTACTATATACAAAATATCTAAAACTTCTTGATGTAAGTCTTATAGTTTGAAAGTTCAAGGTCGCCCATTTCCAATACGTCATCCATAGGCTTATCTACGTGTGACGACGTAATTTTACTTCGGAACATCTGGTGGTCTGGTAATCGAAACATCCGACCATGATGGCCTCACAACAAGAAGTACAATTATGCCTTACATGGACGTACAGTCGAGTCCCTATCGTAATGCAAACACACGCGTATTTTGTCATGGTATGCACAGCGTGTACTCGAAAACATGAACATTTGCAGAAGCCTTTTGTGGTTTCATTGTTCACGTTTTGGACACTCCCGGCATATTGCACATTATTGTACATTACTGCGCTGCACTAATACAGTGCACAATATAACAACTATGGGATAGGACAACGAAATAAGCGTCGGATGATGAGAACTTGTTTTTCTTTTCGCCTCTCACATTTGTAGCTCTCCAATGCAGCTCTTGTAGCTTCCTTAATAAGGGTTGAACATTTTATGTTCAACATAGTGCCGAAGCTTATTTCCGTATAACGGCGTAATTTACTTCAAAACATCTGGT
This sequence comes from Ashinkailepas kermadecensis, assembly GCA_034440615.1. Lineage (NCBI taxonomy): Eukaryota > Metazoa > Arthropoda > Thecostraca > Neolepadidae > Ashinkailepas > Ashinkailepas kermadecensis. The sequence continues at coordinate 267,513 of JAOTOM010004956.1, forward strand.
GGTTACTTACAACACGTACTGAACGCCACCAAACATGGCAACGATGCACTCTGACCATATTCGACCATACCAACATCACAACAAGAAGTACTATTATGCTTTCTTTCCACCTGCCGAGCATCCAGGGGTGTAGGATCCTATTCAGCTTGGAGAGCTCCAATCCCCCCCCTCCCCAACCAGCAGAAAGTGGCAGAGTGCGACAAGTGGCAGCAAGAGCGCGACAAGTGGCAGCAGGAGCGCGACAAGTGGCAGCAGGAGCGCGACAAGTGGCAGCAGGAGCGCGACAAGTGGCAGCAGGAGCGCGACAAGTGGCAGCAGGAGTGCGACAAGTGGCAGCAAGAGCGCGACAAGTGGCAGCAGGAGCGCGACAAGTGGCAGCAGGAGCGCGACAAGTGGCAGCAGGAGTGCGACAAGTGGCAGCAGAAGCGCGACAAGTGGCAGCAAGAGCGCGACAAGTGGCAGCAGGAGCGCGAAAAGTTGCAGGATCTTCAGCGGGCGGTGCATCTGCTGCAGCCGCCGTCGCTGTCGCCGCCCCAGCTGCCGCCGCTGTCGTCGCCGCTGTCGTCGCTGTCGCCGCTCCAGCCGCCGCCGCTGTCGCCGCCGCTGTCGCCGCCGCTGTCGCCGCCGCTGTCGCCGCCACAGCCGTCGCCGCTATCGCCGCCCCAGCCGCCGTCGCCCCAGTCGCCGCCCAGTCGCCGCCGTCGTCGTCGCCGCCGCCCAGGTCGCTGTAGCCGCCGTCGTCGCCGCCGTCCCATCTGCCGTTGCCGCCGTCCTGTGCTCCACAGCCACACCTGCCACCGCCATCACGCTCGCCGTCGCCACACGGCGACGGTAGCAGGCCTAAAAAGCACGCGCGAAATAAACCTTCACTTACAATAGATAACTTGGCGGTGTTCAACGAACGCCAATATTCACTTCCATGAAGTGCCAGCGACTTATCAATGGTTGTTTGACGGCTATTGAACATTTGCTAGGATACCACAGGAGGAGGTGCGTGAGCGGCAGCTGGCCGAGATGGCGGAAGAGGCGGACGTATTGTTGCCCGGCATGGTGCTGCCCAGCCAGCTCCTGCAGGCATCCATACGTCTGGACGGCGCCGACCACGACGCTTTCAGGCACCTGGGCACAGTAAGTCACCCACATGCATGTCCCAATACTCCTTCGTCAAACTAGACTTGCTACAAGGAGCCATAACTCGGACATGACTCAGATGTTGTAACCCCGTGAGTACTGTGGTCCAACATGATGACGTCGCTGACCAGCACCGCCAATGTGTTGCAGTACGCGGCGACGTGGCGTCCGCAGGCGAACATGCTCAGTCTGCTGCTGCAGCAGGCCGGGCTGCAGCGGCACGTCGACTGGCGCGTGATCGCCTGCGACGAAGGCAACACAGGAGCGGTGAGACTGGAATTGGGAGCCCAGCGACGGTTCACAATGCTTCTGATCTTTTTACTGATTCTATATATTCTGGCTTTTGGCTTGCCACCTCTGCCTGGCCAATGCCACTCGCTTCCGTCGCTGGCTAGTGTTCAGGATACGACTGATGGATGCTGATGCCGGTCAGAGGGTGGTACAGTGGGCGCGCAGGTTAAAGCGTCAACTAGTACGTATATCTGGACGTTGACATTGACATTCTGTTTGATTTGATACGTGGTTCGATTTCGATTTTCCTATTCGTAGCTATATGTTTTCAATACATGATGGTGTACGATGTATCCAAGTGCAATGCGCTGGAATGCGAAATCGAGGCCCAACGAGTTCCTCTAGCCGCTTGACACGTGCAGTATTTCACTGTGATCTTCGCAATTCACATGCCTTATTTCCAGCTGAGTAATTTTTCAGGTACAAGAACAGCATGCGGTTTACAGTGCAACTACATGAACATTGACATGAAAAGCTTTCCGTTTTGTTAGGTTGGGCACTTCGGCCTGCTCAGGCCAAGGCAGATGAGTATTGTGAGACAGGATTGTCAGTGATGTTTTCGTTATCGTGGTAATATTGGCATCGCTTGTATCTGTGGCAACAAAGATTTGCTATGGTAAAGCGTACAGGTCAGTCATTTGAGTGAAGTAAACAGTTATTAAGTCAGATGGCTATTGGACACAGGGCATTAGAGATAAGCAGAGAAGCAAGCTTCAATTGACATGGTAAGCACGATTATTGAAACTGTCATCTTACGTCAAAGGGCGAACCTTCAGTACACCACGTCGTCCAATAGACGGCAGCACTCGCGCACAACAGTCGACCGGCAAGCGCTCTCACTCTCGCTCCGCTACACCGGTCACTTATACATTAGAAATGTTTTTAATCAAGCTAATACAATTCATGCAGTCATTAGGGATGTGTTAAGGTCCATTTATTTTCCGTGATAGTTTTTCTTTTGTTGGTAGTGGTCGGCATCTGAATGGTTTGGTTTTTATTCTGGCCTTTACCGGACTGTTTGACTTGATGGCAGGTCTCGCATCAGTTACACCAGCTCGGAGTGCCATACTTCCCCACGTATTTAGCCATATTGGCCTATATATATATATATATAGTGTTATAGAAATATGGGGTCCTTCAAAATGAAGCTACCGAAGTCCGAAGAGTTTCGAAAAATGTGAGGGGAAGGTGTGTGTTCGATGGGAAGGAGTTCATCTTCAGATTTTGTACTCCGGTACCAGACCAGACCCTGGCTACGCCACTGCTCGAAGGGCATGCTCTTTTTTTTCGTTCAGAACGCGGTGCTTGTTCATCACCGCTCTACGACAGCGTCTGCTATTGTGCATGACGCCATATTGGTCTGATTAGGTATGAGCAAGAAATCCCACCTAGTTAAATTGCTTAGAGGAGGCCCTGGCAGTACACCGCAACAACTTCTGAGCGAAAGAAGATCCAATCGCAAGTATGTCTAAAGCATGTTTACTTTTTCACAAAGCCGGCAAGGACGAATGACGGCCACATTATGGCGTCATCTGTTTCAACAGACGAATGCAATGTTCATTATTAAGTTACCCTGGTCCAGCCAGCAGTCACCATCCTAGGCATGGGGTGCGCTAGTAACAACCAATTTTGTGTGGCGATTAATACCAGATGGTTGAGATTCAACATTGCTGATTCAATGTTGCTGCAATGCAGTAAGTAAATGTTACTCGAGCCACTGGCGTAAACGTGCTGGCGCGAGTCGCAAGTACCCTGACTGTGCATATCGATAGTCAGGCGATGATGAGAGAGGAAGTCGGCTACCAGGATTGCCGGACCGATGGCAGCCGTCTTCCAGTGATAAAATATTTGTGGAATAGGGTGGAATGTACCACTTACTGAACACTGAATCGACATCCTTCCCAAAGAAGTATCGACATCGTGCTTCTTGGTGCGTGTTTATGAAGTCTTCATGCCTCGTTTCTAACAGTATCCAGTATATAAGTATCGTGTTTATGCTCACTATAAAGCATCCGGGATCGTGATAACGAACATCCCGTATTGGAATTGCAGATATCGGGACTAACTATAATGTGCTATGTTACACAATACCAGTTTATAGAATAGGTATTTGTATCGTTATCGTTGATATCGGTATCCCTAAATTGGGTACCACTTAAAACACGCAAAACGGGTAGTTATATGTGCGCAATTGTCTTAAAACTTGGCTTTAAAGAGCTCAGCATTTTAAACAACATTATTTCCATCACGGTTTCGACATCATACTGCACTCGTTTCGACATCTCACACCTAACGAGAAATCAATGTTTTAACACTGCCGCCTTCGACCCGGACTGCGCCTTCCCTGGACAGCGCGCCACCCGGGCAGGTTGTTCGGCGTCACGCCGGGCGCTCATCCGCCCGGCCAACCAAACGGCCGCCAACCACACCGGAGTCGCCTCGGCGACGTCACGCAGATGCCCAGCCAGGGTTTTTGCAGGCAGAGCGTGGTAACCCGACGCACCGCGCTCTGCTGATACTACGAGCCAGGGATGTAGAGACGAACCCAGGCCCCCGTCTGACCTACCCATGCGGAAGATGTAACGGCGACGTCGGATCGGGCTCGGTGCTGTGCCAAGTCTGCGCGTGATGGTGGCACGGCAGATGCGCGGGGCTCCAACCCAGAGCCGTTGGCAGGTGGCACGCCTTGGGGAGGAGTAGTCCTCCGACGGCTGCCAGGGGAGGATCCGCGCGGACATTGCCGCAGCGGGATCTGGATCGCCAGGAGGGACGACGCCCCCACCCCCAACCCGTCCCCGCCGTCGCCCGGACCCGGACTCAGGGCGAGCCCCCGCGGCAACCGGTTCCATCAGTAGGGAGGACACCGACCGCACCGGCCCAACCGCAACGCCGCATAAACACAAGACAACCAAAACCAACAACTACACCAACAAGCCCACCCACTAAAAGCGATACGATCATTATCCAGTGGAATGCGGACAGTGTCCGGTCGAAGACAGCCGAAATGCTCAGGTTCTTGGACGATCTCAAGCCGGACATCGTGGTCCTGCAAGAGACCAAGTTGACGCCTAAGGACCCCTTCCAGGTACGAGGATACCATATTCTCAGACAGGATCGAGGTCGAGGCCGTCGAGCAGACACCATGGCCGGCGGCGGGGTCGCCGCACTCATTTAGGAAAGGCACGCCGTACACAGTGCTGGACAAGAGGATAACGGCGGCAAACGACGACACGACCGACGCCCTCGTGGTAGAGGTCGGAGGACCGCACCACCTGATGGTCGTAATCTCTACGTACCGCACATTCGTTCGGGAGCGGACACCCGCACTCAGCATTTCAGCACGGATTCGTGGCCGAGCAACCGAAACACCATCATCTGCGGAGATGTCAACGTACATAGCGCAGCATGGTACCCACACGTTCAAGAAATCCACATTGGGGAGGAAATCGACGAGTGGATTACGGCCGGCGGCGGCAGCGGCAGAGGTCACGGCCGGCGGCGGCAGAGGTCAAGAAAGTCGCCAACTTGCCTACGCTGGTAGGTAGCAAGATTGGCCCTCAATATTTCACTCAAGTAGCAATTTATCCATGACGTATTGAAATAAAAGGAAGTGACTGGTCACGAATGCTTTCCACAAAAACTAAAAAACCAGTTCCACACTAACTGGTTGCTTAATTAATACAGTACTATTTTGGTACTGAGTATCCGTTTACGAAACATATTATTCCAAGACCCGTCTCTATGTCATTGTATAGAGAAGGATGAATCGCCAACGCGTACTTCACCAGGTAACAAGTGCTGGTAGCTTTGATTATGTTATTGGGCGTGATATGCACATACAAAAACATGTATTGCACATGATAATACATTTCTAGGCCTTTAAATAATAAATTAAACTATAATTAGTTGATTTATGGTCATATCAATGAAAAAATAGCAGCAGACACCCAAAATAGCCATAGTGCAGGAACAAATAACGCCAACGCGACCGCCAACGTCTGGGTGATGTTACTTGATTTATCTTGCGCCCCGCGCCCGCAGTTCAGTCGGGCCGGCTATTTCAGCGACGCCGGCGGCGGCCGGCGTGGCGGACTGGTAAAGCGTCGGAATATTATTAGAAGGTCCGTCGATCGAATCCCAGGCACGATGGGCAAAACACTTTTCGTTCTTTTTGCATATAGGGTCAAAAGCTCGCGAAGCGAGCAGCACAGGTCAGATAAGCCGGCTGCGGACTGGTAAAGCGTCGTATTTTAGAAGGTCGTGATCATTTTTTCAGATAAGCCGGCGGTAGCCGGCGCAATCTGACCTAGTATGTAATATAATATTGTAACATCTTTCCATTGTCTGGTCACATAACATGGCGGCTGTAATGGAAGGATGGTGACAAAATAGTGTATGTTCATTTAAGCCGGACCCAGGTAGCAGAAAGTGCATGTTTTGTTCTCGTAGGTAGCAGTCTAGAAACATTCTTGACATCTGCACAACTGTTTGCCACTCCTACCAGTTTGATGTCATCAGCAAATTTGAACACTCTTTTCCTCAGCCCTACCTCAATGTTATTCACAAAGATGATAAAGAGAAGTGGCCCTAGAACAGAGCCCTGTGGTACTCCACTCAGAACATCCTTCCAATCAGATTTACATCCATTTAACATTACCCCTTGTTTCCTTCCCCTCAACCATGCTTCAATCCAACCTATAACTTTTCCAACAATCCCATGTTGCTGTAGTTGATGAATTAGCCTCCTATGTGGAACTTTATCAAAAGCTTTGCTAAAGTCCAAGTACACAACATCCATCCTGCTTTGATTGTCTACTTCTTTAGTAACATACTCCATGAACTCCAAAAGGTTAGTTAAACAAGACCTTCGAGATCGAAATCCATGTTGAGTATCCCTTAAAAGATTGTGCCTATCAAGATGAATCTGAACATTCTGTTTAACCAGATTTTCTAGTACCTTGCAAACTATTGAGGTCAAACTGACTGGCCTGTAGTTCCCTACACACTTCATACTTCCCTTTTTGCAAATTGGAACTACATTTGCATTTCTCGAATCTTCAGGCACTTCAGAGTATTCCATAGACCGCCGGAAAAGTATACCTAGAGGAACTGCTAAAGCTTTAGCACACTCTACTAAGACCCTAGCATATATATCATCTGGTCCAGAAGCTTTATTAGGCTTTATATTCTGCAACTGCGTTTCTACAGCTTCTGTAGTTATTGTAAGATACTCCAACCTATCACCTGTCATGGCATATGATTCAGTTGTTTCTATTCTACCAGAATTCTCTTTAGTAAAAACTGATGAGAATTGCTTCCTTAAGGATTCCACAATATCACAATCATCAACCACTAATTCCCCATCTATCTCCAGTGGTCCTACACCACACTTTTTAGCCTTAAATTTGTAGAAACTAAAGAATGTCTTAGCATTACCTGCTGAACATTCCCGAGCTAATTTGATTTCAGCCAGTCTTTTAGATGCCCTAACACACCTCCTAACTTTATTTCTAGCTATTTGATATGATTTGAGGTTTACCTCAGAGTTAGCATATTTTAGTTTCTTGAATGCCTGCTTCTTTGACTCCAGTAAATGCTTTACTTCCCTGGTCAGCCATGAAGGGTGCTTAACCCTGGTTAATCTAATTTGCCTATTGGGAATGAACCTATCCTGATTTTTTTACCTTGAAATAGTATATATTTTATCATTCTCCACATTTCGTAAGCATCTAAGCCTTTCAATAAATCTTGCCAATTAATTTCATTCAGGAAGATCCTGAACTCATTGTAATTCCCTTTAGCAAAATTTGGAATTAATGTCTTATTGGTTCCTACATTTCCAACATACAATGAGAAGCGTATAATGTTGTGATCACTATTACCCAAAGTCTCTCCTATGTACCATTTTGTACCAAATTTTCCTCATTAGTAAGCACAAGATCTAATATTTCATTTTCCCTTGTAGGTTCATGTATCATTAGAAAAAATAAATTATCCTCAAAACAATCCATGAAGGTTTTTCCTGATTTGTTTAGAACTATAGTTTTGCTTCCCAATCCTGCTATGTTGAAATCCCCCAACAAAACAGTTCTCTCCTGTACTCTCCTACTTATCTCTTCCTGCATCAACCTGTCCGTGTTTTCATTCTGGTCATAGAATGCCCCAACCCTAAATTTTGTTCCATTTTTCAGAATGATATCTAACCACAAGGATTATACACCTTCATTATGCACACTATCTTCTATGGAATGACATTTCATTACTTGTCTGACATACAACAGTATACCTCCTCCTATCCTTGCCTGCCTTTGATAAGCATGCATGTTGTAGCCTGTCAATTCGAATTCTTGCAAGTTGTCTCCAAAAATGCTTCCATTAACCCATGCCTCTGTTATGCATACCAAATCCAGCTTTTCAGACAACACATAAGCATGCAGTTCCCCAATTTTGTTCCTAACACTTCTGGCATTGACGTAAAACATGATAAACCATTCCTTCCCTTGTTTGCAAGACTTCTCTCTCTATCAGCTACATCCCCCTATGACCTGCCTAGTTTCCCTGTTTCCTATTGAGAGCCTCCTCATACCTATTGCTGAGCAATTCAACTCCTCTCTTGCTCAAATGTAACCCATCTAATGCAAACATTTCAGTCCTCCCCCAGAAATCCCCCCACAAATCCAAGAACCCCACCCCAAGTTCCTTACAAATCTTGGCCACCCTGGTATTCAGCCCAATGGCCCTCGAGTACCATTCTATGCCTGCGTTAACCATAGGGAGGATTGATATTATACCATTCCTCGTTTCCTACTTACAGCTAACCTACCTATCAAAGCCCTATACTCTTGTATTGTTTCCTCTGTTTTTGTTTTTCCTACATCATTTACACCAACCTGCACAATTACTGTTGTGCTCTCTCCACTACCCTTCATTACTCCTTCTATCCTATCACCAACATCCTTTACCTGGGACCCTGGGAAGCAAACACGAGTCCGTTTGTTGGGGTTCCTGCTACAAAAAGTACGGTCCATGTACCTCACTCTTGAGTCCCCTATAACTAAAACCTCCCCCTATCTATCATCAGCTACCTGGTCATTCCTACCTTCCTCCTTAGCAGCATTACTATCTCTCTCTTGCAGTACCTCAAACCTATTATTAGTTTCAATGCCTTTGTCAATTTTCCTTAAAGTTAGTCTCGTACTCTGGCGTCTAGCTACTTTCCACTCTCTACTATCATGGTCCATACTATCTCCACCCATATCACTCCTAGGCTCCTGCACCTGGCTTGCCTGGCTGACATTTCCTATGGTGGGCCCTGCCACCAAACACTTCAGGCGCTCCACCTCCCTTGCTAACATATCTACTTTCTTACTCAAGTCCCCAATGACTACCATACACTTAAACTTCCCACAGTCACCTTGCATTTTTTATCTTCTCTTTTTCTCTTAAAAAAAAAAAATAAAGTTATCCCGACTCCCACCAGCTACAAACTCCAACTAAACCAAATTAAATTTTAAAAAAACCTAGATACCTTTGCAATTACACCAGTATATTGAAAATATACCTAGTGGTAATTTAAGCTCACTATTTTAGTCCTAATCTCTATCTTAAACTTAAACACCGAAAGGACACTGACTTATTCCTCTACACTACAGAAACCTAAGCCACGAGACCGCCCCACCCGTCTACAAAGCGTTCACGTGGCCGATCGATAATTCTAGAAGCTACCTAGTGTAATTTAAGCTCACTATTTTAATCTTAAACTCTATCTTAAACTTAAACACCAAGCGGACGCAGACTTATTCCTCTATGCTAACACAAACCTAAGCCAAGTGGCCGCTCCACCCGTCTACAAAGCGTCCACGTGGCCGATCGATAATTCTAGAAGCTAAAAATCCGCTTGTTAAAAAGAAACTTAGGAGATAAAACTATGCAAATATCTGCACAGAAGTAATTGCTAAATACCTATCCACAGCTAAGCCTAGTATACTGCCCGGTTCTGCAACGACTTATTTGGAACGTAGGACCTCCACACCGACGTGTTTACACCTTGACATCTGGCGGCAAACTGGGCAGGACTAGGACTAATGTACGACAGATGTCCTGTCGTACATCTGTCCTGCCGTACAGCAGTCCAGCCGTACAGCTATTCTGCCGTACATTAGTCCTTCCGTACAGCTGTCCTGCCGTACAGCAGTCATGCCGTACATCTGTCCTGCCGTACATCAGTCCTGCCGTACAGCTATTCTGCCGTACATTAGTCCTGCCGTACAGCTGTCCTGTAATGAGAAACTTTGTATGAAAGCGATGTGATGAGATGCATACTGCCCCTCTCTGATGAGAAGGGGCAGTAAAGTAAAATGGCACCGAAATGTTGGACGACTACCTCTCGGTTAAGTCCTCGCATCGCCACTGGTATCACGCTAACCCGCGCCGTCCCAGGGGCTTCCCCCCCCTCCCCAAGGTTTTCCGTGGATAGTGAAAAACGGTGCGCGGCAGAGCCCCAACATTTGGCATACTTTTACCACATCAATTTGACATGTCGTGTAAAGATTTCGAGGTCAGGTCGTCCACGCTTACCAAGTAGTCCAGGTGAAGTAAGGTCACTTCGGAAAAGGTTCAGCCATTCGTCACGCTTTGACAAGTAAATATATTTGAATGAAACTTTTAGCGCTTACTTATCTTTCGGGACGCAGTAAAAGGCATCGGAGGAAGTTTTCAGTTTTTGTGTTTTTCATGACTTGCATATTTGCCCATTAGGGCTAAGTCAAATATTCTGGATAAAGGAAGCACGTTTATGAGGCCAAGCTTACTTGAGCTACCGAAGTCTATCTTGCAGCTCCAGAGGACGTTTCAGAGCTGTATTGGACACTCCGGTTGTTCCAAATGATCGGTTTCTATGCTGTAGTGTCATGGGGCTTCCATGTCATGCCAAGTCCACTAGCTTTTTTCTTTATTTCAACACGGTAAGAAGCATGTTAATTTTTCGTCCGTAACTACGACTTCTAAAAAAAAACTTGGTCTTCCCCAAGGGCCATTGGGCCGCCCAAGAGGCATCAAGGGAGTCCCCGACAACGGCAGAAATGTGCCCAAGGAGCTACAGGGCGCGTCTTGGCGGGCATAACGGGATATGGGGGTGGGACAGTGCTTACGGATTGTGGCACACTGGAAGCCCCAAAAGGAGCGCTCTGACACTTTGCGATTTACGGCCTGGTATCTGTGCAGGGGCGCCCTGAAAGTGCCGAGAGGTTTTGGTTCAGCTCGTAGGGCAGCATGACCGTGACCTGGTGTTTAACCCGTGTCGGGACTGGGAGTGGGGTGGGGGGGGGGTGATCACTCCTTTTCGGTTCTCCTGGAATAGCAGGCGAACCAAAACGAGCAATGCGCCGATATCTGGTGCCCTGATGAATACATCTAACATGTTTCGCATCGCTGGTAACCTGGGCGCAAAAAGTCATGCAAGCTCTTCTTGCTTACCTGGGTGCTTAAAATGCATGGCATTGTTCATTAAGCAAAAACCAATCGAAGCCATGCCAGAATTTATTAGAAATCACGGTCATTAGAGGCAACTTGGCCCAAAATTTCCCCTCTGGGCTCCCTCCAGCCGTTCTGGAGAGCACACAATATCTCTCGGAGCTTGTTCTCGACGCTTTTTGGTGATCTGTCACTAAGAAGTGGCCGACACCGCGCCATGAGGTCCAATGCTGGAGCCTGACTTACAAATACTCCGCACGCTTTGAGGCGCCTTGCCTCTTTTTCGATCACGAATAGTTCGTCGGTCCCGAAGTTTATTCTTTTCATTTATCCTGCCGAACTTGGTATAGTACTGCTATCCCGATCACGGTAGCCCTCACCAGTGGAATTCAGCCATTCGTCTACTTGTGCAGCTTTTTGCCCATATATGACTTCTTCCATCTTTCTGACAGTTTTCGTCGATTCCGAACGTCGGGTTTTCGCAGCGTACGCTCTAAATTTCGTTTCTGATCTATGGGACATATGGGTCGCCAGCTTCAAACGCTCTGTTTCGCTCAGTTTGTCGTAGGGCGCAGTGGAGGCCGTCTATCGCAGAATGGTTGGTGGAATATTGATGGACATTTTATATTCAGGACAAAGTTCTCCTATATCATCGGTGGGGGCTGATGTTGGAAATAGCAGATGCTGGTGTTCTTCTTTAGAAACTGTCGGAAGTTCTTGACATACAAGCTCAAAGAATCCAGTAAGCCATCCAGCACCAGATGAACCGATCCGTAGGTAGACTGGCTCTTGTGGTCATGCACCCGCATCACGGAGTCCTTTATTTCCTCATATAATTTCAGGGTTGCATTTTTTATGGTGCCTGCCCTTTGGAAGTTTCGTAGGAGTATCGCCGAAGTGAGGAGCCGTCTCATGCGGACTGCATTGTTTCTTCGAACATCTGACTTATTACTCAAGACTGATATTTCTGCATGAACTTTATCCCGCAGCTCACAAAGTTGTTCTTTTCTGGGCAAGTATGCGTCATCTCCGAGTTTGTCTTGCAGAGCCGCTTCCCTTTTTAAGTCCGTGGAACACGCATCCGTCTTCCAGGTTTCCAGTCGACGTCGCACAGCATCCCACTCGTGTTTCTCTTCTTAAAAAAAAATCCCAAAAAAAAAAAAAAATATTTAAAAGTTGGGGGTAAAAATACTCCCCCCAATACAAATTCAGAGGTGTTGGGTACTTAAAGTTAGTTTGTATTCCTATCTTTAACTAATTTTAACTTCCTGGCTATAGCCGAAGCTCTTAGCTGTAAAGATACCCACTGAGTGGTATCAAAATAATCCAGAACTAAGTTCATGGACTTGTGCGTCGAAGGTGCACCACATTTTCCCATATCTGAATCACTAATCACGGGTTCAGAGGGGAGACAAAAATTACCAAGGTACGTTAATCAAACGGTGTTCCCATCATTTTTCCCCGGTTCAAGGAAATGGCTCTGGAGCGATGCTATTTATTTATGCTTGTGATCGATGAAGGTCAATCTATCCCAGCCAAATTACTGGAACAATTCATAGCAAAGATGTATTTGATATGGAATTACCTGAAAAAAATCATCCATTTGATTAAATTAACCAGTTGATTTGCAAAGGTAGCCTCCTCCATCTCCTTTCGAACACGCCGATCTGCTACGTGGTGATTGCGCTTCAGATGGAGCTGGAGGCGCAATAGACGGGCCCCACAGATGTTGCAAGTCAACTTCTATTGCATCTTCACCTCTCTGAAAAAAAAGAAATAATGCAGATATAAGTAGGGAAATGCAAATACAAGTTATGGACATCTTGCTAGTAACCGCATGGAATGGGTAAACATCGAATTTCCTTGACAGCCTCTGGACAATTTGCGCTAATAAAGCAAGATTCAGTAGCTTTGCTATGTCAATCAACATTCTTCACGCGCGACATCTTAGCCAGTTCAGACCAGGGTCAGGTCACGATATTATAACAGCAACTACGTAGTTGCAACATGAATGGCTAGGACAACTTCCTCGTTTTATACTTAATCATGCAGCTGGTGTGGTTGCAAGCTATATATATATCTACAGCGCAATGGTGCCATGCTGGACTACGTTACAAATGGTCACACCATCTCACCAACGAAGTTCATACCAGAACATTCTTGATGCCGACCTTAACTGTATTAAAACTTATTTAACTTTTTTCCTATCGCGGAAATTAACTGCAGCAAAAAGTGCATAATATTCAATAATACGTGGCGTGGCAAGTGGTTCCGATAGGAAATTGTCTGCTGGGAGAACAATATTTCCGTGTGATTTGTGATGTAATGTGATGTGTTTTCTTACTGCTGCTTTTTTGCACTAATGTATGGCTCACCCATGCACAAGTCAAATACAGATTACAATGGCACAAGAAGATACATTCGAAAAAGGAACACCAACGTTTTCGGCTTTATGCCATCATCAGGGTGACAAGTATGATATTTGAGGAAAAAATTCGATGTTTTTGAAGATTTCGAAGGTTTTTGAAGGCACGGAATCGGTGCTTTTGAATTAATGGGGGATGAATATGAACAGGTGGAAGGGCTCGCGATGGGTTTACCGCTCAGCGCAGTTCTCGCAAATCTGTTTATGAGACATTAGAGGTGGCCCATTTCCATCGGGTGCTCGGTGATGGATGCTTCTGGGCTAGATATGTGGATGACTGTTTTATGATTGTGCCAAAGCAAACTGACCTCCAGGAAATGTTAGGCAGAATGAACGACGTGCACACGCGTATCAAATTCACTCTGGAAACAGAGAGGGACGGTAAACTGCCATTCCTGGACATCTTGGTCTCAAGAAATAAGGGAAAGCTAGCGTTTGCAGTATATCGAAGGCCCACTACCAAAAATGTCTTCGTCAAATTCTTTTCAGGCCACCTCACACGGACAAAAAGGTGCTTGCACTCGGTTTCTATCTAAGGGCATATCGAATTTGTTCTGAGCACCTCCAGGAGGAGTTAACACACATAACACAGGTGTTCAGAGGCCTTAGAGAAGATGAATCCACGGGCCAAATATTGGGGACATCATTCGTGTTAAGCATCCAAAATCCGATAATCACAGTGCTGTATACAAGATCCCGTGTGGGTGTTGCGGAAAAAACATACGTCGGTGAGACAGGCCGCTCAATTAAAGAAAGGATGAAGGGGCACAAGGGAGATTTGCGTAACCACAGGCTATCTGGTGCCATAATCATTCACGCAGACAGGGAAGGTCACCTCCCAGATTGGAATCGGGCACGCGGAATAGTTAAGGGTAGAGAACAAATTTAGAAGGAAAGCAGTGGAGGCGGCCCACATAGTTACTGAAGACTGCATCAACACATCTCCGGGATTCATCAAATTAGCCCACATAGTAGCATACATTATCAAGGGAGGGGTGACAAATAAACAGGGGACAGGGGCGGGATAGACACACACATACAGACACACTGCACAAATACACACCTACACTTACACCCACACACCTTAACGTAAATACACACACACACACACAACACACACACACACACACACCTACACACACACACACACACACACACACACACACACACAAACACACACACGCACACACACACACACACACACATACGTGTTTACCGTGTCTACCGAGGAATATGTCCTGGCGGCACTAATGAGGACACCCTTTAGTTACCACAGGGGAAGCATCTATTTTTTTTATTGGTGATACAGCAAGATCTGCCGAGTAAGATGGAGGGTCGATTTGGGAGGAAGCATCCAATTGTTGGCTCCCAGTGTGGATTGAATTACCGAGGACATTGGCAAAACCTAGTACAATGTGTGTCCATACATGTTTATCGTGAATACCCATTTGGCGATTCCCGATACGTTATTGGCGTAGGAACGTCTCAAAAAGTTGGTGGGTCAGGATCAACAGCAGTGGCGCACCCGGGAATTTCGCAAAGAACCATGGTTGAGCACTTTTGGATAGAGAACCCGATAATTTTAATAGTGAACACACAACTTTCACCACTAAGTGGGGGGGGGGGGGGGGGGGAGCAGGCCACTGGGCGCGTCTATGGCTAACAGCAACATGTGGTCCTAAAAAGAACGATCATCGCAGCATAAGTACTTTCAGATTCACACTTCTCGCTGGACTTGGAACTCTTTTCACGACCGATGGATCGTTTTGTAATAATGGGTTTATCTTCTTGGTGCGAGTGAAACCATCAGCATCACTGTTCAAAAAATCGACTTCCGTTATGCGCGTGTGTGTGGGGGTGGGGGGGGGGTGCAAGCTCATTACAACCTAACTAATGGGTATGTGGTGTGCCCTAGTTCCCTTGATATAGTACTATACGTCTTGAAGATGTCCCCCGTTCTAGATGTTTACAGATGTTGGTGAGGAGAAAGAATAAGCAAGAACGTAGCTTACTTGCTGGCACATGGCAAAATAAGTATCATGATTGATGCTGGAAAGGATGATAAACAGGAAAGGCCGGTGATCGCTGCTTGAAAATTATTTGAACCGGTGTGTGGCAGACCAAGATTGGCAGGCTAACAGACTGAGGCAAAGAAAAACGCAATGAATAAAAAAACATTGTATGGTGTTTTTTTCATTGGGGCCTAACTCCAATAATAGGTGATTAGTCACCTCAATCATTTCTGTAGTACACATCCTGCACCTTAGAATACCCGCCACTTGAAACGAAATGCTACAGGTACTGCACGTGGCACCCGGCTGAAACGGAATGCAAGCGCTTATTTTGGGGACCAACAATTCAGTGCAGAATAGCTGACAGGTGACAACACACGGCACCTCATAAGATCATATCGTGTTCAGACTTAAGAGCAACAAGGGCCCATCCTGAATTCAATTCAGTGATTAGTTCTCTTCTTCCCACGTTTTCTGGTGGCTAAGTAATCCGGATAACCGCTGAGTTTTGATGCCCCTCATCCGTTTGGTTAAATACGCTTCCAGATTGGCTACCGGACCCAGGCTCTAGTTAGGTGTTAGTTTTTGGACCTTTCCGCTTTTCGTTGTCTTCGGATGTGTTTGAGGGCTCTAGCCAATTTTTGTTAGGGGCCCGGCAAAGTTTTGCGTCGCTGGCTCTTTTCCTTAGAGTTTTGTTGCTTTTTGGTGCAACGACGATTTTTTTTATGTATCGGCGCATTTTCGCAGACCCCGAAGTGTTCATTTAGTGCCCGGTCTTTTTGTTGTTTTTCTACGACCATGTCGATTTTTTATTGTCTCAGCCTGTTTTTGAGGCCCCATGCCATCTCACAACTCCGGTGTGCTTTGGGGGCTCCGTTGTGTTTTGTTTTTTAGCCACCGGTGTGGTTATTTCGAGACGCAACGCATGCCTTAAGGCCCTGGGGACGAGTGGTCTAGGGGTAAGATGCTTGTCTCACAACCGAAAAGGTTGAAAAGGTTGTTCGAGTCTCACCTGTCGCTACTCTTCGCCCGCGACCAATCAGCGTGAGAGATTGGCGACGCTATATGACTCAACGGTCGGCGTGTCGTAAAACCAATAACCAACCAGCCTTAAGGCCCTGCCGCTCTTTGCCAGACTTGGTGCGCTTTGGAGGGTCCGGTGTATTTTCGTCCTCCGGTTATGCTCTTATGGGCCTGCTGTGCATATTTGGGGTTCTTCGCTCACATTTGTTGAACCCCAGCACGACATTGGGGATCCGGTATAATATATCGGGGTCCCGTCGCGACGTTTTGGGCCCAGGCGCGTGGTTGTGGGGGATCGGACTCCAGTTTTCTGGGCTCGACGCAATTTGCTGTGCTCTAGCCACGGCCTGATATGTCAGGCCCCTGGCGACGTTTTTGTGTCCCTCCGCGATTTTTCGAGCTTCGGTGCATATTCCGGTGCCATATGCTATTTGTTAAGGCACCTGGTATGTTTTAGCTAAGGAGCGATTTTCCTGGCTCGGATATTTATTTTTCGGAATCACTCTTTATTTTGTAGGGCTGCGGCTTGATTCTTGTCGGGTTCCGATACGATTGTGGGGCTACGCTGTGTATTTTTGAGGCCATCGACCAATTGTTTTTATTGTTTATAGGCAATTGTTTTTAGCCCCGAGGGGAATTTTAGATACCCCGACCAGAATTTATGGGACTACCGATAGAGATGTTGGGCCCCAAGCGCGATATTGGGGGGGGGGGGGCTTGGCGCTAGTTTGCTGGGCGCGTTGTACTTATCTGGGCCCCAGAGCGATTTTGGTGTTCCCAGTGCAAATGTTCGGGCCCTGTGCCAGTTTTTGGTGCCCGCTGTATTTATTTATAACCCCTGATTCTGTGGCCCCGGCGCGAATTTATGGGGCCCCAGAACCACTTTTGGGGACCCCAGCGCGATTCTTAGGTTCTTGGGAGACCACCTCTTTAGGATGGGGGGGGGCATTTGCCTCTTTGGAATGCCACTGCGGCTGCTCAACGAGTTTTTTTTTTCAGCCGATGGCACCCTTCAGAGTATCCCTTCGTGATTTTTGGGGCCGAATTCTATTTTTTGTAAGCCTCCTTCGCGATATTGTTGGGCCCCGGTACGATTCTTCTGTGTATTTTTTTTTCGGTGTTCCAACTGTTTCCAACTGTTTCGGTGTCCCGCTGTTTCTCAAATTGTTTCTTTTCTCTTTCAGACTCCCCATATTAAAACACGTTTCAAACATTGTGGCGCGAACATTGTCTCAGTGGTGCTAAGCAAAAGCATACGGGTAGACCACCATAAATTGCGCACAGTGTACCTAAAAATTGAGGTTGCCCCGGGGTAAATCGGCTGCCGATATGTATTGTGCCCAACAGAAAGCATGTCATTGGAAGGTTGTGCGACGTTAGCCATGACCGTCATGCACACTTCGATTATTTCAAAGCACTTCCATTTGTTTCCACATTTGTCCTTCCGCAGTTCAAAGTGAAGTGGCTTAAATCCGAGAAGAAACAAGCTATTGTGCATAGGTTATGTCAAACATTGGGTAGTTTGGCCACTGTCAAATGATCAGTAGGACCCGCCAGTGAGACATGAGCTCGCCCAGGGCTCACAACAGGCTTCTACTGCTGGATGAAGGGTCTTGCTCTATAGTTTAATCACACAAAACTATATTAGGTTATTAATTAAATTACGCATTGGTGATTATCATAGTATAGTAGTAAATTTATTAGATAATACAATTTATAGTAGTAAATATATAATATGGTAGTAAATATATAACAGAGTAATAAATATAAAACATAGTAGTAAATATATAACATAATAAATGCATTAGTACTTAGAAATCATACTAGCAAACATATTAGGCTAGACCATTCCGAGCTGTGGCTGCTGAGGGCCTCGGCAGCACCGACAGTCGGACACCAGCTGGCGCCGGTCGGCAATCAGACGCCTGGAGTCGGAGTCGGAGTCAGAGTCGGAGTCGGAGTCAGAGCGACCACCGGCACCGCGAGCTGTGTCAGGCGGCTGACATCGCACTGCAGACTGCAGAGTGATCCAGATGTTAGCATCTGTTGTCATATTGTGTGCATGCTAGCAAGTTGGTATTACGTCCAATCTGGGTGGCGTCTCATTTTCGGCTCCACTCCTGCCTCCTCTTGGAATGTTCTTGCAGATGACCTGCACTAACAAATGTGCATTATCCGCCATGATGTTGCAAGGTTTCTGTGGCAAGTACCCAGTATGGCTGAACAAGATGATGATCGCCAGGACCGGAAGTGGATCTCATTATCAGCCATAGGTCACCATATGCTATATGCCCGCAGAGCATGCTGCTTCCTCTCCATCCAACTAATCACTATCAGATAATGCCATCTAGCTGGGTTGCTAGTCATGTATGTCTTCATCTGGCAATGTAAGGAGTCGATTTTGGGGGGAGTATATCATTCTTTCGATGGCCAAAGTTTCGAAAAGGTCATTTTCCGACGTTGTATCGCCAGACATCGCCAGAGACGGCCTTTCCGTCTGATGCTGGGGACACGTGCGCTCCAGACCGGTGACCGGTATTGACCGCCTGCCGGAGTGACGTTGGACGGTGTCGCTGGGCCCCTGCCGACGGCTCCAACGCCGGGTCAACAGCTGCGGTTGCTGTCGGCGAAAGCGATAGCATCGGAGACGAAGTAGCCGACCGGTACAGCTACAGTGCCGCCGGTCGTATGTTATGTCCAGGGAGTCGTAGGTGTTGCAGCCGACGGCTGAAGTTTGCAAGCGTGAATCCAATTTGAAATACTGGACCGACATACGAGCCCTCAACGTTTGTTGCAACTCCCAGGAACGGTAAAGAGCATGCAATAAGGCCATTAGTCAAATTCAGCACCGTCATAGTTCCGGAAGCGCAAACATGTAGATTCACTTCTTGATAAACATGCACTTTACCTTACTAGGTTGAGCATGTCTATTAATTATGTGGTCTACTAGCCGAAAGTTCCTTTTTGGCATTGCCAAAGAGCAGTGTTGCCAGCAGTGTTGGTAGTATAAAGCTTTGAAAAGGCCATGCACAATCGTCATGCCGATATCCCGTACCAGCGCCAACCTGTCAACTGACCTGACCTGTCAACTTGAGGACTTAACCGACCCAGCGGAAGTACCCCGTCCCCCACTGCGTAAGTACTGTGCAACTCTCAGAGGATATAAATATGTCACTTGAAAATAATCATCTGGACATGGAGATCACGTAAGTTTATCCATAATCGATTTTCAAGTCGCCAGAGGTTCACAATTTTGTGGTGCGTCATGCCTGTAGTATGCGTACCACCGTCATTCTCGAGTCTGATTTGAGGGCGGTTCCAAGACCCCTACTCTGAGAACTTTCGCCGATCCCGCTGTTCGCGCTTCACCGGCTAAGTACCCCGGTCAGGTCTCCGGTCCTGTTCGGCGACATCATTTCCCGACCGTCCGGACACGACTATGATCCGCCCGTCCATGTTCCGCGGCACCGCACCCCAGGCCCGTTACCCGTTCTTCTGGCACCGTTAGCCATTCCTCGCCCCGTGTTTAGATTCCATTCCCTGCCGACCCAATGCCCACTTCCGTTCCCTGCCGACCCAATACCCACTTCTGTTCCCTACCGACCCACCACCCACTTCCGTACCCTGTCGACCCACTACCCACTTTTGTTCCATGCCGACCCACTACTCACTTCCGTTTTGTTCCACGGTTTTCCCTTCTTTTCCTACTTTCACTACTTTCAAGGCTGCACTGAGACATTGCCAAACATCAATTTCAGCCTTCTTAGCTGGCTCCAAAGGCATCGATGGATCGGTGAGTTTGCCGGAGCCAACTTTATCGATCGAAAATTTTACCGTCGCACGTGCTGCCACGCCAGCCAAACCATGGATGATGTACGCCTGGATTGGAAACTCCGCGTCGGAGCCTTTCATCTGCGAGTATCAGCGGCACCAACCTGCCACCTAGCGGAGGGTAAGTAAAAACACGGAAATACGGCCAGTTTTAGGCCGTGCGCCTATGGGAGGTTCGGGGTACGCATTTCGTTATTGGCATTTCTTCCAATTGATTCAGCCACCCCAAGAGGATGATTGCATCTGTCTTTCATGATACAGAATTGATCAAGGAACCTTACCGCTCTTTCCTTATTGATTTATTACGCTGGGTTCCGAAGTTGTCGTGATGCGAAGTGAAGGCATCTGTGAGAGGGAGCCCATTTCGCCGAAAGAGTCGGCCCACCTATGTTAATTTCTTAAAATGATCGCAGGGGGCAAAGTACATGAAGGCAATAGGCAGACCAAAGTGAATAGGGGAGGGGTCACATTCCATAGGCTCCCATGTTAGAAGTTGAAATTATTGCGAGTAGGGGGAAGCAAGCATTGAAGGGGCAGTTTTACCCTCAAAGATATGAATGAGCGGTTCTGCTTTCGGCCCCACCCTCCTTACTCTCTAGATATGTGGCTGATATTTTCCTGGTGGAGTGATTTACACAACTGAATGGGAGAGTACAGACTTCGGCGTACCCACCAATCCGCAAAGAGGATTGAGTGGAAGTTCCATGGAGGGTACAAGCCCCCTCCCCCTACACCATGCCAGTCACATATTTATGATTTTGCCATGGAGGCGTCATTTCTCCAGAGGGGCGGCTCTTGGTCCAGAACATTTGGACGGGGTACACTGCGATCTCCCAGAGGGGCACCATTTGTTTTTGTCTGAGGAGTGCCTTTCGCCGAAAAATTCGCGGCGTGCGTTCGGACTCCCAGAGGACTACTGTTCCCAGGCCGAAGAGCGCGTTGCGCTGATAAATTCGAGGGAGGGGGTACACTGGAACCCCCAAGAGAGGCGACCTTCGGGTCATAAGGGGCGCCACTTTCGCTTCCTCCCCATTGGATCAGCCCTGAAACGCTAAGTTCGAGACACAAGTAACATGTTCACCTGGATTTGCACGATTGGGTTTATGTTATCAGAGCCTACGCTATAACCTCGGCTTGGCGCCCACACGGATCACAAAATACGCGCCTTAAAAGCGTTGAACTGAGAAAAGCATGTTCTTCCAGTGTGCAATATTTGCTTAAGGACTGATTTCCTGTCGTATTGCAGAATACTTATAGAAATTAACATTTTTCATTGACTTAGGTCAAGTTTGTCGAACGTCGAAGCCATATTTCATCGCTATCAGCATTGATCAATAGCATGCTATATGCAGCATAGAAAGCATGTCATAGAAAATATAGAAAACATAGAAAGTGGTTAAATGCACACACACACACACACACACACACACACACACACACACACACACACACACACACACACACACACACACACACACACACACACACACACACACACACACACACGCACACACGCACACACCACACACCACACACCACACACCACACACCACACCGCACACCACACACCACACACCACACACCACACACCACACACCACACACCACACACCACACACCACACACCACACACCACACACCACACACCACACACCACACACCACACACCACACACCACACACCACACACCACACACCACACACCACACACCACACACCACACACCACACACCACACACCACACACCACACACCACACACCACACACCACACACCACACACCACACACCACACACCACACACCACACACCACACACCACACACACACACACACACACACACACACACACACACACACACACACACACACACGCATACATACACGTACAGCACATTTGCACACGCACATTTAGGTCACAAAAGATAACAACGCCCTATAGTAATGTTATGCCGACGCCATATGCACATTCTCCTTGTTGACTACGAACTGGATGGTGATTACCAACGCATGATTGGCACTTTGACATTTGTGTGCATGTGCTTTTGGATATTTGGTATGTGTCTTTGGTCAACCTGTGGTAGATGGTAGACGCAGTGTCACGTGTCGATTGAAAAATTCAAAATAATGTTTCTCATATTTTTTCAAATATCATACTTGCCACCCTGATGATGGCATAAAGCCGAAACGTTGGTGTTCCTGTTTCGAATATACCTTCTTGTGCCATTGTAATATGTATTTTACTTGTCCTATTAACTATAACCCATGCACCAGGTAGCTGAATTGTAGTACTCCACTGACATACACGATGCAGAAAAAATGGATTAATTATGGTCAAACGGGTCAGGTGATTTTGTTTGAACGCGCAGATTATCGGCGTGATTTCGGTTGTCCTGGTCCTGGTAATCATCGACAACGTAGATGTATATTTCCTCCAAGGACCAATATGAGCAATTGGTTTCATTTCCAGCAGATGACCTCACCTAACCTTGATTGATCTGATCAACGTAACTGATGCATGCAAATTGCAAGGTTATGTGTTAAACTGATACTTGATTGGCTGCGTAAAGTAGAACAAAACTGATTCAACCGGCAAAGTGGGATAAAAGACTGATGGCTAGCGTTTTCACAATATACGGATTGCGAAGTTGAAAGTAACGGTGACCTAAATAAAGTAACAAAATAAGAATGAAGAAAGTATTTAAGTCATAGGCAGTGCTTACGCTATTAAGCTTAATATATCGGCAATCATCCAATGACAAGTTATCGTATTTTTAAAAAGGACATAAACGATAACATTCTTGATTTCATGATAATAATTACAGCATAACCGCGCTCTGCTCCCGTCTTCATATTCTTATTCAATAGGCAACGTATTAACAAAACAAACCACCAGAAACATAAGTCATGAGAGCTGACATTAATTGCGTCTACGGCATTTACAAGGCGCTCCATGCACATATCAACGTGTTCTGCATTGTGCACCTGTCATTGTTTCAGGTGAGATGAATTACAGGTAATTAGCTAAGGATACAGATGATTGCATATGGACACGAAATACAGAGACAAAAAATAAACACCGACCGTGATGACAACTTCTCCGAGAATTTCTTCATCTCTTTTCATGAATCTGAGTCTGACTGCATCTCCAATCTTATGGTGACGGCGAAAGCGCTGCAAGTATCTGCCGTTCTTGAACACGAACCCACACAAAGGTAAGTTAAGGAGCATACTGAGCTGCAGTGCAAGCATGTTCTAAAATCCACACGTGGTCCATTTCGATGGCAAGTATAATCGATACACATGTAAAACTATAGCATCGTTGAAAATAGTAAGCACAAACGCAAACCAATCAGCTTGGAGATGGACTGGAACAGTGCCACTCTGACACCCCTCAGACTCATCCATGGTTACACAACTGATGTGATGTGCCATGATATTGAGTATCCAGATTGGCTTATAATGATTAAGGGTGTCCTACTCGGGCTGATCCAACGATGGTCGGCAGTGTATGTTCCTCTGGATGGCGAAGTTTTCCTTGTCTGCAACCTTCGGCCTATCTACGCACATTGCATAAACAAACAAGAGCTTAATACTGTTCTGAACCTTGATTACTAAAAACACGATGCCATCGTTCCGACAAACTGGTAAGTAGTTTGTCCACCGGAATATTTGTCCACTCCTAAGAGGGCTTAGCCTATTTAACACGCGCCCTGGAGGGCCTCTGAGAATTACGCGCACTGGAGGGGGGGGCGGATTCCGCCCCCCCCCTAAGATCTCGGCTTCTAGTAAAGCTGGAGGAACGAAATTCGC
The DNA here is from genome assembly GCA_034440615.1 of Ashinkailepas kermadecensis. Taxonomy (NCBI): domain Eukaryota; kingdom Metazoa; phylum Arthropoda; class Thecostraca; family Neolepadidae; genus Ashinkailepas; species Ashinkailepas kermadecensis. The sequence goes on from JAOTOM010004956.1 coordinate 291,505, forward strand.
AGGGTGGATGGGCACGGTAGTGAACTCTATTGTGTGCAATTTTCGTGACCTTTGGTCAATATCTTCAAGGTCAAATGAGGTCAGATTGCCAAAATTTTCCGGTTTTGCGTGGCTTGGCTTGTCATCGTTATGGATCGCTGTGATTGTGTTTAAATGCTCAAAAATGGGCATGAATGATGTCTTGGACATTACTAATGATGCAATGCAGATGCTAGACCCAACATTTGACCTCAGGTCACCTATATAGCACCACTTTATCAGGTCAGTTACCTGTTCCAGTTACCGGAACCGGCCGCCCGCCCGACTGCTCCGTCGGGCAGCTCGGAGCAATCGACTTCGTGAAGAAGGGAGTGAAGTACATGAATAAAGTATGGAAACGCAATGACAAACAGTACAAATGACAACCAGTAGTGCATTTATGGCAACATTCCAGTTGATCAAGTTTGGTTCCATTAACCTGTCATGAACTTGACCTGACTTCACCTTGGTGACCTAACATGACCTTGAAACTATACAGCATATCAATATGCATCAAACAAGTCGCTAGTGTTGCCTAGAACACTTCCCTTTTGTCAGTATACTGGAAGCGCATCAGCGCCGATTTTGGTGGTCTGGCTCTAAAACATTTTTTGACTTTAGCGGCTCCTAACTTGAAAATTTTCGGCCGATTTCAATTTGTCTTGCTTTAAACGACGTGCCGTTCATTTCTAGGTAGGTACACCGAAAATGGCGTATATCGACCGGTAAAATCTGCAGTTATTTGCGAAAAACAGGAGGGGTGGGCGGATTTCGACCCCCCCCCCCACTCCAGTGCGCGTGTTAAAGAAGGATGACTGTAGGAACGGGGCATACTCCTCACACATTTAGGAACGTTATACCCTTTTAACAATGACAGTGTCAATGTAAAGAGCTTACAAAGTCCCCTGCATTTTTTTGGACGTTCCTTTGCCTCAATGTGATTTCATGTATGTTGGAAGCGAGAGAGGGGCAAGAGGAGAGTCTGTCCTCAAGTTTAAGAATTTTGACGTGGACTTTGCGGCTTTGCATGGTTGGTTACTTCAGAATAATGATAATGACTAATTAAAATAATGCCTTTAAAACCGGGCCGGTTCTGAAATAAACAAAAACAACTTTAGTTGTTCCCGCGTGGCTTGATCCAGAACTGCTCTTTACATGTAATAAAAAAACCAAAAAAGTTTTTTTTTCCTATATACCACCAATTTAAAAAAATATTACCACCATATTTTTTTTTTTTAAAAAAATTTTAAAAAAAAAAAACAATTATGTTTTTTTTTTTATTAAAAAATTTACGATGAATAAACCAGGGAGTAAACTATGAGGAAGTTCCAGGAAGGGGGAGTTTTAGTTCCTATCCTTGTTAGGAGCAGGCGCGAGGCTGGCAGCCACGGCACTGGCTGTCGACAGTCGTGCTGCCATTGGCTACCAAGGCACCACCACCGGACACTACGTGCCCACTGTGGCCAACTGGTATTGGCATTGTCGCCGTTGCACTGGCAGGTCTGTGGAGGAGCGAGGACCAGGCCTGGAAGTCGCCCCGATCACAGTCTGGGAATATTTTCCTTGATCATGAAGCAGACGAAGTTGGATGTAGTCTAAGTGAACGGACAGCTGACAACCTGGATAGCGGTGCATAGTTCACGTGTACGGTAGGTATGGGCGAAATGCTCAACTTCTCGACATAACGGCCGCCATGTTTGTCTCCACTGCACTTTTGTCCCTTACATGCATTTTTGTGGTTGTTTCTCAACGATTGCAACATTTCTTCGCATTGTAGCTGAAGGCATTAGCGTAGACAAGTGCTGGAGCCAACAATCTTCAAAATTTGGCGTATTGCGTCGACTTGTGATAAATCATATGCTCCTCAAAGGTACATTTTTATCCTATTATATTCTTTAATTTTACCACATATGCATGCCAAGCTTCGTTGGATGTATGAAGCGCAATGAATACTGGCTCCAGCACGCATTAAAATTGAAGTAATTTGAAATCAATCTTAACACTCGCCCTGAAGGGCCTCTGAAAATTACGCGCACTGGAGAGGGAGGTGGAGGGGGAACCCGTCCCCTAAGATCTCGGCTCCTATTATAACTAGAGTAACGAAATTTTCATGGTGGATGGGTATGGTGGTGATCTCTATTGTTTGCAAGTTTCATGACCTTATGTCGATATCTTCAAGGTCACATAGGGTCACATATGTCATATCTGGCTTGGGTTGCATGGCTTGGCTTAACATGGTTATGAATCGCTGCGATTGTGTTTAAATGCTCCAAAATTGGCATCAGTGATGTTTTGGACATAATTATTGATGCAATACAGATGATAGATCCGGAATTTGACCTCAGGTCACCTATATATCAGCACTTTACAGGGTCAGTTACCGGTTCCAGTTACCGGAACCGGGCCGCCCACCGGAACGGCGGGTGACCCGGCACAACCTGCTTCACGAAGAAGGGGCTGAAGTACATGAATGAAGCATGGAAGCGCTTAGGCTCACAATGACAAAAACAGAAGTTTTCAGTAGGGAGCAACATGCGAAATAACATGAATCGCATGACTGTCATTTGCGTTTATAACAACCTTCTAATTGAACCAGTTTGGTTCCATTGACCTGTCATGAACTTGACCGGAGTTGATGTAGGTGACCTAGCATGATCTTGAAACAATGTAGCCTAACAATATACATGAAACAAGCCGCTAGCATTGCCATAAACACTTCCTATTTGCCGATATACGGGAGGCGCATCAGCGCCGATTTTTGTGGTCTGACGCTACGAAATATTTTGAATTTGACTGCCTCTAACTCAAAACATTTTCGGCCGAATTTCGTTTTTCTTGTTTTAAGCGACGCGCCGGACATTTCTCAGCAGGTACACAAAACATGGCGTATATCCACCAGTAAAACCTGGAACCATTTACGAAAAAATCGGAGGGGTGGGCGGATTTCCCCCCCCACCCCCAGCTCCAGTGCGCGTGTTAATGAAATCTAGATGAACAAAAATATCGATCAACGCCCATCTACAAACGGTGGAGATGCGGCTCGGCTGCAAAAGTAGAAGGCTGTTTCTCAGCTGAGCTGTGGCAGCATCCCGGCTACATCTCAGTTGCGCTACAGCAGCACCCCGGCTGTATATCAGCTGAACTGCAGCAGTACACCGGCTGTATCTCAGCCGAGCTGTGGCAGCACCCCGGCTCTATCTCAGCTGAGCTGTGGCAGCACCCCGGATGTATCTCAGCTGAGCTACAGCATCAGCCAGGCTGTATCTCAGCTGAGCTGTGACAGCACCCCGGCTGCATCTCAGCTGAGCTACAGCAGCACCCAGGCTGTATCTCAGCTGAGCTACAGCAGCACCCAGGCTGTATCTCAACTGAGCTGTGGCAGCATCCCGGCTGTATATCAGCTGAACTGCAGCAGTACACCGGCTGTATCTCAGCCGAGCTGTGGCAGCACCCCGGCTGTATCTCAGCTGAGCTGTGGCAGCACCCCGGCTGTGTCTCAGCTGAACTGCAGCAGTACACCGGCTGTATCTCAGCTGAGCTGACTAACTCAATGAAGAACAATGTGAATGGTGCAAAAGTATATATCGATGAACTCACAATGACCCACTGCATCTTTTGGCTCTTTCGAAATTTTCGTTTCTGGGATATTTGAAATCGTGACATCGTGACCTAAGCTCACGTTACCTGCTTTAACTATCAGGACAGTCACAATGCGATTTTGAAATGTGCAGGAATGAAGGTCGGTATCTTATCTTTTGAAGCAATAAATAGAAAAACGGGGTTTTGCCCCTTAAAAATAACATATCCGTTCAAGATTAGACATGCATGGTTGTTTTGCGCTAGTTTATCGTGGCCTGTTTGAATATTTGTTTAGAACAGTATATTGTTGAAATACAAGCCTCTTGGTGTTCGTGACACGTGATTGGATGAGGATGTTAGTCATCTTATCTAGAGTGTTGTGTTGCACAAGTGTTCTTACTCGCTGTACAGTCAAGGGTTAAACAAATGGCAGAAATGTCTCCGAATTCTAGTGGGTGTCTCATTCCACGACAAATCGATAAGTGAAAGTTCCAAATTACACACTATATCTCGATGAAAATACTTATGTGGTGTTAGTTTGTTTCTATCATCCAGTTGTGCAATTTTGGAAAACATCGGAGCAACGGTTAAGGAGTTATAGCATCAGACATTTTTGATGGATGACCTAAGTCTTTGGAGACATGAAACTCAATGAAGAGTAACACGAACTGCACGAAGCTATATGTGGTTGTGAGAATGGTTTCTCGGTTATCGGAATGTGATTGCTATATTGTGATGTTTCTCTCTTCTTGTAATTTATGGTAAGGTGTAACTCATCAATAGGTAAGGTGACAAATCAGGAGAAGAGAGTGAAGTTAATTTGGCCCCAAATGATGACGTGGATAATGAGATTAGGTACAAACAGTGGATGAGCACGCAACGCGGTATACTCGCAGAATAGTCTACATCAAAGAAGAAAGCACGCGATATTTGAGCCAGCAAACCGGGAAGCAGACCAGCCACCGCTTTGTAGCTGACAAACAAGGTCAGCACTTCACCTACGCAAAGGCTACTGCCAAGGAGGGCGAAGTGATTGTCTAGTACGATTTCGCTGAAAATTATTCATTTATGGTGCAGGATGCAGCGCAAACCTTCCACTGGGATTCGTCCCAGTGTCCGGTGCACCCATTTGCAGTGTACTGGCACGAGGACAAGGTACTGTGCCATCAGAGCTACTGCTGTATCTCTGACGGCACAAAGCACAACACCAACGTGGTGCATGCGTTCCTGCAACGGCCTATCCCAGAAATTCGGACTGCAGTACCTGTGTGTCACCATCACACATATTTTGGGTACCCTGTGAGTCACTTTTGGTCACATCTCATGGCAAGGGCACTTGCGGCAGCATCGGGGGCACAGCCAAGCGTGCCGCGGCTCAAGAGAGCCTCAAGCGCCCGCTTAACAACCAGATGCTGCCGGCGGCGGACATGTTTGAGTATCTGTCGCTCAAGCTGGCCAGCTGCATCAAATTCATAGTTGTATCAAAGTAGGAGGAAATGGACGTCACGATCCACCTCACCGAGGGCTTCTCGAAAGTCATCACGGTGAAGGGAACACAGGAGTACCACAAGTTCGCACCAGTGCCCCACAGCACCGAAATAGTTCATGAACTGCTTACCAATGCGCGGCGTGTGTTGATGGTAGTTGGGTGAAGTGAGACGTGTTAGTGTGCGCGCTGATACAAATTGTGTTGATTAATATTGTCGCAATGAGAGATCATCAGTCTGAACTGGGATTCTGACAAGGTATGGGATGATCTGCCGATCTGTAGATCATTACATTTCGTTGCATTATAATACTGTACTGCAGCACATTATGGTATTGCATTGCGTTGTATAATTATATTACTTTATTTTATTACACCAATATAAACGGCTCATGATCGAATGTGATTCACTTCAGGCTCAACGCGTGTCAATGGATGCGTATGCGCCGAATTTGTTCTCAAGCAGTTCAAGATGAATGCGATTACTCAGTCAATGAGGTTCATCTTTTCGTTATCAGAATGTGGGATTTGAAAAGACAGGAAGTCGATATTACAATGATTGGCGGTGTTAAAAACCTTTCAGTGTTGTCGGCGAAATATGATTGTACATTTTTGATATGCTGACATTGAGGCAGAAATACATTGCATGAGGTGAAAACAATTGTTACTTTTCTCCTTACAAGTAAGGATCTAGGATTTCACAAATCACCCTTCGTCTTTTCTGAATTTCCAAAATAGCATTGTGACTGTCTCGAAGGCAAACTAGGTCACGTTATCTTAGGTCACAAGCGCACGATTTCAAAATATTTCATTTTAAATTGACACAAGATGCAGTGGATCATGACATATTCAGCGATATATAGCTTCGTGCAATTGGTGTTACTCTTCATTGAGATTCATGTCTTCAAAGACTTAGGTCACCTATCAAAAATGTACACAACACTCTAGATAAGATGACTAACAATCTCATCCCATCACGTGTCGAGTAAGAACACTTGTGCAACACAACACTCTAGATAAGATGACTAACAATCTCATCCCATCACGTGTCACGAACACTAAGTGGCTTGTATATCAATGATATACTGTTCTAAACAAATATTCAAACAGGCCACGATAAACTAGCGCAAAAACAACCATGCATGTCTAATTTTGAACGGATATGTATATTTTTTAAGGGGCAAAACCCCCTCTTTTTTTGCTTCGAAAGATAAGAAACCGACCTTCATTCCTGCACATTTAGAAATCGCATTGTGACTGTCCCGAGAGTTAAAGCAGGTCACGTGACATTAGGTCAAGATGGCACGATTTCAAATGTCCCGTAAGCGAAAATTCCGAAATAGCCAAAAGATGCAGTGAATTATTATGAGTTCACCGATGTATACTTTTGCACAATTCAGATTGCTCTTCATCATATTAAGGATCTAGGAAAACACCATTGTTTTGTGACATCTCAGAAATCCCCGAGGCTATAACTCCTTGACCGTTGACCCGATCTGTCTAAAGATAGCACAGCTGGATTCGGCGCATCAGATAACTCCACACAAATATTTTCATCACAATATAACATTGGGTGTCCATTGTCGATTTGTTATGGAATGGGCCAGCTGAGCATTGTTCCAAACACGGACCAACAATACAGTGGTGACGAGGATGAAATCTGAAGAGCGTTTGGTGCTAGCCAGCATTCCATGCCTGCAGTGCGCGTTGTTCACGATAAATAACGACATGGTGAGGGCTTGTTAGATGACGGTACCTATTAAATGAAGGTACCGCTATCCTACGGACCATTTATACATCGCGTGCACAAATATTCTGTTCCGGGAGGGTATAGTGATATTGTATGGTAAGTTTTGTATGTGAACAATGCTTTAATACAGCCAAAATGTTATTCAGCATTAAGTATTAAGCACACTTAGTCCTTTGTTTGGTTACATCTTATGTGTGTTTTGATATTGACGCACATATATTTTTCGCACTGGGCGAAGTAGAGCGAGGTTATAAGCTCGGAGGATCAAATTATTGCAGTGAAGCCAGGAAAGGCCAAAGTGTCCAAGGATTCTGATCAGGAATATTTTGGCGCGTGATGTAGTCAACATATTCTTCATGGGCATTATTACGCTAAATCCTAGAATCAACTGACGCTTAGAATCAATTAATTCCTCATTGAGAATTCAGTATGGCACCAATTAACTCAATAAGGGTGTGACTGTGTGTATGTTCAGCAAGCCCGATTGGGGCAGGAACCCTTTTTTGATTCCTTGCTCGAGCCACTGTGGAATAAAACATTCTACATCCTAAAGCCTCAGGCATGAAGCCGCTGCACAATCTTCAACCGAAATGGGCTGTGAAAGTCATGTCGTGTCACTGATGATGATTTGAAATTTATCACGAGGAATAGCAAACTTAATCAAAATCTCCACTTAGTTCTCTGTTGATTTTAAGAGTTTTTCTACATCTTTCAGCACTTTGTAATTAGCTTCTGATACTCAGTAAAAACGTTCCGGACACTGCTGGACACACAGCCATAATACTCCTAAACGAGAGTCTATTTCGTCTTTTGCTTGGTACAGGCTTTGCTCTTACATGTACATCATGGCGTGCGTGTACAGCCATTGTTCATGAAGCGAAGCATCGATAGCAAACGGAAGGTGCGGCTAAGCCCTACGACCATGTCAGTAGCAGTTCTGTTGCAGTTGTTGCCGTCTTAGAAGTACTTGGCTACAGTCGTGCGCATGAATCTCCTCCGGGCGGCGGTACCGTTACCGAGTTCCAATTCCACAGGAACCTGCCAGCTGAAGAGAAGACCAGGACGGAGTTCCCGCTTCAGAACACAAGATGAAGCCTGTTGTAGAAATGAACCTCCTACTTCTATGGATGTGTCTTGCATTGACGCCCTGGATGGGCGTACACTGGTCGGTGGAGGCGTGCTCAGACACGGCCTGGCAATACGGCACCCTTGACTCCAACGAGATAGGTGGAAACACTATGGCAACACCTGGCGCCAGCACGTGCGCCTGCTGCGCCCTGTGCCACAAGAACCCGGCGTGCGCCAGCCTCAGCTTCAGCGCCGACTCCGGCGAGTGCCGGCTGTACGGCAGCGTGGCCAGCTACGCCAGCCTGACGCCGAGCGACGAGTGGCGCTACCTGGTGATGCCCGGCCGGTCGCAGCACCACCAGTTCTGTCGTCGGGACTCCGACTGTCTGGCGGCCGACGACAGGTGTCGCGGCCGCGTCTGCACCACCCTGGAGAAGGTCACCTGTCGCGATATCCACGAGACGCTGGGAGCCGGCGACAAGTACGGGACCTCCGTCGGCAAAATGTACGGATGGTTCCAGAACAATTCACACATGTTCGCCTGCCTGATGAGCACCGACACCGGTGGAGGATACACTCTGCTCTTCCGCAACACGAATGGGTTCAGGTTCGACCGGACCAACATCTGGGACTACAACCAGAAGCTTGAAGGAAGCGGGCCGTACTCGATCCTGCACCTGGCAGAGGCCTTGCGCCAGTCCGGCAATACGCCAACCTACTCAATCAGAGTCGTGATGCTGGCATTCCCGGAAACCATGGCCCATATGGAAGTTCCACGCACCGAGCCCGTCATCAGCGACACACTTCGCACGACAGGATTCAACTCCACGTTCGATCCCAGCGCCGCTCCTCCTAAGCAGGTTTTGTCGCTGCCCTATGCCCCATCCTCTGGAGAAGCGGTGTTAACCACCAACGGTATTGGTCCACAATGGCTCTACGGGGCCCTGGCGCGCACTACCGGGGTGATCAATTGGTTTAAGAGGGATGACACCGTCTATCTTTTCATTCGTGAGTAAGAACGCAACTCAGTATCCCCGCACATTCAGTGTTGTTCGTTTGGTGGATTGCACTGCCTTGGTGAAATGAATTGTCATCGTACTATATTTAAACACAGCTCTAAAGAATAGTGGATGCAGCTAATCGGCTTCAAGCCTTTTCAAAGTAACTAAAACAAAATTTTCGTAAAAAACTATTGAAGAAGAAAACAAAAATTCATCTTAGCTCTAAGGACGGCATGAACGTAATAATTTTTTCAACGAGATGACTAGCTTCGCCAACTTGATGCATGTGATGTATCCTGATGTGTGCTTGCTGCTGATGCACAGAGGCGAAAATGTGTCCAGCCTGTCACTTACAAAACATCAGACTCCACCAGGCGGTCACATGTTGAAACAGATACTGTCACAGGTATCATGAAATAGCATTCAATCTTGTCGTCGTAGAGTGGCAAACAAAGTTTTAATTTTACGTCCGATGGAAGTATATATACTTTATTATATATATATATATATATATATATATATATATTTTATATTATTATATTTTTTTTATAATATATACTATATATATATATTATATTTATATATATATACCAGTCGACTGGTTTATGTATATATATATATATATATATATATATATATATATATATATATATATATATATATATATATATATATATATATATATATATATATATATATATATATATATATATATATATATATATATATATATATATATATATATATATATATATATATATATATATATATATATATATATATATATATATATATATATATATAAAAAAAAAAATACATTGCAATGCATTTTTACGATAGATACTGGAGCGCATAGGCATTATCATGGTAGAGCCTTTCAGCGAAGCATGGCATGAGCTTCGATGAATCACATGAATACACTCAGCTTACCTCATGCCTGACAAACCCAGATTAAATGTATTTAGATTATTAATTATTTCACTATAATATTATTAATTTATTTCCGGGTATAATTATTCGTTTCCCAGTGACATGCCATGTATAAGAAATTGCACCCATCGACAGCCGACAACATTGTTAAATCATGATTACACAAATCATGTCTGGTGCATGGAAACCATCAGACCATTTTCGTAATAATTACCTCCTTGTTCGCACGGTAAAGATCCCTCGGTGCTCTTCGAGAAGAGTAGGCTAAAGCCGGCACCCCGGCAAAGTCAACTTCTCGTCACTCTCAAACCCCCCCCCCATCGCACCCCAGCTACAATTTCTCTTGCGGAGGAGTAAGGTAAAACTAAAATCATTTAGACATCAGGGAGATGTCCCCCACCCAGCCCCCGCCTTCAGCACCTAAAACATCACATAAGCTGTAACGTAAAACTCCCTTAACGTAAATGTATACTTGCCTGTGCTTTGCTTGCAAACACTCGCTTTAAAGGCAGACATGTAACGTACTCGCTTTAAAGGTGGCGCAAACGACCTTTGTGGTCAGGCACGCCTAAAAAATCACTCTCCCCATGCGTTTAAAAAATATGCCAGTAGGCTATGTACAAACAATAATCTGCAATTAATTTTGTACAGCTTTTCGATCTTACTAACTGTTTCCCTGTTGTTTAAGAGAGAGTTAGTTCAAACTGGACAACCAATGCGTGACATCAAATATTGAAATTTAAACTTACATGTGGCGTAAATACACCGAGTGAAAGTGATATCGGTATTTGTTCATTGTTATACCGCAGCCCATCCCCAATCAGCCAGCTGTTAACCAGTGTCTAAAGCCATCCGACGTTTTTGAGCGGTTCTTGCGTTAGCTGATGCTTAAGATATCTTGGCATCTCGCCAGAGTATATACTGCCGCCTCCCTACATAGGACCTTGTAGCGGACATGGCTGCAACATTATTGCGCATGACGGCCAAGTCCGTGGAGTTCTGTTTTTGTAAATGCAAGAAGCGGGCTTGAGTAGTGCTGTCCATCACAATCCTCACGCTTTTGGCACCTCAGTGTAACTAGCTCGTTGCTGCATTTCAGGTCCTTCTGTCAATGAGAAGTTGACTCGCACTTTAATTCCTTTATATCAGTCTATTCACAACGTTTCTCCTGGAGTTCTCATTGAATTGGGAGCTGACACTAATCAGGGTCGCATCCACACGGCTTCGCGGTCGTGGGCGGTCGCGCAGCGAGCTGACGGCTGGTCAGCGGGGCCTGCAGTTGTTGCGTCCCTGTGTGTCGTGGACGGCTGTGGGAAGATGGAGGCCGAATAGATCACGGATAATAACGAGTGGGAGACGTGTGTAAAGAAAGGCATCAGTAAATATAGACCAGGGATGTTTCACTGAAAGTGGGAGTTCAACAGCAAACTCAGCCTGGCAAATCGGCACGATCACGTCCACTCCTGATACCACCTGCCAAGCGAAGCGTTGTGGCTTTCAGATAGACAGCAGAGAGTGATGCTTAATGGTACAAAGTCATCATGGCAAAATGTTCTTAGTGGAGTCCCTCGGGGGTCGGTACTGGGGACACTGTTGTTCATTATATTTGTGAATAGCATTGAATGTGGCCTGAGCAGTAAGGTTTTGAAATTTGCGGATGATTTGAAGATCTTTAGGGCAATAACAGGGCACAATGAGCAGGTTTTGCTGCAGAACGACTTAGACGAGCTTGTGAAGTGGTCCGAAAAATGGCAAATGAAGTTTAATTTTGATAAGTGCAAAGTCATGCATGTAGGTAGGCAGCATATGAAGGCGCCATACTTGATGGATGGCCAAGTACTAGCTGTGACTGAGCAGGAGAGGGACTTAGGTGTTATTTTGAACACAAAATTGGGGGCATCAGAACAGACCAAAGAAGCCAGGAAGAAGGCACTAAGAATGCTTGGGGCGATACAGAGGAATGTGTCATACAAAAGTGAGGAGGTCATCAGGAAGCTTTACTGTGCATATGTCAGGCCACATTTGGAATACTGTGTCCAAGCTTGGTCCCCTAGTTATGAGAAAGATTGTTGGCTTTTAGAGAGAGTACAAAAGAGGGCAACACAAATGGTTAATGGTATAGGCAACTTGGCATATGAGGAAAGATTGAAGAAATTGAATATGTTTTCACTTAGATATAGAAGGCTGAGAGGAGATCTCATGGAGGTTTTTAAATTTGTTCATGGTCAGGAGCAGGGATATCTAAGGGAAATGTTTGAATTTAACAGAAATGATGCGATTAGAGGTCATCAATTCAAAATTAAAGTTAATCACAGCAGGACAAGGTCAAGACAGTCTTTCTTCACCAACAGGGTAGTAGAACACTGGAACCAGCTTCCAGGAACAATTGTCAGTAGCAACACACTGAACATCTTTAAAAACGGCATAGACAATCATTATAAGAATAGGGGGCTTGTTTTTCTGTATTCCAGGGTGGGTTGATTGACAGATTTGGTGGGCAACTGGTTCAGTGTACCAAGTGCAACCAAGAAGGGCCCTTGTGGCTCATAGTTGCACTGATCTTTTATGTCTTTATGTCTTTATATCTCATTTAAAAAAACCTGAGGGTGTCAAAGAAAACCCTTGTTGCTCTCAACACCACAATGTTTGTTTTTTTAAGGAACCTGTCCGGTAGCGTTGAAAAGGCGGCCAACTACAGCTACGTAGCCTGGCTACGTCGTGTCACGTGACCTGCAAGCACATGTTGAACAATCCACCTGCTCACTGGCAGTGAAATACAGGATGCCGCGCTGAACTACTGTGTGTGATATAAACTCAGTGGAAGAAGAATGAAGTGAAGCATGGAAATTGATGTAATTCCAGCTACACTATATAAGTGTCATTACGGCTTTCATTATTGGGATATGTCCGCAAAAATAGGAAGAGGAGGGGGTTGGGGGTTGGCTCGACCCACCTTGTAAAATGCAGCGGTAAAGCCCTCACACCATCTACACTCATATTACCAATGGATCTAACCGATCAACCACAGAGATGCTAAAATACTGGATTTTTTACCTTCAATAAATCACGGACAAAGACTGGGGATTTACCTACCACAGAGCTGTGGTAGGTAATCAATCTTTTCTCTAGATTACCGCACTTGTCCCGAGGACAAGTCCAGATTGCATAATTATTGACATCTAATGCATGCATCAACCATGCATTTATGTGCGGAACTATCGAACTGCTTGCAAGCGCAATTATTGACATAAGCCCAAATCATGGACTGAAATCTCTCAACAACACAAACAATCTGATTCTTACCATTTTACTTTGCGTTACAAGATTTTGTGCAACCCTTTTGGTACAAAAAAATGAAAGAGAAGAACATCAACAGATCCACAGGTTGCCGATGGTTCCGTTGACAGCATAACGCTCACGCATGACAAACGCTTAACTTTATCACGACAGAAACATAACACTGATAAACGTAACAATAGCAGTGTAACGAACATGGAACGAAGCAAACACCATACGACAGTGTAACTGAGACAAAGGCGGTACGTCACCGGTTGAGATCGTGCAGTTTGGGCAACACCGAACTTCTGGAGCACTCCTTCGACCATAGCCGCAGGGAAACACAGCCTAAGCGGCAATGGCTGTTATCATATCAAGTGTGCCACACATCTTCATCTCAAGCACGTTTCACTGTCATTTCTAGCACACCCACACACAGCGATGCAATGCGGGCCTAGCAATGCGACCCAAATATATAGGCATAGTGTCAAGTCTCCACTGAACCACAACCGGAGCCGCCCGTCGCAACGCACCGCACGCGAACCTCATCTCGGCTGCTGCCATCTGCCGTCGGCATTCACCGCTCGTGCATCGCAGCTCGCGCACAGAAACGCCCGAGGGCACGGCGGGATCAGTCCTCGAGGTTCACCTTTGACCCCGTCGGAGATCGTCGTCACGTGACCGTCTGGAGTTCAGCCGCGCAGGGAAGAAGTCGGTTGTCTGAAGAAATATCATGGCTTCCGCATGATAATGGGTGAGTGAGTGTACACGTGGGGAATTAAGCATGAACACCTTCGAAGTATGCAGGGCTGGAGTTGTCTCAGCACCTTCTGCCCTACTATATGCGCCATGCCATCAGTTAAAAGGTGAAATTGTTCAAAGGTGTTGCGGAAACAACAAACTGGACAAAGCACCGACCACCCCACCAACAGTAATGACTCCTGCTATCACGGTAGGAACCAGGGACTGCTGACAACCAGAATTATAATTAAAATTCGATACGTGAAAAAATTATATGCAATAGCAAGCAGGGCAGCAGGGGCGGGACAGATCCTTGGACGCCAAGGGGCCCATGTCCCCTCCTGCCAACAGGGCGATGTTTGCCCACGTTTGCACTAAAATGGAATGTTCGTGCAATCCAAGACATTTTATCAGATATATATTGTTTGAAGCAGACCACACGAATGTTAGCTGGTGACGTCTGATCAGTTTTTAAACATCGGAGACATTTTTGTGAAATTTCCTCCTCAAGCCAGGCTCTTGGATCCGCCAATGCAGAGCAGTCCCATAACTTCGCGATCAATCGCAAGTCAAATTCAACTCCGAAATTCTGGTGAAGAATGATATCGCATCCGGTCCAAATCGAATCCAATCCGGAATCTGCACGTATGATCGAATCCCTGCTGCGCTATGCTAGGCACTGGGTACTGAGGTACTGGGTACAGAATCGTGACGTTGGCGGACTGAACAGGACCCGATAGAACCGAGCAGAATAGAGCAGAACCCGACGTCGGCGACGTCCGCAGTCTCTGACGTCACAACATAAATGTATGACGTCACGCAATGTATTAGCAATAGCGATTATGATTTAGTAGCTTTGTCGACGTCGACGACGTCCGCGGCAGACAACTTGAAATATTTCAAGCTGTCTGTCGCTTTCCGCCGTCGGACGCGAACGTCGGACGGTTTCTGTGGTTGCTTTTTCGCCTTCTGTGGCTACATTTGTAATACTGAGTGGGTCATGGATGAAGCTATTGGTGAGATAATTATGCTTTCCGTTGTCCTTTGTAATATACCCTGCACTGCAATCCAAATATATGCAAAAGATAGTATACCGAATTTACATATTTTTAGGTGGAACAAAGCTCATGCCACCAATTGGAATCTGCTCAGGGGTGGAACTTTGTGCACTTTTGGTGTTGCTAATGCAGCACTAATTGACAAGTTTAACATTAGGCCTTTGTTGTTGTATGAAATGCAACAACGAATGTAAGTGGTTCATCGAAGCTCACGCCATGCTTGGCTGATAAGCTGGACCATGATGTGTTTCTGCACTCCAGTAACTACCGTAATAATGCATTGCAACATCACATACCCCAATTAACCATTTATCCACCAGAACAGAAAAAGATTGTTGCTTTTGACGATGCGTTAAGACAAAATTGAATACTATGACATGCTACCTGTCAGGGGTGTAACCACGGATTCGAAATGGGGGGGGTGGGGACAAACCAGGGACGCGGTAAGTTTGAACAGGACAGAGGGAAAAAAAATATATTTAAAAATCCTTGGATTTCAACCATTTCTTTTTCAATGTCATTTTCAGCCGCTTCAATTCAATGTTCAGTGTATTTGAATTTTTCAGATTTACCATTGCTAAAAATGATATTTTGGGGGCTTAAAGTTCCGCCAAAATTAGCAATTTTCACTACTTCCACTGCTTATGAACAACTAGCTTTATGTTGTATGTGCTGGACCCGATTTCACCATCAGCATAGAGCGATGCTGTAAGTATGTTAAACGTTGCCCTCTTGTAGCAGGAAATATATAAAATGTTGGAGGATGGTTTTATGGTAGCAAATATAGACATACAATTACCTTTTCCATGCTTTCCTGTTTTACGGGGACACATTTCGATGCAATGACAACCTGGCGGATAAAGGGTGTGGCACTGAGGGCATGTACCCCCACGTGGAAGGTGGCGTCCCTCAGGCCGGGAAAAGGCGTCCCTCTGAAGAGGTTCCATTGTACCCGCTCGAATTTCTCGGCCGGAGGCGCCCCTATGAAATAAAAAGACACCCCCTTGGAAGGAAAGGCCGAGTTCTTCAGGAAGGTCCGAGTGCAACCCGCCCCCTAGAATTTTGCAGCCAGGTGCTTTCGCAGTGCCGCCACTCAAAAGAAATGTCGCCCCTTCAGACAAGTTCCCCCATGACAATTCCTGGGTCTACCCCCGATTACAACATTGCTCTCTCGCGGTTATGAACTCCGGCTAGCTATACAATTGTGCGCATTCACGTGTGGTTTCTCTTGCAAATTTGACAACTTCCATTGAACCATTAAGAGGAAAGCGGTCAATTTGAAAAAGTTCTATATTTTATATGTCCGGAACTGCAAGGTGGCAGTGTAACTTAAAAACCATCGATGAGAGCACCGTCCGAGCAGGTTATCACGGATTTATTCGGGAGCCCCTAGTCATATAGGATACGAGTGCTTGCTATCACAACGGCTGCAAATACAAGTATATTTGACCCTCCTATTCCTATTACCCTAAATCATTGTACACACGCCGAACCTTCGACACCTTTGAAATTATTTCGAAATCTCAATATCATTAGCAAATTGAAGCCATAGCCACGAAACGCGAGGACTCTGAAAATCAAACTAGCCTTTGACCTTGAGGCTTGATCTGACATGTCCCGGGTTGAAATGTTACTCGAGGGTTGCCCACGGGCTATCTCTTGATACCAAGCATGAGTAGCTTTGGGAGAAAACGAAGAAACGCTGGGCGACCGAAGAAATGAATTCGACCTTTGGCTTTGAAAATTAATGTGGCTTTTGAGCAGTTTGCTAGAGTACCACACAGCACGTCGAATGACTCCACTTGAAGAAAGTTGAAGACATAGCAACGAAACGCGAGAACATCGAAGAACTAAAGAAAACCTTGACATGTCTCAACGTGGACCTTGACATGTCCCGGTTTGAATTGTTGCTGGAGTGTTCACCACTGGGTATTGCTTGATACCAGATTTGGATAGGTTTGAGAGAAAACGAAAAAAAATTAGGCGACCGAAGGATCAGCTTGGCCTTTGTCTTTGAAAAATCATTTGAATGCTTAGCTTTCTGAGACTGCATGGCAAGCCACGTCGAATGATGTCCATTTCATGAAAATTGAAGCGATAGCAACCGAACCTCGCGTTCAGCAAAGCAAAAGCATTTGTGGTAATTGATTCGAACGATCATAAACCCGTCGTTGAATGCCGATGCCAATACAATTACGCCTCTGGCGAACTCGTCGCTGAATACGAATACGAATACGACGTTAACTTGACGTACGTGCTAAAGGCTGCCCATGACTTCCCTCAAGGGTCTCGAAGATGCCCAAGGACACCCAGAGTCATATTCGTTCAATATATATACACACATATATATATATATATATATATATATATATATATATATATATATATATATATATATATACATATCAATATATGGGCAACGGAATGTAACCTAAGACGTATAAAGCCTTGCGATAATGCAAATTTGTTGCCTAGCAGAGCACAATTTTTCACCCAGGCGAAAACAGAAGATCGTCAATGTTCATGTTATTCAAGAATGGCCTGGAAGCATACATTTCTGACGTTTGCTGATTTACTATTCGAAAATTTTGTGACGACAGATAGCCTATGAAGCCCGTTGATTGGCTAGATCTGCCTTTAGTATTTTTGGTGATTCTCTTTCATATATATTTTCATTTTATAAATGATTAAGTATAATTTTGCGGCAACGATACTAAGGTAGCTGAGGCTTGGGGGACACGGAAAAAATTGAGGGGGAAAAATCGTCACTTTGCAGAAACTGGGGAACATGTCCCCCCCCCCCACCGCAATGGTTACGCCCATGCTACCTGTGACAGTATCTGTTTCAACATGGGACAGCCTGGCGTTGTCTGGTATATTGTAAGTGACAGGCTGCACAGATTTTTAACCTCTGATTATCGTAATCTCATTACCACTTCCCCCCTAAAACCATTGCCATTGACGTGCAAGAGCCCATTTTGTAGTGAGCTGGTATGTACCAAATATATCGGAATCTATGTTATCTGGGTACTATCGTGAGGTTACCACTTGAGTCAATTAGTACTGCACCGGATCATTTGTGGCGCAGTAAACAAGCACTCGAGACGCCTCATGGCGCATTGGATAGATGACGTCAGCCTGCTGGTATGACGTTGGCAGAATGAAGCGTGACGTCAGAGTCTGCCGCTGCCTGCCAATTTTTGCTGCTTCCTGCTAATTTCTGCCGCCGACGTCGCAAACGTCGGGTCTGCCGAGCTAAGATTCTGCCGGAATTCTGCCACGCGTGAATAGGACTTAAGTGGGTGCTTTGTTATTTTGTCGTTAGGACGCACCGCATTCAAGTGTTATTATCCAGCAAATGCTAGCTAAAAGCACATGAATTTCGTAGCTGACAGCTATTGCACGTGCTTTTAGGCGGGCGACCTTGTTGATATGAAATCCGCACTACTGCCAGCGGCAGGAAGTTAGCGACACAACTAGATGCATACGCAGTTGACGAGAAAAGCCGTCCGGATGTACCGGAGGAAAGAAATGTACGTTAGGAGTCATCGATCGATATACTGTGATCGACGAAGTGATCCATTATGACTGATGGGCCGAGCAGTCCATTAAGACTGATGGACCAAGTGATACATTAAGACTGATAAACCGAGTAGTCCATCCCTGATGGACTCGACGACTCGTGAGCAATTTGATCGCCTCCCGCCATCACCGGACAGCTTCCCGCCATCTGACCCTGCCCTATAGTGTTCTGAGACGCCGAACACATGGAGCACACGGAGGCTGTGGCGGGCTCGTCGCTGGCCATAGACCACCCTGAGGTCGTCGTGTGGGCATCACAGTGCACATCTAACAGCAGCAAGGCACAGCAACACCTTCACATTACCACCATTGGCATATTGTCGCCGACCTCATTACTCCAGTGCATTCGGACAAGGTGGGAAGCCAATGCGTCTGGCTGCACAGGCTGTACCGCTTCCAGCTTTCACCAGCCGGCCACGGGTCCCCAGACCACCGCCAGATCGCCTGCCGCCCGTAAATCCCTGACGGAAATCCCCGGGGGATAGCACGCCAGTGTGGAAGCACAACTGAGGCGACTCGGGGCGGCGTCCAGAGCGAGAGCAACACGACGCTGAGATTGTATAGCCACACGTAAACTACTCAACATGTCCGAACGTAAACATGAGGGCACGACACTCCAGATACACGGTGCGTGCGGGCAGAACGGTCAGAACATCGAGACACAACATGGGCGCAGCCGCCGCCTCATATTCTCGGATGGCTAAACAGTGACTACCTGGCATCCAGCATACGATGCCGTGACGCCGCGTCACGCAACGTGACGGCGCCGGGCGAGTGCAGAGCATGCCGCAACGAACTGTCTTACCCCCCCTCCCCCAGCAAAGCAAAAACACAAAGCAAGCCCAGCTTGGGATGCTCGAGCCCAGCTCGGGATGCTCGATCCCAGCTCGGGATGCTCGAGCCCGGCTCGGGATGCTCAAGCCCAGCTCGGGATGCTCGAGCCCAGCTCGGGATGCTCAAGCCCAGCTCGGGATGCTCAAGCCCAGCTCGAGATGCTCGAGCCCAGCTCGGGATGCTCGAGCCCAGCTCGGGATGCTCGAGCCCAGCTCGGGATGCTCGAGCCCAGCTCGGGATGCTCGAGCCCAGCTCGGGCTGTGTTTAGGCCGGCTGCGCCGCACGCCGTGATGGGCGCACTCCAGCCGTGACGTCACTCCGGCCTGAGTGGGTGGGGATGGCCGAGTGGCTAAGGTGTTGAGCTCTGGGTACCAAAGGTCCCGGGCTCAACACTCGCACCACTCGGAACATTTCCAAATCCCGCGGCCCACCGGCGAAACAGTGTGGGCGGCGCCATTAGCCGCAATCGTGTATAAAGTGCGTCGAGAACCACCCAATAAACAAACAAACAAACAAACAAACACTCTGGCCCGACAGTGTGGCCGCGCCAGCTGGGCAGCTGACTGCGAGATGTCAGACCGACGTATGACATCACGGCGTGACGAGTTCGCCTGCCAACGTCCCCCGATCGTTTCCATGTCTGACGTCACGGTCCTGCCGCACCCAGACACGTGACCTGAGTACGGTGGACTCGTCGCCAAAATATTCGAGTCATTGTGTGTCGCTGAGTGTGTCATTGCCCACCTGCAAACCAAATCACTCTTATATGTCAAACGAAATATGCATAGGTCTAATGATGCGCTGCTCCTCATGACATTCCGGAGTTAATTACTTCCCCGTCGGCCATGCACATCACTATGATGTGTAGTGCGCCCTGTTATATCCGGCAGCCAGGCACATCACTATGTGTAGTGCGCCCTGTTATATCCGGCAGCCATGCACATCACTATAATGTGTAGTGCGCCCTGTTATATCCGGCAGCCTTGCACATCGCTATGATGTGTATTGCGCCCTGTAATATCCGTCAGCCAGGCACATCACCATGATGTGTAGTGCGCATGTCATATCCGGCAGCCATGCACATTACTATGATGTGTATTGCGCCCTGTAATATCCGTCAGCCAGGCACATCGCTATGATGTGTAGTGCGCCCTGTTATAATAGAAGATTTACCGAGCTCTCGAATACCACCATGATCATGATATTCCCTGCAGCTTTATGCGATCCGATTAGGAACGATTCGAAACCTACTCAGCCGCACTGATTCCCCGTAAAGAAGGATGTTGGTGCAAACGCCAAAATCTGAGTACAAATTGGCGTCTTGTTGGTCAGACGGCCGGCAGACCAGCTGAACGCAGCGCAGAAGCGCAGCCAAAACCCCGACCCCTTAGCAACTGATAATACCCGAGATCAAATGATACATTTTGAGATTTTCACCATGGAAATCCAAACATTTTGGGCCCGCTTCGCGCGCCGAATGCGTTCTCTATTTCATGACATTTTTTATTGGACCCACCTTTAAGAAAATTCTGGCTGCGCCACTGACACCGCGTCTAGGCATGTCTAGTCATACACACGCATGCGCTGTCTACTCATAATAACATACTAACCGGCCCCCAGCCGTCTGCCAGTCTACTCCTCGCCACACATGCCAGTCTGCTTACCCGTTACAGACCAGTCTACTCCTCGCCACGCACGTCAGTCTGCTCCACCGTGCACTCACCACCCCAGCCCCCACACCGTGCACTCACTACCCCAGCCCCCACACCGTGCACTCGCTACCCCAGCCCCCACACCGTGCACTCACTACCCCAGCCCCCACACCGTGCATACACCACCCCAACCCCCGCACCGTGCACTCACCACCGTGCCGTACATCAGTCCTGCCGTACATCAGTCCTGCCGTACAGCTGTCCTGCCGTGCAGCTGTCCTGCCGTACATCAGTCCGGCCTTACATCAGTCCTGCCGTAAATCAGTCCTGCCGTACATCAGTCCTGCCGTGCAGCAGTCCTGCCGTACATCAGTCTTGCCGTACAGCTGTCTTGCCGTGCAGCTGTCCTGCCGTACATCAGTCCTGCCGTACAGATGTCCTGCCGTACAGCTGTGGCTGTCCTGCGGTACAGCTGTCCTGTCGTACAGCAGTCATGCCGTACAGCCTGCTCAGACACCGTCGTCTGGGCGTGTGCTCCGCCTCAGCGGCGCCGTCTAGGTGGCAGGGTCGGGCAGCACGTCCAGCCCGTTGCCGGGCGGGCTCAGGAAGTGTCTGACCTCGGTGCCGTCGATGGGCATGCTGTGCGGCGGCAGCGGCTCGGCACCAAGCTCGCGCGCGATGCTCTCCATCCGCTGTCGGCACGGGCGCACCTCATGGTACGGCGGGAGGAGCGGGTGTGAAGCAGCTCGATGGTGCCAGGCGCAGATGCCCGCTGAGAAACGTTTCATAATGCTCCCCGAGCACAACAACAATAGCTCAGCGACAGCCGGCTGGCGGTCGCTATCAATCACACTGGCCGGCTGTCCCCTTGTTGTACAGGAGAAAAACGATGCACCCATAGTTAAAGCAAAATGCACTGGACAACACAATCATCTCTACAAAAGTCCATTAATTGATATTCAATAGTTTTCAGAACGTTTCAATTGCGAACTCACCAACAGGCGGAGGTGGCTACAGTTAGGCAACACGTGGCCGTCGCATGCGTTGGACCATTTTCACAAGACGGTCATACTACGTCAGTAGCCACACTTGCGTTGCTGTTGAATATTTCACTGCTGGGAGTGCGAAAAGATGCAATTGCTGTTGCAACGTACAAATCAACATTTGAATTGGAGAAAGTTGGCCATGCTACAGTGGAGGTTGGTGTTGTAGATGCTGGTGGCCATAGCACCGCATCTTCCACCCACGAGCATCGATAAACAAAAAGAAGCGTATCAGGTTGTGGCTCACTGGTAACCGCCTCTGATATCAGTTCTGCTGACCGCAAATATACACTTCCTTCGAATAATACTTGCATCGTGCACCACTAAACGCACACCCTACGGACGAAGTGCTTACATCTTCAAGCTACAATTGCAAAAATCTTGGATATTACAGGCTCTATGCTGCCGTGTTATCTTGCACCTCACCATCACGTATCACGTTTAAACAAAGGAGGTTTCGTGACATTTCCTCTCTGCGGCCGGATGATAATTGTTACAAGAAAATTGTCAGTTTGTGCGAAGGCTGGTAGCCGCAATAAATCATCTGCTAGGAAGTATGCTCCATCAGAAATCATGCCTTTCGTTTCGAAAATAAACCAGTATGAATTGAAACATTTTATTCACGATTGTATTCCTTTTGTCACTTCTTTACATCCGCACGTTTTACCGTTACAACTGCATGTTTCATCTTTGCTCCCGTGTATTTTTCGCTTCCATTCAGCCCACTCTCTCAGAAAAATGGGTACAGCCAAACACCCTACTACACACCAAATGGGTGCACTCCTTGCTTGCCCATCAGTTGATTCAATAGCCGCTGCTGGGTTCGTCAGTCGACCACACGGCAGCTGCCAGTGCCAGGCTGCCAGCCAGGGGTCATACGGACGAGGTGCTGGCAAAATCCGACACACTTCCGACACATTTCCTGGCCGGCGCGCCATTCCCGGTCGGCGCGCCATTCTCGGTCGGCGCGCCATTTCCTGACGGCGCGTCATTTCCGTTGTCGCGTCGTGTTTGGTGGGATTGTAGGACGAGCGCCAGACGCGGGGCGATGTTTACGCAAGATCCGTGCGCCGGTGCGGAACATAATGCAACGTGTGCGACACGATGAGGCCGATTGTGACGTGCGTCCTCTGACTGGCCGACCAGCCTACCCTCCGGCCTTGACCGCGCTGTGTGCTGAGCTGTGTGTGCCGAATACAGCAGTCTGGATCGGGGCTCACGTCTACAACAATGGCGGCCGGGAGAGCCGCATGTGGCAGCGCCGCGGTGGCGCGTGCTTGCGGCCGGACCACTGAGTTCGGCGCCGAACTGGAATCGTTCCGTCCGTTTGTGCGTCGCTCAGAACAGCTTTTTTCTCGAATACGAAACCATGTAGGATAAGATTACCGCGGAGGCAGTCTTGACGTCGTTTGACAAATAATCGTTTGTGTTGAGTGCGGTTCAGTTGCAGTCAATTTGTCGTCGATCGTGGTGAAGGGCACGGACATTTTGTTTGGTATGGATTGGCCGGTTCATTTTATACTAAGCTGTCCCAGCGTTTGCCGAGTGTCTGGTGCCACACCCACGGCTCGGCCAGCGCCTCAGTCGGGGTCGGGTGTGTCTGTGCATCCCCAGCTTACGGTCGTATTGAATGTATTGCCGCATGTGTTCGGGGACGAACTGGGCTGCTTCAGGGGCGAGGAGGTGACCATTGATGCAGATCCTGAGGTCGTTCCTTGTGCTTCCAAGGCCAGCGCTGTTCCGTTGACTTATCGTCCTCGGGTGGACGCAGAGCTGGAAAAACAGGTGCGACTCGAACTGCGGGAGGAAGTCGGCAACACCAAGCGGGCTGCACCACTTGCGGTGGTGTACCGAAAGCAAGGGACACTTCGCTTGTGTGTGTGTGGGCTTGGGGGGGGGGGGATTGCCGTTTA
This sequence comes from Ashinkailepas kermadecensis, assembly GCA_034440615.1. NCBI lineage: Eukaryota > Metazoa > Arthropoda > Thecostraca > Neolepadidae > Ashinkailepas > Ashinkailepas kermadecensis. Next base: position 315,436 of record JAOTOM010004956.1, read on the forward strand.
ACAGTCAATCAGGTGGCTCGGTTGGACCTGTATTCCTTGCCGATAATTGAGGAGCTGTTGGTGAAGTTGCGGATGAGACTATTTTCTTGAAAGTGGATTTCAAGAGTGTATATAATGACCATCAGCAGCTGGATGAGGGGTCCAGGGATATTCTGATACTGAACACACCCCGGCGGTGATTGAGTCTGACACGTTTGAGTTCTGGCTGTGCATCGGCGCCGTCCCTTTTCCAATGAAGTTGGGACCAGCTGTTGTGCGACCTGCCGGGAGACGCTGCCTCTCTTCATGACGTCATCACAGCGGGCCCATCTCGGAAGTCCCACCGCAGACTGTCGAAGCAGGTGTTGTGTCGTCTGCCAGGGGCCGGTCTCAGAGCAAATCGCTCGAATTGCGGGTTTGGGACGGACTCAGCAGCGCACTTGAGGCGCACAGTTAGTGATGAATGTGTATGAACCACAGATGATAAGGTGGCTGCGATAAGAGGTACACCTGAGCCGCATGATACCACAGACTCCGGGCTCGGCTCGGTCTGACCAATTAGTACAGCGAGTCTCTGCGGCATTTGTCATCCGTGTTGTCTCCACTGTACAGGTTGTTGCGTCGGGAGAAGCCCCGGGGGTGGGCCGCTGCTGAATGGGGTGCATTCGACCGAGCCAAATCACTTCTGCTGTGTCCGCCGGTGCTCGTGCATTTTGACCCGGCGCTTCCGATCGTGTTGGCGTGTGACGTCAGTCCCACTGGAATGTGGGTAGAACTGAGCCGGCAGACCAACCTGGGAGCGGCCAGTCCCACGGGAATGGGAGTAGTACTGGACCAACAGACCAACCTGGGAGCGGCCAGTCCCACGGAATGGGAGTAGTACTGGGCGGGCAAACCAACCAGAAGAACGGCCAGTCCCACAGGAATGGGAGCAGTACTGTCGCTAGAGCACATTGCTGGAAATGCCGGGCGGTTATCGTCACACCTGCCGAGGTGATGTATTTACTGCAGCTATTATGCGACGCCTCTGTCCGCGGCTCAGGCACATTTTTTGTCGACGACTCGTGACCCCGTTGTGTATGTGGCGTTCCGGAGTATATGCGCAGGGGCCGGCCGGCCGCGAAGCGTGTGTTAATGGTGCTGATGCCGCCGTTAATGGTGCTGATGTTAATGGTGCTGACCGCGGCTCAGGCACATTTTGTCGACGACTCGTGACCCCATTGTGTATGTGGCGTTCCGGAGTATATGCGCAGGGGCCGGCCGGCCGCGAAGCGTGTGTTAGTGGTGCTGATGCCGCCGTATGGTGCTGATGCCGCCGTTAATGGTGCTGATGTTAATGGTGCTGATGCCGCCGCGATTACTTCCGTATCAGCAGCGCGTGGAGGAGTTCAGGTGCCAGACTGGCTGTGTTCTCTGGGGTGACCGAGTTGTAGTTCCATCCCAGGGAAGGAAAATGTGTTCGGGTTGTTGCACACAAGCCACCAGGGGAGAGTCGTGCAAAGGCTTTTGCGCGGGCATATGTGTGGTGGCCGCATATGGATGACGATATCACATAGATGGTCAGACGATCTCAAGAGTACAACGAACGAATAAATCGATCACACAGTGCTCCAATGCACCCATGGGAATGGCCCACGGAGCCGCGAGGCCGGGTTCGTGTTAACTACTGCGGGCCACTAGAAGGTCACATGCTCTTGGTCATCGTTGATGCGGATTCAAAATGGCTCTACATATATTCTACGACTAAAACAACCACGGCGGTGGCACTGGAAGCTGACGACGTCGCGTGCAGCTTGTTGGCTGCCGCGGTGTTGTACTCCGACAGTGCGGCATGTTTTGAGGAGTTCTGTGTGTTGACCGACATAAAGCACGTGCTGTCACCACGGTATGTTCCCAGATCCAACGGTTTAGCGCAGCGATGGGTGCATACCTTCAGTGTGTGTGAGGGGAGGGCTTCGCACGTGTAAAGGCTCCGAAGCAAGCCTGGTGGAGCGGTTTCTGTTTGTTTTGAGGAGTTCTGTGTGTTGACCGACATAAAGCACGTGCTGTCACCACGGTATGTTCCCAGATCCAACGGTTCAGCGCAGCGATGGGTGCATGCCTTCAGTGTGTGTGAGGGGAGGGCTTCGCACGTGTAAAGGCTCCGAAGCAAGCCTGGTGGAGCGGTTTCTGTTCCATTATCGGAACACAACTCACGATGACGAAAATGTCGCCTGTAAAATGTCCTGAAAATGTCGCCTGACGAAAATGTCCTGAACAGGCCGATGCACATTCACTTGGACAGCGTGAGACTGGACACGTTCCATGACGCGCAGGACCGACAACGCACTCAAAGAGTACCGCGACCGTGGTTGCCAACTGAGGCAGGTGAGAGCTGGGAACGCAGTTTGAGTAGCGACTGTAAAGGGGCTAAGCGGGGCTGACGGGAGAAATTGGATGCGGCTAAAATGTTGCAGGCAGCTGGGATTGTAGTAACTGTTCGCTTGGTAGATGGTGGATGATGCAGTGTGCAGCGCAACATAGACCACATTCGGCTTGACCTGCTCGGTGCTGATACGATGCGGGATTCGATTTTGTTCGATTAGCCTTGATGAGTTTATGACAGTGGTGATGGTTGTGACGGTTGGTTTGCTGCCCGCTTGTCTGTACACGCGACACGATTATTTAAGTGTACTAACATATGAGCTTAAAACAAACCCGATGCTTTTTTGATCTTCTTAAAGTGCGCAAAACGCTGAAAAAAATGCATTTGGTAGTACCAGTGAACGATGGCTTCGGTGTTCTTGGTGACAGGGAGGAAGCCAACCTTCTGAATCGTATATTTGGGACAAAGGTCACTGGCCATGTGTGCCAGGCTTCCCAGACTCACCAGGTACAATTTGCCACCACGAGCATTGATTCCGTGCAGTGTGGACACTGTCAAATCGATCCTGTGTGCCATTCCACTAAATAAGGCATGTCGGCCTGATGGGATTAGTCAATTAATTATTCATGAATGCTGTGGTGAGCTCGCTTTCCATTTACTAAGCATGCTGTGTGACGTTTCATTGAAGCAAGGCACTTCCCCGAAAGGCGGAACCGGGTGAACGCCGTCACAATGGACAAATTTCACGTAACGGGTTTTTGGTTGCGAAAAAAAATAGTAATAATACTTCGTAGACAAAACGGATTTTTTTTCTTGTCACAGGAGAAGTATTTACAGCATAATTTAATAATTTCACTTAGGGGTTGCCATCGATTTAAAAACCTTCTCGTAGCAATGACGTCACATATGTGGTGGTCTTGAAGCGGCCAAGCCTGAAACGCACGGGGAACCTCAGGGAATACATTGGATTGTTCCATGCGACGTTTTTCAACCAACTCGCGTCATGGATACTAAGGCGAGGGCTTGTAGTACTGAAATTTTACCAATTTTAACGAAAATATGAAGCTTGGAAGGGCAGGTAATCTATTGTGGTGGTAATATAGCAACTAACAATTTTGTTTCAAATCCGGCGCAATGTGGTGCGTACAAACAGCAAAAGCTAGTACATACTGTTTATTGGTAAAATGAGTAAAATAATTGAAAAGACAATGACATAAATTATGTGTGGCTCAGCTGAACAAACATCATGGCTTTGCCCTCAGCAAAACAGAAGCTATTTATACCTAGTTCCATAAGTGGCATTCCATAGTGGGGTAAACTGCAATCTACATCGAAATGTATGTACTTGATAAATGATCAATGAATAGCATGCTAAGTTTATTTTAATTTGTGAATATGGCACATCTCACATCACATGAGTGGTAAAATATATGGCCAAATACGTAGAGATGCAGTTGAAATGCACATGTGTATTGGGACAGCTCGGCAGATGTCATAGCATATCTTCAAGCAGTATTGTGATGGAACAGAGTGGGTAAGATTCCTGCTCTAATTACTGCAATATATTGATGGTGTTCATGGAGATATTGCAAAAAGGGACTGCTATCAAATGACAAATTGCAGGGATGATTTTGCTATACGCTATGGATTTTCGACAAGGTACACATGTTTTCAGGTTGATCGTTACATGGAATGTCAGGCATGTTGTGGAATTTGAATTTGCTTACTTGCAGGGATATATACATTGTGCATGTGTAGCAGTTCATGCAATCAATCATCAGTCAGTGTAGGCAGACATGATAAGCTACCTGCAGGTATTCACGATAAAATTTTGCATACACTTTACCTGCATGAAGCAAAGTGGTCAGGTTTGGCTTGGTCAGGTTTGGTTAGGATTCTATCTTGATTAGAAAAAAAAATATAAAGAAGTGTATGCCATGTTACATTAGATTTGGTTTTTCGAGTAATTTTAGAGAAAAAAATGCTCGAATTTTGTGCAATTTTTTATCTCGATTATTATTTTTCCATGGGAGGTTAGGTTATGTTAGGTTAGGCTATGCTACATTTTTTCTTTTGTTGCATAATGTTTCTGCTATTTTACCCATTTCCAAGCCCACTTTTGGTGATATTTTGCCATCCAACTTAAAAGTGTGCATTTACAGAGAAAACGAGTAGCCACATCATGTTGACCACATTGATGAACGATCCGCTGGAAAGATAGATTTCAAGAATTCAAAAAGTACATAGCACAAGTTTGCCAAATGTCTTGAAATCTTCAGCATGCTGCAATCAGCTAGAACATGTCAATTCCCTTCACTTAATGATAATATGAAAGGGCTGTGGACATCCATGTTTCCGACAAGATGGATACCAACAAGTCACAGTTCCCATCTTTGTAAAAAGTATACTTCTATTTCGTGGGAGTTTTCACCAAAATGGAAGGTAAAATCATCGTTTTCAAGCTAAACCTTGATGTGAAAAACGTCAATGTTTACACTTCCGGGGAAAGTACTCTGGTTCCAGTCTTCCCCCCTGATCCTTAGGCGTGCCCACGCCTATCAAAATACTCGTACCCCTGTCTACCAGTGGTACATATACATAGAAATGTTCGTCGCAGCAAGCTAGCAGAGATCAGCGGACTGTCTCGGCGTGCAGAATCGCTCAACAGCGTCCTCATCTTGTCGGCCGTCGGGATGCCGATGAAGATTGCTTCTGGCTTACTTGCAGTTGCATTTGTATACATCGGCACAAACAAGAATAATAGCATCGTTTTCTGCGATCCATTTGTCCCTGACGATCGGATGTGATCCAAGCTAAAACTGTCGCGAATATTTGGAACTGGCACCTTCCCAAATGGAAGATATAATGGGCGGCAGTCAAGCATCGCTGAGCTCTACATATGTGACGTCACAAATATTTTGATCAATCACGATGCGTGGCATTCTGAGGTGCTTCTTCGAATTATTGAAGTAATTTAGTGATTTTAATAAATAAATGAATGTCATCATCGTCTTTAAAATTAAAAATAACTGGTGAGACTTGCAAAAAATACGGCCTGTCCCGACATGACTTGTCCATTCACGACAAAGGTAGCGCTAAAATCTAGCAAGTTACAGATCGGTGTCCCTGATTCCATTATTCGGAAAGTGCCTTGAAATGGTGGTGTCCACGAGACTGCTGGGTCACGCTGGCCTGTTACTTCATGCACACAGCCCAGCTTCATCGTGCGGCGATCCTGTGCGACCAACCTGGCAACACTTCTAACCACAGCATGGGATTTCAGTTCTAGCAGGCAGGTCAGATCAGGCCAGGTCATGTCCGTCTGTCTGCCGCACTTGTCGGCTCTGGCAGTCGGGTCAGGTCGGGTCAGGTCGGGTCGGGTCAGGTCGGGTCAAGTCGGGTCAAGTCGGGTCGGGTCGGGTCAGGTCGGGTCGGGTCGGGTCAGGTCAGGTCGGGTCAGGTTGGGGCAGGTCGGGTCGGGTCAGGTCTGGTCAGGTCGGGTCAGGTCAGGTCGGGTCAGGTCAGGTCGGGTCAGCCGCTCCTGTCGGGTCTGGCAGTCGGGTCAGGTCGGGTCAGGTCAGGTCGGGTCAGGTCAGGTCGGGTCGGGTCAGGTCGGGTCAGGTCGGGTCAAGTCGGGTCAGGTCGGGTCAGGTCGGGTCAGCCGCTCCTGTCGGGTCTGGCAGTCGGGTCAGGTCGGGTCAGGTCGGGTCGGGTCAGGTCGGGTCGGGTCAGGTCGGGTCGGGTCGGGTCGGGTCAGGTCAGATCGGGTCAGGTCGGGTCCGGTCAGGTCGGGTCGGGTCGGATCGGGTCGGGTCAGGTCAGGTCGGGTCAGGTCAGGTCGGGTCGGGTCAGGTCGGGTCAGCCGCTCCTGTCGGGTCTGGCTCGACGCCTCGGCGTAGTCGGCGATCGGACCGCGCCGATCTGACGCTAAGTGATGACATATTTGGTCGAAGCGTCCTTAAACTCAGATCACTAACTCAGCGGCCGATCCGAGAGCCGGCGGCCCCTTGCACCGACGGTGGCGCCGCCCAAGGCGCGAAGATGTACTCTGTCGGCATGCCTCGCGGTTCAGGCACGTACCGCCTGCGGGGGCGGTCACGGCACGTCGGCTGGCGTCCACCATCCACTCGGCGGTTAACCAGCTATTGGAGCGTACGGGCGCTTCAGCCAAGTGGCCGCTGAGGCTTGGTGCTCAGACGCACCGACCACAAGGCCGTGCTGCTCCCTGGCATTTGGACGGAGAGCGCGGCGAGTGTCACGCCACCTCACTACCACACGCCAGAGGTCGGAGGTGATGGCAAACGCTTTTATAGGCCAGCATGATTCTGAAATGAATTCATCATGGAACCTCGCCAGGCTTTATTTATGTCTGATATTTACACAACACATCCACCCACACCCACACACACACACACACACACACACACACACACACACACACACACACACACACACACACACACACACACACACACACACACACACACACACACACACACACACACATACACACACACACACGAACACATACACACACAAACATATATATATATATATATATATATATATATATGCATGCATATATGTACATGAAATTATAACATATAATAAATATTTGTATATATAAATATATATATATATACATATATATATATATATATATATATATATATATATATATATATATATATATATATATATGTATATATATATATATATACATATATATATATATATATATATATATATATATATATATATATATATATATATATATATATATGTATATATATATATATATATGTATATACAGAAGGACATAGCGAATCCGGCAATCAGGGTAGGGAACGTTTGGATTGCAATCGGCAACATGGTGTCAATACCATGGTTAAATTGCAATCGTTGAGATCGGAGGCCACACACATTTACCATGCTCCGATAGCCAGAAGTATTCTTCCTAGTCCGACGAGTGAAACAAATCCGATGCACTCATCCGGGGATAAGCATGTATGATTTATTCCTGTGCATCGAAGCAATCAATGCAATCAATGCAATCAATGCAATCAATGCAATCAATGCAATCAATGCAATCAATGCAATCAATGCAATCAATGCAATCAATGCAATCAATGCAATCAATGCAATCAATGCAATCAATGCAATCAATGCAATCAATGCAATCAATGCAATCAATGCAATCAATGCAATCAATGCAATCAATGCAATCAATGCAATCGCATGTGTCCCGTGACAAACTTACTTGACGCATAAACCAATGCGGCGGCCATTCTTGGCATTCCTCTCCACATACGCGCACGTACGCATCCATTTGCTGGAAAACGTCAATGAATCAATCATCGTGTATTTCGGAGCTATCCATCAAGTGGGTTTTCGGTTCTCCACGTCAATGGCGCGTGTGAAAAGACGACACGGATATAGAATACGCATTTACAAGGTGCGGCAAAACAGGTTGTGGCTTAGGGTGGCTACGGGGTGTCTGAATATTGGCAAAGCACCGACTTTTGGAACGAATAAGCACTACGCGCCTGTTTCACATCAGGTGACAGACAGTTCCATGCTCTTACCGAATTATAACTGGGTGCTGATTAACGTGGGGGAACTAACAGCCAGGACCGACATGATGACGCATGTCTGCTGGTGAAAATTATGGGCACTGCGTTTGCGGTCATCCTGTCCAGGCACACCGTAAACCGGCCGTGACCCGTCAGGAGCCATAGCCGTTACAGTGACAACACCACACACTCACGCGCCAATCCATTAGCGGGCTGGACGCCTTCGAACTATGACGCTGCGCTCGGTCGGGCCAGCCCGCGGCGACAAGTGCGCGGACATCGATCCCAGGTGATTCGCGGTGCACGTCAGCACGTGCATATTCTGCGCCGAAAGCGGCACATTCCGCAGGCGAGTGATCGGCATGGTACACCATAGAAACACCGCGTCCACTGCGTCCAGACGCAGTGGACGCAGCGTACTCGTCAGTGGACACGTGCCAGTGGGGCGCGAACAACTGGTGTTGTCAATGTCTAACTTAAGCTCGTTAATATGTGCAGTGCAGCACACCGAATATTGAAGGTTGAAAGTTGCTGCCGTTGCATTGGCGAAACCAACAGAAGACATTGGTATGCACCATGCCATGCGGTGACGCTTTTCATCTCCACTTTTCAAAAGCTTGAACACTGCAAATGTCGAGAACTTGCAACTGTGGATCTCTTAGGGAAGGGTGAAAAACACTGAAGCTGGATGGGAGCAGCAGTATTATACCACATGTTTGAGTCTCCACACCTCACGGATTGCTAGAAGGGCTCAGAATGTGGGCACACCACGCGCGAATTATGCACATCGCAGCGCACTCCAGCGAACCCAGCCTACATAATTGCCTCCTGGGGGACTGTGCGTGTGTCGTTGAGGTTTACGGGCGCGTCAGCTGCTTCCGCTATATTGCGCGTCAGCTGCTTCATGAGGGACCAAGCTGACACCCCAATGCAGGTGAACTCTGAGTCATATCACATGTTAGATGGTCAATCAAACATCGTCTCCGCAGACTGTCAGAGGCGGTGAATTCTCGCCAGACGCATCGCTGCGGACGATTTCGTGGCTGAGTGTTGCATACGACATCGCTTCATTTGAAAGACCTTCGCCTTCCAGTGCATATGCGATGCGCCAATCGTGGTGATGGATTACAAACAACCAAAAACACTCTCCATGCACATATAATACGTGACTGGCTTGCGCTCGGGAATAATCGATGAGAACTTCCTCGGCCCGGCGAGGGTTAAGCAGTGGACGATTCATCCTCTTATACTTCTTGAAGGGAGAGCGAAGGACGTCCGAACTGACGTCTTCGTTCGTGCGGAAGTCGATGGCAAGCAATGAATGCATGTCTGACTGACAGTGCAGCATGGCACCCTGCGCACAGCAGGCTGTCACCGCTGCTCAGAAGGTAACGGTGTGTCTGGTATGGTATCAACCACATTGATATATATATATATATATACCTTTTGTTCGTTTAACGCTGAAAACGGTGTGTTGCACCAATTCTCAGGTGACATAAAGTATAGGGGGTCAGCAACGCGTAAACACGACGGAAATGATCAGGACATGTGGTATGCTTAGATACTTCTTTAATAGGGTATTGGCAAAGCTTTATAAACATGAGGAAAGAAATATGGCATAAAATGCTCGGATTTCAAACGAAGCCTGGGTATCAGCATCAGGTTATTGTACCGGAGAATTTGACATACAAACGAGCTGCCAACGCACATCAACTAAGTGAAATGAACAGGACGAAGCGGGTCACCAGCGGTCACAACAGCAATGACTTCATCTTTACCATAACGACTGACAGAAGTGGAACTAAGGAACAGAGGTGCATCACATTTGACCCAAACATGAAAGAGGAAGACTTTCTCGGAGCGCTGTTGGGGGCGCCCCACTAAGCTGATGTGCCAGTTCCGTGGCTGACGCTCAAGCCAAGTTGTGTTTCATGCAATCACAAACAAGGAGCAGTGTGCCACCAAGACTCGTTCGTGACAGACCGGTTCGGTCCCCTCTGGTCGCCACGGCTCGGTCAGACATCGACCACCACGGCACGGCCGACGGCGGCAGCCAATCAGAGAGTGGACGGCCCCAAATGGTCGTGCCGCCCAAAACCACGCTGCTGCGATTGACGTCACACCCTGTGCCCGTGAGGGTAAAAGGCAGCAGGCGACGTAGCGCAACCGTTCTTGGCGCCAAACAGGTGATAAACTAGCCGACGCCGTGTATGTGCCGGCCTCCTGGACGGCAATGGGCGGCCGTGCCGCAAATTGCCTGGAGCCGTGTCGGCCGCCGCCCTATGCCAGGAACATTAGGTACATGCTCATCTATGTAATTGGCTGCAGGGCCGTCCGTTGCCGGCTAGCAGGTGTGCCAACGCTGGCCAGTTCATCACCATCGGCTAGTCTCTCACGATAGTCTAGTTTTTCACCATCCACTAGGTTATCACTATCCGCTGGTTTATCACCATCGACTAGTTTATCACCATCGACTAGTTTATCACCATCGGCTAGTTTATCACCATCGACTAGTTTATCACCATCGGCTAGTTTATCACCATCGGCTAGTTTATCACCATTGGTTAGTTTATCACATTCGGTTAGTTTATCACCACCGGCTAGTTTATCACCGCCGGCTAGTTGAACACCATCGGCTAGCTTACCACCATCAGCTAGTTTATCACCATCGGCTAGTTTATCACCACTGGCTAGTTTATCACATTCGGCTAGTTTATCACCATCGGCTAGTTTATCCCATAAGGCTAGTTTATCACCATTGGCTAGTTTATCACCATCGGCTAGTTTATCACCATCGGCTAGTTTATCACCGATGGGGTGCCACGAACGGTTTTGCGGCCTGGACTGCCTCCTGACCTTTTTTCATCACGTGCACGTGCTGTGACGTGACACCAATTGTTGACTGCAAGTATTTTTCAGGTACCTATCATTTTTGCATACCAAAACACACATCTACATCACTCAGATTCATTTAATTCATAGGACAACAATGCTCACAATCTGACCAAAGATGGCGACACAACATCAACGATTTCTTGCATCGCGTAATCTGTTTCTTGCGTACGTCGTGTAGAAACGTGATGGAGAACTTCTATTAGCTGCCGATATTCCTTTTCATATTCAGTGTGGTTAATGGGCGAAACAGAGCATGAGAAGGTATGAGCATATACAACACAAACGTCAGATTATATAAAATGCGAACATTGGCATACCCATAGCCCTATGCTGTGAATCTGCTCTTTGAAATCGAGCGGATTGGATTGCGGCTTTACGACGCAATCGGCAGCTGATGCCGTATGGCGTCGCCTGCCTCTCACCCTGGCAGGAAGGGCGGGCATCGCGGGGAAACGAACCCCGTACCTCCGGCGTGCCACGTTACGGACCGAGCCGCTCATTTAGCCGTTCTGGGCCGGTTCTAAGCGTTAACCCGCCATAGGGAAATTTACTTAAAATCGTGATGTAGTCGGTGTAGCTACTAACTGACCGGCAAAACTAAAATTCGACGCCTGGTTCCAAGTGGAGCCAAGCTTTCCCTATAAGATGCACTACTCCTTGTTGCCGTAGTGGCCGTACTTAAGAGGCCAATTTGCATGAAATATTTGCATGCAAGCCGATTTTAACATTGGACATCCGTGAAAGTTACATGCAAATTGATCTTATTTCGTCCTCACCTTAGCGGTGTAATCATTTTCAAATTCGACGCCCACTTTCAAGTAAAGCAATATCCAAGGCAACTGCCAAAAATATTCGGGATGTCGTACTATTGTAACTTTAGAGGCCAAATTGCATTGCATTCGCAATTTGTTGCTGTAAATTGCCAAAATGCTTACTCGATGCTATAGTTCAACCAATTAGTCAGAGATTGCACACCTTTAACGTGATATATCACAAATATTCTACATTCGCGAGCACACTACATACATTTGTTTGCAAAATGTGCAATTGGTGTGCGGCAGCCATAAGATGAAACAGCTAATTACCATGATACGCCCATAAATTATTGGATGGCTTGAATTATACTGCATGTTTTTGGCAGAGCTTTCGTTCAAGCGCCAGCTAAGTGCCTGTGGATGCATTCAATATGTGCAAGCGTAGCGACGTGTGCCAATTTTACAACATTGCAACATGGTTTAAAATCAGTTGTCGTCTAATCCTTCGCTTAGTTTTTTGCTGCTTACCAATGATGGCATCTATACATATTCGCGTCGATAACGAACTAACAAGGACATTTGCTTGCAAGTGTTGCAAATGCATTGCAATCACAGATAATTGCATGATTCGCTGGTGCGGCCCAGTATTATCGAATTATTTTGATAAGATCGGTTTTCGTTACATTTTCGACACAATTTCAGATGTGCAATGCAAAAGGTGCGAAATAAAGCTAAATGTTGCACCAGGACTATGCAATGTTGCAGAATGGTTTGGATGTGAAAGGCGAACTTTGATTGTACTGTAAATGTGTCCATCGATAACAAACATACTAGTGCCATGACATGTAATGCAGCAACGTATGATTGCAAGAATTGCAAACATGTTGCATTAACGTAAAAACTGAGAAAAGTCCGAACAAATGTGATGCAAGTTTTTGCTGCCTGCTATAATTTTAGTGTTATTCTCGGCACAGACGCGACAAAATACAATTAGAAGATATTACACCAAAACTGTGTATATTTGATTTAGGAATATGCATAATCATTTCAAGTTAGTCACAAACAAAGTCACGAGAAGGTAGCTCTGACCTCGGGATTGCTAAACACCTTGCCTACCTCAGGATTGTCCAGGAACATTTCCCATTCAAACTCGGTCTAGCATGCCTAACACTGAGAGCAAGTAAAACAATCCTCTGGCTACTTACGTCAATCCATAATACTCGCTATCTACACACATCAACGAAGGAGGGACGCGCGGTACACGTACAATTAATAAAGGTGGGACGCCTCAACATATGGCTCCAGCATAAACGCACAACTACAGCGAATGTCGCACGCGCGCCAGAAATGTAGAAGTCCGCCTGCAGGGAAGGGCAGACGAAAACTCACACGTTACCAATATATTCCACTCATGATCGCTCAGTAATCCACTAAAGTTTGAACTTGTTGACTTCTTGCGAGGTATGTACAGTACGGATTGAGGAAAATGAGACACGGAATGCAAGACATGATAAAGCCTCGTGTAATGTTTGGCTAGCTGCTCAAGAAGTTGTCTGATATAATAATAAATATATAATATCCAGCAAATGGTCCTTGAAGCAATCGGTCCCTAACGAGACGCTCAGCTTAACCACTGAACTACCGACGACCTAAATTCGCGCGGAAGAATAATAGGAATATGGTAGTTAGTTGTGCATATCGTTCTCTAGATGGCAGTTTCCACAATTCTTAACAGAGATTAGATCACTTCTTGGTGAAGCATGAAGACAAATTAGTAGTTATAAGTTGTAACATTAGCACAAATAGTATTCAAATTGGCTTCGATAATCAACCCGCGCAGCTCCCTGAATCACCGCGACCCCCAACGCCATGGTGTTTACATTTTCAATAAAAAGTGACGCGCAATACCAATGCATAAACCACTGTTTGTGGCCATCGCACCTACGGTGAGCGGTTCGAAGCCATGGTACCCGCTGGATTTTGGAAGTTGATGGACAGATACCAAATTAGACAACCGAAAAACCATTGCTTAAACAGAGCAACAGATAATTTGTAACAGGTGCGAAACAGGCCATACGTACTATTCTCTCGGCGATCGTCAGATTTTGATATGACCAAATCACCGCAATCAGCGCGAGCTCTGCCTTCGAACGGCACGCATCTTGTCTTTTGTGCATCCTTCCAATAGATCGTGGCTTGGCCCAGAGCGTGCTGGTTAGCCAACGACGGAAACCAGAGCTTCAGCAACTACTCAACAGATGTCACCACTGGCATTAATGCCGTCCACCCAGTTTAGCCAGAGGTCGCCACGTGTCAGGAAGCAGCTCGCCGCGTCGTGCGCCACGTGATGAATCCAGCCCTCCTGCGAACACAAACGTAACGCACACAACGTAACCTGATGTGGCGGTCGGCTCACCTAAGACGAGTAAAAAATACCACACCGTAAACGCAAACAAATCCAAATCGCCGCGTCTAGCGCAGAAGAGTCCATCCAAAACATGGAATCTCTAACATAGGCCAGTTCAAATATCGCACTCTTAAGGCAGATAAGCTTCAAGTACAGCACGTCTAATATAAACAAGTTCAAAACACGGCACCCCAAGGGCAAACGATTTCAAGTGCTTGGCGGCTACCGCTCTGATCCCGGACTGCAGGTGAGGAACCTAGGGATGCTGGGGGATGGGGAGGGGTTGACCCCCAACTCGAAGCAGATTTAAGACTAGGTATATGGCATAAATTACACGCTTCGGGTTAGAAATGCATTGCTGAGGCCCAAGCCCGAGGAGGAGCGGTCTCCGCCAGTTAGTCACGCTGACCGCGCAGCCCTAAGGCAGTAGCACCAGGGATATCGGCCACCGAGCCCAGAGCCGATTTTGACTAGCAATAACATCATCCTATGTTATGATCTATGTTTAAGCGGGTTTTCTGGTCCAGTGCTTCTACAATGCGGCGCCAGCGATGTGCTGGAAACTCACTTCAAACGCGGCAAGGTGCATATTATAAAGTGATTAATGTTGCCGGACACCCATGGCCGTGATTGCACGCTACGAAAATTAAAGAGGGGACGGCTGACTGAAGGTAAACTGCAGACAAATGTCCAAATATTTAATATCCAAGTTGTGATAAATTGTTGTAAATTTCTACCTTAGCATTCGTGGCAGTTTGGCCCAGTGAGAAGCTGGATATTCAACATTCACATCACCTTACCCTACACCTCAGATCCGGGTTGTCGTGATAGAAATGCGTTGATGAAATAACTTCACGAAGTAACATCTAGGTGATATTCACGTAAGGAAATATTAATTCGGGAGAGATTATAGACAAACCGCATGAAGCGAACAAGTGTTCTAATACTGCATTATTGCTGGCTTTTCAAGCCTAGATTTCGATCACCAATTTAGGTTTTCGGGGTTGTACTTAATTTAAGAAGCAACCATATTTGCGGAGATTCCACAAGTAACCAGCTACGTCTACGTCTACGTCCGCCCAAGTCTTCATCCGATCCGTATCCGTGGCGCCATCGGTTATACAGATTCAACCGTTAAACCATGGAAAGCGAGGGAGAATACTTCCTCCACATCCGTCGGGCGAAGACTATAGCTCTCGCATTACAGAAATTGTGTTAAATGCCGAACAAGTTCATACAGTCATCCCATCACGTCCTCAGAAAACGCACAATATCTCCCTGCCTTGATCTGATTTTCACTGCGGTTCACGCTCACATACGTCGTAACATACACATACGTCAACATCCTTGCCTACATTTGTAGTTGGTGTTTACATTACCCCTTCCCCTTATGCTTATGGTCGCAACATACCCATGGCGTGTGTGGCCCTGTTAAGTATATGCGGTGTTTCGAAAGGAGTAAATTAAGGTGCAAAACGTCACTTCGCAAGATAATTCCAGCCATTTTCTGCAAGGATGGTCCTGGGTTCTCAGGCACAGCTAGTCAAACCCAGCAAACCCTGGTAGCCACACGCGTATATTTCGACTTTTTTGGGAGGGGGAAGGGGCACAATACATGAAAGCAATGGGCGGGCAAAAATGGATTTGGGAGTACGCTCCGTAAGGTCCCATGTTAAAAGTTTAAATCATTGGAGGGGCTAAGTGAGACAGGATTCCGCGGCGGTTACGCGTGCTACTGCCGTTACCGCCGCTGCCCGGTATAGCCGTCCTTTCCATGGCTGTTGCCAAGACTCCTTACCAATTACCCGAGGTCAGACACTTCCTTCCAACTCAAAGCCGCCAATGGTTCATCCATCCCTACCTTTGGCCTCTTCCCACTCACCTTACGCCTGTCTTCCGGCCGTAGTCTATACTGGACCTTCCTCATCGCGGACGTCTTCTCACCCATCCTGGTGTTGTTGTTGTTGTTGTTGTTGTTGTTGTTGTTGGCCCAGGCGGATCTTGCCTGGGCCCATGATGTTGAAGTGTCGCGTCCCGCGGTTGCTCTCGGCCCACTCTCGTCCCAGGCATAACTTGAGCTGGGCTTTTGCGGCATTGATGTTGATTGGTATCTGGTCTTGGTTAAGTATGGCCGCCTGCCTGGACACTTCGTCGGTTATTTCATTTCCCGGGATGCCGGCGTACCCCGGGACCCACTGGACGTCTATTTGATGTCTGCGGCCGACTCTCTTCATGCGCTTCCAGATCTCGTCCGGTAGTGGGTCCGTCTGGCTTGTTGGACCTGTCTTCAGGTGCACGAGGGCGGACTGGGAGTCGGTGCAGATGCGGATGTTTTGGGGGTCTCGAAGGCGGGCTCCCGCTGTTCCAGGTGTTTCAGTGCTTCGTTGAGGGCGTGGAGTTCAGTGATATAGCTGGAGGTGTATTTGCCGGCGGGAGTCCGTATCCTCCGAATTTCCTCCGGTCCCTCCAACACGACGATTCCGGCTCCGCCGTCCTCTGATCCTGCAGTGGTCGAGCCGTCCGTGAAGACCAGTACGTCGGCTTCCGGGAGCCGGCGTAGGGTTTCCTCGGCGGTCGTGCGTCGCTCCTCTGCCGGTCCATCCCGAGGTACGGTCCTGGTCAGGCTGGTGTGGATGGTGACGTTCACTGGTGCAGACTCCTACGGAGGGGTACTGGCCGCGATCATCAGCGGTTCTCTGGGGAAGGCGTCGAGGCCCACCGCTGCGGTCGTCTCCAGGCCCGTCCTTTCCCAGCCTCGATCGTGATGGAGGCGGCTCCGTGGCCTGTGTTCGGGCCGGAGGAGGTCCTGGGTCGGATTCCTCGGTAAGCTGCGCGAGTGTTTCTCCACTGCGATCGCGGCCAGCAGTTTACGCCCGTAAGTGAAGGGCTCCAGGACGGCTTCTCTGGTGAGCGCGCCCGTGGGCGTGTACCTTAAACATCCTGTTACTGTGCGGCAGGCCTGTCGTTGTGAAATCTCCAGTTCATTGACGTTGGTGTTACTGACACCCAGGCTCCTGCCGCATAGTCGGCGCACGCCCTGGAAAAGGCCACGTAGACGCTGCGCAGATCTGACGGCGTGCATCCCCACGTGTACCGCTGATAGCCCTCAGGATGTTATGTCGTTGCTTCATCCGCCCCTTGATGGACTGCATGTGGTGGTTGAACGTCATGGTGCGGCCTAGAGTGACTCCCAGAAAGGTGGGCGAGGGTGTATGGCTGATCGGTCGCTGCTGAAAGAGAGTCGCTTCCTTCTTGGCTTCGCTTGGATCCAGCGTGAATACGGTGGAAACGGTTTTTTTCTAGGCTAACCGTCATCTTCCATCTTGTCGCCCACCGCTCCAGCTTCTCCAGCGCCTCCTGCAGCTTACTCTCGGCCACGCTGATGTCTTGGTGGAGACTGTACATCGCCAGGTCGTCGGCGAAGAGTGACGTGTCCACCTCTGCTGGAAATTTATCGGTGATGTAATTTATCATAATGTTAAACAGCGCTGGTGATGTTACTGCGCCTTGTGGTGTACCGTCCCGGAGTAGTCGGAATTTGCTCCGCGCGCCGTTGAGTCGAACGCAAGCCTGGCGGTCGGTCAGGAACGCCTTGATCCAGGCGGTATAGCAGCGTGGGAGACCCATCTTCATCATCTTGTATAAGATGCCGGTCCTCCGTGCTTTATAGAAGGCTTGCGAAAAATTCACAAGCACTAACACCGTCCGCTTCTTCTCCTGCATGCCGTCCGCGATAGCCTGTGTCAAACGCAAGATCTGGTCTTCAGTAGACCGCTTCCTTCTGAAGCCAGCCTGGCAGGGGTTCAGCAGGTTTCTCTCCTCCAGAAAATATATGAGTCGACGGTTGACCAGACGCTCGCAAACGTTCCCGATGCAGCTGAGCAGGCTAATCGGCCTGTACGACTCCACCTTTTCCGGTGGTTTCCCCCTCTTCAGGATCGGTACATTCTCCGCTTTGGTCCAGGCGGACGGCACTTCCCCTTGATCCACGAGAGGTTGATCAGATCGAGGAGCCGCTTGCGGCCGCGCTCCCCCTGGTGCACGAGCATATCGTTGGAGACCTTGTCTAGGCCGGCTGCCTTCTTAACGGGCAGGCAACTTAGCTCTTGTTGTAGTTATGTGCTGGGGAAGGGGGAGCTGCAGCCGCCGCGACGGTGTCCGCACTGTTGACACGGTGTGCGCAGGTGGTCGGTGAGGCGGTGTCTGATCGGGCGGTCTTCTTTGACTCTGAGTTGGAGGTGGCTCGTCTTGCTGCACACTGTTACGAAGGCGTCGGCCTTTGTGCTGTCCTTTGATATCCTTCTGGAGCCGACTCGCAGGGTTTCGTCCTTTCGTCTGGTGGGCGCGGCGCGGCCATCAATGGCATGCACCGTACGCCGCACCTTCCCGATGTCAGTCCTCAGCGAGAGCCCAGAGGCGAAGCTGCACCAGGTCTCTTGTTTCGTCTTCAGGATGGTGTTGCGTGCCGTCCTTTCCGCCTCCCTCCATTTCCCGCCGGACGCTGGGTCTCTGGTGGCCCGAGCGCGCAGCTCGTCTCGCTTCTTCACCGCCTCGTCTACCTCCCGCGTCCACCAGGGCTTCGGGTCCTTTCTGGAACCTCGGGAGATCGCCACCGCTGCCGCGTTCAGGATAGCTGCCACCAGTGAATTGTTGGCCTCCTTTGGTGTGATATCCTCGGTCCACTCCGGCACCGATCCAAAGCTCTTTCCCACCTCCTCTTCGAACAGCATCCAGTCCGCTTTCTTGTACGCGTATCTTGCTGGGCCTCTTCCTGGGCCTTTCTTCTTCTTCCCTGTCTGGATATTGCATACAATGGGCAGGTGGTCCGTGGATGACGCGATCGTAGTCTCCCATTCAACGCGGCTGGTTAGCGAGGAGTGGTGGAGGGTGATGTCAGGGGCTGAAAGACCATAGGGCGGGGATCTACTCTGTCTGGTGGACGCTCCTGTGTTGGCGGCGATGAAATTACTCGCCGTAATCCACTCGTCGATTTCCTCCCCAATGTGGTTTTCTTTGACGTGGTGGTCCCATGCCGCGCTTTGTCCGTTGACATCTCCGCAGATGATGGTGTTTCTGTTGCTCGGCCACGAATCCGTGCTGAAATGCTGAGTGGGGGTGTCCGCTCCCGAAGGAATGGGCGGTACGTAGAGGTTACGACCATCAGGTGGTGCGGTCCCCGACCTCTACCACGAGGGCGTCGGTCGTGTCGTCGTTTGCTGCCGTTATCCTCTTGTCCAGTACTGTGTACGGCGTGCCTTCCCTAATGAGTGTGGCAACCCCGCCGCTGGCCGTGGTGCCTGTTCGACGGCCTCGACCTCGATCCTGTCTGAGAATATGGTATCCTCGTACCTGGAAGGGTCCTCAGGCGTCAGCTTGGTCCCTTGCAGGACCACGATGTTCGGCTTGAGATCGTCCAAGAACTTGAGCATTTCGGCTTTCTTCGACCGGACACCATCCGCATTCCACTGGAGAATGATCGTCTCGTCTGTAGTGGGTAGGCTTGTTGGTGTAGTTCTTGGTCTTGGTTGTCTTGTGTTTATGCGGCGTTGCGGTTGGGTCGGTGCGGTCGGTGTCCTCCCTACTGATGGGGTCGGTTGCCGCGGGGGCTCGCCCTGAGTCCTGGTCCGGGCGACGGCGGGGACGGGTTGGGGGGGGCGGCGTCGTCCCTCCTGGCGATCCAGTTCCCGCTGCGGCAAGGGCCGCGAGGGTCCTCCACTGGCAGCCGTCGCAGGACCACTCCTCCCCATGGCGTGCCATCCTGCCGACGGCCCTGGGTTGGAGCCCCGCGCATCTGCCGTGCCACCATCGTGCGCAGACTTGGCACAGCACCGAGCCCGATCCGACGTCGCCGTTACATCTTCCGTATGGGTAGGTCAGACGGGGGCCTGGGCTCGACTCTACATCCCTGGCTCGTAGTATCAGCAGAGCGCGGTGCGTCGGGTTACCACGCTCTGCCTGCAAAAACCCTGCCCGGGCACCTGCGTGACGTCGCCGAGGCGACTCCGGTGTGGTTGGAGGCCCTTTGGTTGGCCGGGCGGATGAGCGCCCGGCGTGACGCCGAACAACCTGCCCGGGTGCCGCGCTGTCCAGGGAAGGCACAGTCCGGGTCGAAGGCGGCAGTGTTAAAACATTGATTTCTCGTTAGGTGTGAGATTTCGAAACGATTGCAGTATGATGTCGAAGCCGTCATGGAAATAATGTCGTTTAATATACTTAGCTCCTTAAGGCCAAGTTTTAAGACAATTGCGCACATATAACTACCCGTTTTGCGTGTTTTAAGCGGTACCCAATTTTGGGATACCGATATCAACGACAACGATACAAATGCCTGTTCTATAAACTGGTATTGTGTAACATAGCACACTATAGTTAATCCCTGTATCTGTAATTGCATTGCGGGATGTTCGTTATCACGATCCCGGATCCTTTATAGTGAGCATAAGCACGATACTTATATACTGGATACTGTTAGAAACGAGGCATGAAGACTTCATAAACACGCACCAAGAAGCACGATGTCGATACTTCTTTGGGAAGGATGTCGATTCAGTGTTCAGTAAGTGGTACATTCCACCCTATTCCACAAATATTTTATCACTGGAAGGCGGCTGTCATCGGTCCGGCAATCCTGGTAGCCGACTTCCTCTCTCATCATCGTCTGACTATCGATATGCATAGTCAGGGCATTTACGACGCGCGCCAGCACGTTTGTGACAGTGGCTGGAATAACATTTACTCGCTGCATTGCAGCAGCATTGAATCAGCAATGTTGAATCTCAACCATCTGGTATTGATCGCCACTCAGAATTCGTTTTTACTGGCGCAGCCTCTGCCTAGAATGGTGACTGCTGGCTGGACCAGGGTAACTTAATAATGAGCATTGCTTTAGTCTGTTGAAACAGATGACGCCATAATGTGGCCGTCATTCGTCTCCTGTCGGCTTTGTGAAAAAGTAAACATGCTTTAGACATACTTGCGATTGGATCTTCTTTCGCTCAGAAGTTGTTGCGGTGTACTGCCAAGGCCTCCTTTAAGGAATTTTAGCTAGGTAGGATTTCTTGCTCATACCTAATCAGACCAATATGGCGTCATGCACAATAACAGACGCTGTCGTAAAGCGGTGTTGGACAAGCACCGCGTTCTGAACGAAAAAAAATGCATGCCCTTCAAGCAGTGGCGTAGCCAGGGTTTGGTCTAGGGCCGGGGGCGAAAATCTGACGATAAACCCCTACCCATGGAACACACCCCCTCCCCCACATTTTTCGAAACTTTTCGGACTTCGGTAACTGTATTTTGAATGACCCTATATTTCTATAACATTATATATACATACATATATATATATATATATATATATATATATATATATATATATATATATATATATATATATATATATATATATATATATATATATGGATATATATATATACACATATATATATATATATATATATATATATATATATATATATATATATATATATATATATATATATATATATATATATATATATATATATATATATATATATATATATATATATATATATATATATATATATATATATTTATATATATATATATATATATATATATATATATATATATATATATATATATATATATATATATATATATATATATATATATAAATAAATACATATATATATATATATATATATTTATATATATATACATATACATATATATACATATACATATATATATATATGTACCTATATAGGCCAATATGGCTAAATTCGTGGGGACATAAGGCACTCTGAGCCGGTGTAGCTGATGCGCGACCCGTCATCAAGTCCAACAGTCCGGTAAAGGCCAGAAAGAAAAACAAACGATTCAGATGCCGACAACAACCAAGAAAAGAAAAACTATTATGGAAAATATATGGATATTAACACATCCCTAATGACGGCATTAATTTTATTAGCTTCATTCAAAACAATTGTAATTTCTAAGTGACCTGCACAGGACGTGTCAAATACAACGTGTGATGACAACAAAATGTACTGGACTCGTCCCATTCTGGCTTCACCCTCCTCCAGCTTCCAAGCGTCTTCTTCCTTTGCTCTGAGCCGAAAACTCTGCATGAAAATCCTGAAATCCAAGAGCGGATTTAGCAATGTCGTGACGGCTGTCCTGGCCATGTATTTGTATATACTGATGGCTCTCGAGTGGCAGAAAGAACTGGTGTTACATTGGCGTGTCATGATGTGGTGTGGAGAGCACGTCTCCAAGATTCGACGCTACCGAAATACAATGCCCGTCACACCCCCTGGCGGATCCAGGGAGGGGCCATTCCGGCCATGCCCCCCCCCCGTCCCGAAGCGCTTAAAAATTCCGGTCATGCAGCCGAAACCAACAGAAGTCAACTAAATTAAAGTGCAGTAACCTTTGCCGAGGTAAAAAAATAGCGTCCGGATGAAAGAATCTCCAATTTCAAAGGATTTTTAACATAATTGTTTGGAAGCCAGTATGGCTGCATAGTAGAATCTGACACACATCGAGAGTTCCATGCTGCTCAAGTTCTGCTTACAGCAAGAGTTGACAAAATCGGATCCGCCAGTGTACACGTGCACGAATATTGACGTGGCACAAGACGTTGCACGTGAACGTGAACGTTTTCGTAAACAAGAACAAAAATCTGGTAACATAGGAACGGTGGAGGTAGGCCGGGGCCCCTACACAGGAAATTATGTTGTCAATTATTATTTTATTTTTATTTTTATTTTTTTGTAATGGGCCCCTTTGCCAAATAGTGGTCGAAATCCGGTGCTTTGAACCAAAAATAGTGGGAGAATGAGCACCTTCCAAATCCGTTCGACCCCTCCCCTGATGCAATTCCTCGGTACGCCACTGGGGGAGGGGGAGGGGGGCTGACGCCGAAAACCGAAAGTTGCCCCCCCAAACCGGTGGGCTAGATCCGCCAGTGGTCACACCAGTCTTATTTGTATCACTGGACACTCGTGAGCCAGATTAGCTTTCCCCTTATTGCCATTTTAAGCCCTTAGCGTAACTTTGCATTGCCCGGATAACGTTTAGCCGGTACAGTAACCTTCCCACCAGGCTGACTGGCAATAAGCCATCAGCAACCAAAAAAGAACACAAAAGCTATCTTTGGGTCGGAGGAGCTCCAGCACTCAATAAGAGATGTAGACTAACCATGTGATAAGGCGATCATCAGCTGCCCATAAAAAAAACTAGAGCAACTGAGGGAGTAAGAACAGCCACGCAATAACGCTGAAGATTTAATTTAATTTTCAACAACAACCGCATTTGAAGCTAGTAGTATGTTAATATTAGTATTACGTTGATAGTATGTTAAAACTGACGTCGTGCAATCGCCATTATCCGACTATATACAGATCCACGGTACTGACATCGGAGGTCCGACATCCAATTCAGTACACACTTCATGTTCATGCAAATGCTACATAGGTCATGTGTGCTAACCTTACATAGCAACTAGTCGCTGTACTGCTACACCGGAATTCCCAACACCCAGGAACACTGGAGCGCAACATAATGTCCAAACGTCAGAACATTCGAGTGCAAAGCAACTCCAAAATTAACATGTAACTCTAAGGAGGTTTTAGACTTTATGTCGTCCTGGATATTCTGCGCCTTGCACATTCTGTTGCATCACGGAGTTCTTAGTTGTTAGACATTCTGTTATTTAAACGTTATTACGCTTAGACATTCTGACCCAGTGCCGAACTGTCTGCAGTCGAAACCTGAATCGTCCTGCAGCTTTGGAAGAATTCGATAGCTGCTGCTGGAATGAAAATAAAACGTTATAGATGTTGCATGCAGGGTACTGTCATGCTCCTTCCGTTGCCATTACATTGACATCGTTCAGAACGTCGGACCAACATGATGAGTGACGACACTTGATAAAAATTCCGATATGGATTGGTGCTGCTGTAGCTTGGCAGCAAACACCGGACAGGTTCTTGATATTGGTGCCGGCTTCGGTGCAGGTTGCTGCTTGAGTCTGAGCATGACCTTGGTCTGAGTTTAGTATAAATGCCCCTACCCGGGGGGCCTGAGCGCTTGCAGTTGTAGTTGTTAAGGACTTTGGGTGTAGCCACGGGTGTCAAGTCGTAGCTGAGGTGCAAGTGGAAAAGCGTAAGTTCTAGCACGCAGGATTGCAACGAAAATTTTCTCCTTTTTCTCGAAGCCCAAATATTGCAAACCTCCCTACGGATGAATCCAGTCTGGATGGGATCTGGAAAACTGAACGGTAGATGCTAATGCTGTGAATTCATTTCTTCTTATTTTGATTTCAGAATTAGTACGGAGAAAAAGTATTTTGTACCAAATGAAAACTAGGTATTGCCTTCAATTCAAAACTGAAAATTGTTCACTTGTTTTCCATACAATTGAGTGGAATCGTTTGAAGATGACTGCAAGTTTATTGCTACATGATATAAATTGTGTTTCTGATGTCAGAAGGAAGATAGAAGTATTTTCACTGGATTGGAATGCACCAATATCTTCCCATTTAAGTTAAGACCTTCAAAACAGAGATCTAACTGTGCATTTCATGCATTCCATAAGATAGGAGTGGGGATGGTCAAGTGGTTAAGGTGTTAAGCTCTGGATGCCAAGGTTCCAGGTTCAACACTCACACAGCTCAGGACATTTCCCAATCCTGTGGCCCACTGGCAAAACAGTGAGCAGTCATGAAATCTAGACAAACATTGTTAGCTCTGCCATTAACATTAACAGCATCACAAGGAACTTCCAGCCTTGATAGAAGGTTGAAGGTTACAGACATGTCTGGCTGCAAATAGGTAATCTTTACCTTTCGGCCGACATATACTGCCAAGGTTAGTGATTTGTAAAGAGGTGTACAGTGATGTCACAGGAGTCAAGGAAGTGATGTCACAGGAGTCGGGTGTCGATGACGGGCACTAACATAACCTAACCTAAATTAACCTAACCTAACCCAACCTAACCTAACCCAACCTAAGCTAACCTAACCTAGCACATCGACACCCAACTCCTGTGACGTCACTTCCCTGACTCCTGTGACGTCACTGTACACCTCTTTACAAATCACTAACCTTGGCAGTATGTGTTGGCCGAAAGGTAAAGAAAGCCTGCAAACATTCCTGGTCAGGAATAAATATGGAATTAAGCCAAAAACATAGGTTTTCTATGTCAGAGTATTGAATTGAGTGCATGAAGTGTTGAATTTCTCTCTTTATCATGCCTGTGACACACCAGGTCCAGGTAATTATATGCAATGGGCTATATTTATACAGTGAAGATTATGATCATGTATTTCTTTGCCAACTGAAAAGTAATCATTTGCAGAGAAAATGAGTCGTCACATCATCTTTTTCATGTTAAAATACACTATATTATAAAAAATACAAAGAATCAAATTTTACATTGATCTCCAATAATACCATTTGTTACACATCATCAATGCAGCCACATGTTGAAAATTTGGTAAATTTTTACTTGAGGCCTGATATGGCATTTCAAGAAGAAATATGCTAGCATGGTTGAACTTGCATTTCTGGACCAATTGGAGAAAAAAAAATCGAGAAAAATGTTTCTGAATGTAGTCAATATGATGTGACCATTCAATTATGTTGCAAATGCATGCTTTTCAGTTTGTGGCAAGCTAATGAGTCATTCCTTGTCAATGCTAGATAAAATTATCAGCAGGATTTTTCATAGTTAAATCTGGTAGTATTCCATATACCTAAGGAGATGGTCCTGGTTGTGCATAATCAGTGTCCTCATCACTGGAGTCCTTTGTTGGTATGGCAGTTAAAGCTTTAACAGTTAGGCTTCAATAATTTCAATAAAATCTGACTTCAAGTAAAAAAGAATACTTAAAATTCTGGAGGATTTTGCTGAATTTGATTCCATGCACATATAGCTAATATATAGTCTGATCCACATTTCCTATGCATGTGGCAGGGCTTTCTTTGAGTATTTTGCCTCCCCTCAGCCCACTGAACATAGCAAAAACTTGGTTTTATGCAAAAGTCAGTATGGAAATCTTGCTTTAAAAGTTATGGCTGTGATTATCAGTATGTTGTTCTGAAGCTTGACAGTGAGCTATGCTGAAATTTTCCACACAAGCTGAAAATGTGAGGCATGGATGGTCTACTGTGAAAAATGATTCTTGCTCCTGCCAATTTCTGTTGTCAATTACACATTGCCCACCCACTGAAAATTGTTTGTGCAGTTACTGTGGTGGATGAATATTCTGATTGAATTTCCCATTGTCTTGTTGCAGCAGGTATGCCAACTGAATTTTGGCACAGTATCTTGCTGAATTAGATATGCCCACTGAATTTCCACACAATGGCTCACTATGGTGGATATGTCTGCTGCAATATGTACATGTTCCAATCTGGTGCGTAAGTATTAGATCAACCATTCAGAATTGCAGAACAAGGGATCTATGAACCAGGCTTCTTGAAGCTTATCTAGTAGCTTTGCAGTGTTGGTGCATTCAGTCAACATTGTACAATTGAACTGAAATTCACTGTAGAGTTGTTGGGCCAGTGTTCATGCAACAAGCTTCCCTTACTATAAGACCTTGAATCCTGATCTATACTGTTACCCAAGCATGAATTTGGACAAAATGTATGCTTACAGAAATAATAATATTCACCATGTAAAATCACAATCTTGAGGGTTGACAAAGACGAAATGATCCCTGAGTTGTCACCATTACTTTTTGATTTTGATTTGGCTATGACTCTAAAGAGCATTGCTGTTATTGTGGTGCATGTTCCAACATCAGTTATTGTGGTGCAAGATCCAACATCAGTAGGTTCAAGGTGATGAAACATTGGTAGGTCAGGTTAGGTTTTGTTAGCTTTTTATTTGGTGATTTTCAACTACTCTTCATTGCATATCACCCCACCAAAATGCCATATTCCACCCCATATTTTGTTCCATATTTTGTTGGGAAAGAGGTAATAACAGGTATCTGCATTGTTAAGTGTTTTTTTTTGTTCTTGAATGCTGTTTGAATGAATTTGATGTTCTTTTCTTGGTGAACTGACTACTTATTGAGGTATAAGTACTTCAACTTGGACTGCTAATATCTTGAAAAGTTGTCATTTTTGAAAGAAATGAAATATAGTTTATATACAAAATGCATTCAAATCACATGACAAAGCACCATAAATGGAATATTTTTAACCAAAAGTTTGCCTGGGTGCTTCTTCTTGTTGTTTACAAAAACTCATTGTGGGCATATGCGTATATAATAAGCTCTGCATGATCAATGTTGGGCTGGGGGCCATATGTGCAGCACCTGAGGTATGGGGAGTGGCACAGGTGTTGATTTATGAAAATTATTATTATTATTATTTACATTTTTGGTGAGGGGTGGGAGGAAACGTGCAGACCCAAGTTGATGGGGGGGGGGGGTGGCACACTCTATAGGGTCCTGTGTTAAAACTTGAATTTTTGTTGTTGGGGGGGGGGAAGCAAAGCCAACATTGAGAGGGCACTTGTCCCCTCAAAAGTATATAAAACAACATCCCTGTGGAGTGTTATCTGTGGATTGAGGGTATTGCTAGGTAATCTTATGTTATGTTGTTCTATTGTTTGATCATCCTGTTATGTTGCATTGCTTGGAGGAGGGTTAGAATAATGGGATGTTTGTTGATATTATGTGTCATCCTCTCCAGAAAGTTATCCTCATTATTCTCATGTGGAGATCAAATGCTGCTGTTTAGCAATGAACTGCTGTGTGATGAAGTGCTCAAGATTCACTGAAAAGTGCAAACTAATATTATGATGTCACAGGTTTGAAGAGAAGTATCCTGTCCATATTTTGTTCTCCAAAATTTTGTTCTCCACATCCCATATTTGAAAATATGATTCCAACCCTGGCTATGAGTGCAGCATGTAGCTGCTTGTTATGCATAGTTACATTGTATTCAGTGCTCCCAGAACCCCTGATGCCATATGGGGTAATAAAGGATTGATGATCTATGATGATGTCTCGTGATTTTGGATGACCTCAAATGCTGTTGAAAATGCTAAAACATTGTTAGGATTATCAATATCAAATCAAAGATAACCATGAATTCAAGAATTTGTTGTCCATAAACTCAGCATATTGTCATAAGCATGCTGACAAGAGCAGCTTAGGTGTTCTTCAGACCATGACCTGACCTGAAATCACAGCATGAAGTAATTCGGGAAAAATATACTTAGCTAGCTTAACTTTAGGCTCCAAAGTGTCCAGGTGTCCAGTTTTACACCAAGCAGCATGAAAGGCTGCTATTAGTGTCCATGTATAAAATAACCTTTCCAGTCATCATTCCCTTAGAACAAAATAAAAATAAACGATCCTTCTCCAACTGATAGGTACGTTGTCTGTATAACTTGGTTACTTTTCTGTTCTTCCACCCAGAAAGCAGAAGAAAATTTCGAAAATATATTCTGCCTTGATTTCATGCTAGTTTCTTCATTGTGGTACATGGCCTCGTTCACTTCAGTTTGACATATTGGCCACAGTTTTTCAGCAGCTGTGCCTGCGCGATGTGAAGAAATCACGAAAACAAATACAAGTTTATGTCTTTAATTAATTTGTAAGACTACATGAATGCAAATTATCCAAACCAGTGATTGTGACTGTGCCAACAAGTGTGAACAACTATGCACGGTAAAGTGTGATGGGATTTGGGCGCTGTATGACCATCGCAGTCGATGCGCCCCTAAGCCCAAATAACCAACCGACGGTATCAGGAGCCTAGGTAACCATGAGTAAAACCAGACGTCTCTACAGGTTGTCATCGCCCACCTGACCACCGCCTGAGTAACAGCTTCACCATCACGTCTTTGCAGGTTGTTATCACCCACCTGACCACTGACTGATCAACACCTGCACAAACACAACCGTGGGCGCAAGATGTGCGGTCGAACTGCTTGGTAAGTCTTGATCGTCACTAATATATATATATATATATATATATATATATATATATATATATATATATATATATATATATATATATATATATATATATATATATATAAATAATATATATATATATATATATATATATATATATATATATATATATATATATATAAACATATATATGGATACAAGTGTCATGCACATGGACAAAACCATCAATGTATTTACCTGTTGTCTTCATGTCTTTTCAGCACGCTTGGATCGGATAGACTATCACTAGCGACCAGCTATAAACCAGCTAAAGGGCAGCACAAGGGAAACAGAACATTTAAGAAGACAAGATGGGTCGACCAGCCAGGAGGAAAAACATACCACCCATCTCACAACATTGGGCCTACTGGTACGGCACCTGATTCAACCAGAAGGTTGTAGTGGTAGTTCTTGCACCGCATACCATTACGCCAGCGTCTGGTGCCATCGGTGGCGCTGGACGAGGGAGGGCAAGAGACGGGCCATGGAGCCCCCTACTGCAGGATCTGACGGTATCCCCGACAGGGAACTGGTGGACCGACGGCGACTGCGCTCACTTGTCAGCCAGTGACGACTATGTTTGATGGTGCGGATGGTGTGCAGCTCGCATGGCAGATGTACGCGGAACCACATTCGACTGCACTGTTTTCTGCAGTTACCTCGCTTGTCACTAGCAGCAGTTGAACGACTATGTTTGATGGTGTGCGGCTGCAGGAACACGCATGGCAGATGTACGCGGAACCACATTCGACTGCACTGCGTTCAGCAGGTACCTCGCTTGTCGCTAGCAGCAGTTGATGAACACAAGCAGCTGCATGACCTCTGTAGTCGATGCGCCCCTAAACCCAAGATGACCACAAACCCACACACAGCTGATGCGCCTCGAAGTCCAAGTAATCAACCACCCTCGCTTCTCAAGCGCCCCCAGTGGCGGATAGACGTGTGTCGGCGAAGTGTGTGGCAGCGACTCTGGGTTTGCAGGTGCCCTTCCCGTTCTGATCCGCGGGGATCACGTCAGCTGCCCGCAGCACGACCAGATGCTGATGCCCATGCGATGGGGTCTGGTGCCCTTCTTCCATAAGGTATTAAACATGGTCCACGCTTATGTTGGATCATTTGAAACAGCTGTGTGTACTGAGGTGAATATACTGGTGGTAAAGTACTGGAGTACAAGTACTGAATTGTACTGGTCCATGGCATTTTGAAGGTTTTCTGTAGTTGATTGGTTCGTTCGTTTATTCAATTTGGCATGTTGGTAAAATAGCCATATATATATATATATATATATATATATATATATATATATATATATATATATATATATATATATATATATATATATATATATATATATATATATATATATATATATATATATATATATATATATATATATATATATATATATATATATATATATATATATATATATATATATATATATATATATATATATATATATATATATATATATATATATATATATATATATAACACACACACACACGCCAGTTCGATACCCTAGTTACCTCTCTTACTGTTTATCTCCAGTTCGGTGTACCTGCCAGTTTGTGCTAGTGTGACATTGATATTGGGCGGTGAGACCCATTGCCAAAGATGGCTGCCAACGGCAATGCACGAGCAACTATCAAGAACGAATCTCGCGTTGTGTTTCAGGGTGATATTTCCGATATGAAGCTGACTACTTTCAACGCCCGGTCCGAGGACTTCTTGCAGAAGACCATGTTCTCACACCCATTCAAGAAAGGCCAGAGGTATGTTTTGTTCGTTTTTCCATCCACATTAGTAGAGTAACCACTTCAAGATTATGGATTTTCGGACATGCCAAATGCGTCCGTTTAAAAACTCCATGGTTTACGAATGATGTTAGAGGTCGGGATGCTTTTGACAAGGAGTTTAAGAAACCAATTAAGTGTCTTGCCAAACAAGAGCCAAGACGCGATTCTTAATTCAGTATGGTTAGAGCACTTGTATACATTGGTTTCCCCTGTCCTACCTAAACGTGTATTATACAGTTCAATGAAAATTGTGCATCTACTATTTGACATTCTAATTACATATTTGACGGAACATGGTGTCTGTTTTTATTTGCATCTGACATCCAAATGGAACCAAATTTGGACGCACTGTACTGGCGGCACGTTAAACTCTCGGCTGAAGTGCCGATGAACTGGAATTATCAGATCGGATGGTGGGCTTAGTGTCCAGACAGTAAGCTGCCTAGCATATGAATATGTTCCATAAAGACAACCCAACAACAAATAATTTTTTAATCAAGTTGATGAGGTGTGGCAGCTGACGTGAGACAGAAACGGCAGATCCTGTGCTACTAATACAATAAATACGGCAGCCTTTGTGCCGGAGCATGAACGGAGGAGTACCTCAGGGGAGCAGTGTGTGCGTTATCCACATATTTGTACCTTTCAATTTAACTTGCCCGATGCTGTTTCTGTTTTGTCGGTCAGGTGTGTGATAGTCTGCGACGGATACTACGAATGGAAGAAGAACGGTAACACCAAGAAGCCCTACTTTCTGCATACCGATCCAGATGCAAAAGTAAGGAGGAACTCGCTCGCACCCACGCCCGATGTGTCGTGCGTGCGTCGCAATCGTAACAAGGTGCACGTGAAAAGTGAGACAAGTTGCAGGGATGCTCAACAAAAGAATCACTTTTCGCTTTGCCGTTCTTTGGAGTTCTCAGCTTGAAAAGTTAGCTTAGCATTCCACCATGTCTCCGTATAATTTTTTACCCTCGTCTTTCTGTGGGATATTTTTTGCCACATCGACTTTCGATGTGGTTAAAAAATGTCTACGTTTTTAACCCGCGTCTTTCTGCAGGATATTTGTTTAACCACAACGACTTTCGATGTGGACTTTTAGCCACATCGGGCCTGAGAAGCCCGATGTGGTCGACAGTCTGGCGTTGGACCGGCAGGTTGCTGTTTATTTACCCTTTAAAATGTCATACGATAGTGCCAATTGACCACCGTGGGCGCTGCGCCCCAAAGCTCCAACATTGGTCGATGGAAATATATCGTTCCGACGTCGGGAACTTAAATTTTACGCCAAGAAAAGCCGCGGTGCGAAGTCCTCCCCCACCCCCCCAAAGATCCCATAAGATGGATGGAACGCGCCTAAACCAGCCTCAATCATCATCCGCGAGCTGAAATATTTCGTCCGACTGGTTCCACTGCTTTGTCAACAGATGAATCAAGGCCGACGAAAGTATGAAGTTGTTGCCATTCATTGGTCGATGTCGAACAACACACTTTGCCGCCTTTAGCAGTTTATGGAAAGCATAATATTTTCATTCAATTTCAGTGGGACGAACGCGACTACGCCAGTAACGTGAGCGACGATAAGCTCTGGAACGAGGACGGCGGATGGAAGGGACGAGGTCTGACCATGATGGCTGGCATTTTCGACACCTGGAAAGGGGTGAGTCGAAGTGTGCGTACTGTTCCCGCCGCCTTACGTGTATCTGGACCTGGTGCCAGATGTATTTCTATCAATATTGTTGGGTTGAAAAGAAATAGGGCTACGTTTCGGTTTGGCTATGATGCATGGTGACTACCACTACATTTCCCCTCAGCATTATGGTGTGTGTGTGTGAGGGGGGGGGGGTGATACTCATCATGCTTCCACACCGACTGCCTTAGCGAAGCCTTGTGAGTGAGTTGACGTGTCTCCGACCGTACAGGCCGGCGACGAGCCACTGTACAGCTGCACCATCCTGACGCAGGCATCCAACAGCAAACTCCAGTGGATCCACCACCGGATGCCGGTGTTCCTTCGCTCGACCGAGGTCATAGAGGTGAGTCGATGGTCTGCGGGGTGAAGTTGCTCCCGCCTGATATTTGTAGATGTGCTGTTTGTGTGATGTTCCCGCCTGAAATTGACACCGATGTAATGGTGTTTTTGTTATGGTGTGTTCCAACTGTGAAGGGCGGTAAGGAGCCGGCCGTGCCGTGAAGCGACTGACGAGGCAGCGATCGGCCAAATGCGCGGGAGCACTCGGCGCGTAATCGCGAGGTCGGTGATTCGAATCCACCCAGGTAGAACTTTTCCGTGCATTTGGACGGTCTGTTTTGTCCACAGCGATGCGACAAGTCGGTCCTTTCCCAGCTCAACAGCTGGAGTACGCCATGTAAATAATTATATCGTGGCTATAGCATGGCCATTCACTTGTCTTGACCCCAGCCGCCGATGTGGCGCGTCATGCAGCATCAGACATCGACACTGAGACTCGCGGCCGGGATTTTAAATATGAGGATGCGTGGCACCTGGCGTAGTGTGTTGGTATTGTCACGGTTCTTGTTGTCACTGACGACAAAGCGCAAGGTGTTCTGTCGTACATGGTTGGGGCTGGGGAGTGACACTGGCTGTGTCTCTGCAGGGTTGGCCGACGAGTGACATTGACACTTCTGCAGGGTTGGCTGACGTGTGGCACTGGCTATGCATCTGTAGGGTTGGCAGGCGAGTGACACTGTTTGTGCTTCTGCAGGTTTGGCTGACGAGTGACACTGGCTGTCTCTGCAGGGTTGGCTGGCGAGTGACACTAGCTGTCTCTGCAGGGTTGGCTGGCGAGTGACACTAGCTGTCTCTGCAGGGTTGGCTGGCGAGTGACACTGGCTGTCTCTGCAGGGTTGGTTGACGAGTGACACTGTCTCTGTAGGGTTGGCTGGCAAGTGACACTGTCTCTGCAGGGTTGGCTGGCGAGTGACACTAGCTGTCTCTGCAGGGTTGGCTGGCGAGTGACACTAGCTGTCTCTGCAGGGTTGGCTGGCGAGTGACACTAGCTGTCTCTGCAGGGTTGGCTGGCGAGTGACACTGGCTGTCTCTGCAGGGTTGGTTGACGAGTGACACTGTCTCTGTAGGGTTGGCTGGCAAGTGACACTGTCTCTGCAGGGTTGGCTGGCGAGTGACACTGGCTGTCTCTGCAGGGTTGGCTGACGAGTGACACTGGCTGTGTTTCGGCAGGGTTGGCTGACGAGTGACACTGTTTGTGTTTCTGCAGGGTTGGCTGGTGAGTGACACTGGCTGTGTTTCTGCAGGTTTGGCTGACGAGTGACACTGGCTGTCTATGCAGGGTTGGCTGACGAGTGACACTGTCTCTGCAGGGTTGGCTGGCGAGTGACACTGTCTCTGCAGGGTTGGCTGGCAAGTGACACTGGCTGTGCTTCTGCAGGGTTGGCTAACGAGTGACACTGGCTGTGTTTCTGCAGGGTTGGCTTACGAGTGACACTGACTGTCTCTGCAGGGTTGGCTGGCGAGTGACACTGATTGTGTCTGCAGGGTTGGTTGGCGAGTGACACTGTCTGCAGGGTTGGCTGGCGAGTGACACTGGCTGTCTCTGCAGGGTTGGCTGACGAGTGACACTGTCTCTGCAGGGTTGGCTGGCGAGTGACACTGTCTCTGCAGGGTTGGCTGGCAAGTGACACTGGCTGTGCTTCTGCAGGGTTGGCTGACGAGTGACACTGGCTGTGTTTCTGCAGGGTTGGCTGGCGAGTGACACTGACTGTCTCTGCAGGGTTGGCTGGCGAGTGACACCACTGACGAAGCTGCAGTGGCGCTCATCACACCTGAGGATTCGCTGGCCTGGCACCCCGTTTCGCCCGACATCAACAACGTGCGCAACAAGGAGGCCACCTTTGCTCGCGTCACGGAGACTAAGGAAGCCAACTTCATGTCGTCCTGGCTAAAGAAGGCCGACAAGAGGCCCGCCGAAAGCGATGTCGATGGTACCAAACCGAGCAAACGCTAGACCTCTGTCGTGCGGGAGTCGGACGCCAGTGCGATGTGTGTGGGACTCACTGCTTGCTTGAAATCACTGCAGACCTATCTGGATTTCCAGGTGCCCTGCGTGTGGTTAGTTGTACCTGTTCGTAAGTGCTGGAGTCGTTGATCGTAGGGTGATACTTGAACCAAGGAAGGTCGTTGATCAGGGGACGAGTGGTCTAGGGGTAAGATGCTCGTCTCGCAATCGAAAGATTGTGGGGTCGAATCTCACCTGTCGCCACTCTTCGCCCGCGACCAATCGGCGTGAGAGATTGGCGACGCTATATGACTCAACGGTCGACGTGTCGTAAAACCAATAACCAACCAAGGTCGTTGATCCTTTAAACAGTAGGGTGGAGGCGGTATGGAATGGCTTGAGCCAAGATATCGCTGCTATTCGTATGTCACGATGTGTGCAGTCGTATTCCTTTTGTCAGTATCTGATGTTAACATAGGACAGCTTGGTCACGTCACTGGCGACTGTCGTGAAGTTGTTCGGCGTGGAGTCACACGCAGCTACTCGTGTGGCGCGACTATGGTGTGGTCTAGGAGTAGTAAGTAACCGATTGTTTTCCGTCAAAATGTGTTTTTTTTTGCTAAGCATTCAGCAATTTTGCATCTTCACTTGTGTAGCCGTCTTCCTCTTCTCGTCGGGAAGAGCAGGAGCTGTAATAGAGGTTGGTCAGCTTCTCGAGTCCCTTCTCAGGAAGAGGTATGCTTGTCGCATTCTATAATGAAGCAACTATTTATTTTTAATGCAGTGTAGCTTACGAAACTGTGCGCACTTGTAGTGTGTCGCTTATTGCTGGTGGTACAGGTGATGACTGCGTAAGCCATAGGAATGGGGACGAGTGGTCTAGGGGTAAGATGCTCGTCTCACAATCGAAAGGTTGTGGGTTCGAGTCTCACCTGTCGCTACTCTTCGCACGCGACCAATCGGCGTGAGAGATTGGCGACGCTACATGACCCAAGGGGCGACGTGTCGTAAAACCAATAACCAACCAACCATAGGATGATTTTGCTTTTTTAATTCGTTAGTTTTGGCGTCACCGTTGCTGAGCACAAAGCAGGAGTCAATTTGGTCTACCATGGTGGTATGTCACGTTGTGATACACACAATACACATGACCACAGAAGTTCGTGTACATGTATGTTTGATCAGATGTCATGTTCGAACTGGTTGCTAATCAGTATGCCAAGCATGCTATCTACAGTTCGTTGAAAGAGCTGTGGATTATCAAACGACGACGCATGATTTGAAAGCTAAGCATGCGCTGGCTGTGAAGGTGCGATTTGATACACTGCGACACCTGGTTCGCCGCGAAATGCCATCTTGGCGCGATCGATGTCACTAACCTAGGTTGACCTTGAGATCAGCAGTGAGACTGCTTCGTGTGAGAACACTTCAACACGTGGAATGTCAGAAAACGTTAGCTCTACTAAAAGAAGCAAAAATTACGATTTCACCAGAAATTGAGCAATCAGCCGTTGGGCAATGACGTCCCAGTGAACATGCCGAGCTCGGGCCTGCGACGTCCCGCAGCTGGACCGATCGGCGGCTGGCCGGGCGGGGAGGCCGCTCGTGCCGACGGCCAGTCCAGCTTGGCCACAAGTTTTGCCAACATTGCCATCACATCCGGTCGAGCGCTTCCCGCCGTCGATCCGCTGGTCGGACCGACGCTGCCTTCCCGCCGTCCAGCCGAGATGTTCTCGACGTTGACCCGTACCAATGGTCACTGCTGACTGCCGCCAGAGCCAAGGCCACACTCCGACCCATTGGTAATGCTAGAGGAATGGGAACAGTGATACATTATTCGTTAAATAGGGTGGAATATGCCACTTGTACACTGAGTCGACATCCTTCCCAAATAATTATCGACATTGTGCTTCTTGGTGCGTGCTTGTGAAATCATCATGCCTCGCTTTTAACTAGCCCGTTTATATGTATGATGCCTACGCTAATCATAACGAATTCGGAATCGTGATACGAATATTCCGTAGTGCAATTACAGGTAAAGGGGTTGCCTATGATGTGCTATGTTATACAATACCAGCTTATAGCATAGGTATTTGCATCGGTAGCATTGATATCGATATCTCCAAATTTTTACCTCTCAAAACACGCAAAATGGATAGTTATATGGTACTATGTAATTGTCCCAAAACTGGGTTTTAAGGACCTAAAAAACAGCATTATTTCCATAGCGATTTCGGCATCCCACTGTACTCGTTTCGACATCTCACACCTAACGAGAAGTCATTATTTTAACACTGAATGGGAATGGTCACTCATTGGGAGCAGCATGACCAGGACCAGTCAATCTCAGTGAGGACCTTTCCCCATTGCCGTAGCATTACTGGGTGGACGGGATGGAGCCCGGTTGGCTCGGGCCATGGCCCTGCAGTCGTCGACATGGGTGCGGCATTCTCACTCACAATTCTTCAGACTAGGCTCTGGTAGGGATGCACCATTGTTCATCCGCAGCGGCCTTCCGCTGATGAAAAGTGAAAAGTGTTCTCTACTTTTATAGGAGGGACACTGGGTCATAATGTCCAAGTAAGTGCAAAGCGGCTGTGGAAATAGCATGGAGCCCTGCGGAGGTTTTCGACGATATGTGGCATCTGATGGTATTTTGCGCCTTGGATGATGGACATTATGATGCACTCCAGTGTCCTTGATAGTTGAACATTACCTCACCATCAGCTCAGATGGTGAAGTAATATGGATCGTGGTGTTGCACTGAAATAAATTATTTTAAGATGACCTGATTGCTACTCAACTGCTGGCCGTTCCTACGCCCCACCTGCAGTTGGGGAGGTGGAAACACGCGGGGCACAAACGACTGTTACCAGAGGCGCACACAGACAAAATGGAGGGTGGGGGATTCCCCTAGTGTTTGCCTGTGCTTCCTTGCAATGCAATAGCTTGACTGGCGATGAGCATTGGTAAGTGGTAGGCTGGCCTGCACTGGCCAGCCTACCACTTACCTGGCCTGCACTGGTCTCTCCTGTCCTGGCAACACAGGGTTCGAGTCGTTGCACGCGCTCGCTAGCCCCCGGCTGGAAGGGTCAGTTGGCAGCTGGCCCGATAAGGCCGGGGACGAGCTACCGGGCGGCCGTGTCGGTGCCGATTGACGGCACGTTAAACTTTCGGTCAAAATTATGTCGTGGAACTGGAATCCATGGATCGGGTGGTCGGGCCAGGGTTCACGCAACAAGCTCTGCTTAGCAATAGAACCCTGGTTCATATAGCCACCCCAGCAAGAACTAGGATTAAATGTTTTTTTTTTAAATTAAGTCGCCGGCTGACGCTTCTGCGTTTGTTATGATTCCTGTCAGTTGCAGGATCTATCAGTGGCTAATCCCAGTGAACATGTCGACAGCGGCCCGATGTCGGCTGGGAAGTGGAATGTTCGTCATGCCGAGATGCAGCCTGCACACAGCCTATATGTAGCCAGCGTGGGGTTGATGTCGGGAAGATGTCGGGCTGCTGTTGGGACGCCAGTCCGCTGCCAGCTGGAGAGTGAAATGTTGGACAACGGCCAGACGTTGGCTGGCCTCTATTGATATGCCGAACTCAGCCCGACATATGTCAATATTCCAGGTCAGTATACCGATACCGGTCAGTGAGCGGCCCGATGTCGGCGTGCCGCTTTGGAGATGCCGAGTTCGTCCCGACACATGCTAACGGCGGGCGGACATCGGCGGCATGCTTACTGGGACGGGACGGATATGGTGGGCAAAGTCGGGATCACGCAGCAGTAGAATATGGTACAGAATGCGGTGGTGGAGAAGCCTTCCTTACCGAATCATTAGGTTCCAGTTCGATATTTAACTATGTGCTGTAGATATCCGCCGAGAGAGATTCCAGTAATTTTTATGCGGGCACTTGTT
This sequence comes from Ashinkailepas kermadecensis, assembly GCA_034440615.1. Lineage (NCBI taxonomy): Eukaryota > Metazoa > Arthropoda > Thecostraca > Neolepadidae > Ashinkailepas > Ashinkailepas kermadecensis. Next base: position 354,068 of record JAOTOM010004956.1, read on the forward strand.
CCAAGGTGTTTCTCATTGCTCCAGAGGAGCACCAATTCCCCGAAGAGGCGCCATTGATATTGATTTTAGGAAAACAAATCAGTTCCAGGCGGGGGCGAGGCACACCCCGACCCCGCCTGGGACTGGAATAAAGACAGGATTCGTCCCTGTTGAGACGAATCCGGGAATCGTCATGTGGGGAGCTTGTTCAGAGGGCATTTTTTCGGCTGAAAAAATACCCTCGGCTGAAAATCCATTCAGCGGGGAAAGGAGTGCACTCAAGCACACTGAATGGGCGCCCTTTCCTTAAAAGGAGGCTCCCAATCCCCTCCGAAGGGCGCCTCTGGCTGAAAAGTCCGTTGAGCGAGGTGTGATGGGGAGGGGAGGGTGCACTCGAGCCTTTCCGAAGGACCGCCTTTTTCCGACCGGAAATGTGCCACCTCCTAAGGGCGCGCATGCTCCCACACTGAAAACTATCGAACACAAGTATTTTGTGTTAACACTGCCAAAAACACAAGGTACATGTGTTAACACACAAATCTTGTGTACCCTGCAAGCTGCAAGTTTGTCCACCTTTAGTGTGTCGAAAAGCACACTGTGATCGTGCTTTGAAACACAGAAATGGCGTGTTAACACATCCATGAAGCACATGAATTCTGTGTTTACACATATGGAAAACACATCGACTGTGTGTTACACACCGGAAATACACACATATAGTGTGCTGATAACACAATATTAGTGTGTAAAATGCGGCCCATTTCATTATTTTACACACGATTCTTGTGCTTGTACAATGCGCTAACACGACGAAGGTGTGTTATTACTATGTACAACACGCCGTCGGCGTGTTTTCGCCTTGTGTAAACACAAAACTTACGTGCTTTGTGAATGTGTTAACACTATATTTTGGTGTTTGAAAGCACACTCGCATTGTGTTTTCTGACACACTCTCAGGATAGTCAAAATATGCAGCTTGCAGGGTACACAAGCTTTGTGTGAGCACATGATCGTTGTTTTTTTTAATGCTACCACAAAATGCTTGTCTTCAATTACCTTCGACTAACTTTGGATTGTTCCGCATGACAAATAAAAATAAATACAAATATGAACGACTTGAGATGTTCATAAATGGACCACCTCGAAATCGCCCATTGCAAATATTGTCAATCTCAAGTTGTTCATATTTGAACTGATTTGTAATCCACCAACGAACACAATCTAAAACCAATAAAGAACAATCCAAAACATGTGGTCACATCTTCAGAAGCATCAAACATTTTTAGCACATGTCGTATACACTCTGTTGGTGACCGTGACCAGACCTTGTGTCCTGCAGCCTCGTAACCAGTGGATCCTGTCCGACTATTTCATTGATCAGATGCATCATGAGAACCATAGCATAGAATGCCATCAGCAATACAAAACATGTATTTTTCACATTTCTCACAAAAGACACGACAGCATAGCACGCGTATGCGTACCCTGGATAGCACACAGACAGTGTGTGCATACATTTCCAAAACGCTGAGTTATCAAATCCCATGCCGGCACCGACGATGCGGGAGGAACAACACTATACTGTTTTATAATTTACGAAACTAAACACGAAATGAATGGAAACATACCATACTTCATGGTCAAAACAAACTTCGTGGTCCGTGGCACAGATGCGCCTCAAATGGCCCTTGATCGCATTTCCTTCACGGCGCCGGACATCAGATCATGGCAGGAACTGAACACGCCTTCAATACAGCCTTCAGGCGTGGCGTGTAGGACAGTCTGTTGCCGCTAAACTTGTCGGTGTTGCACACGTGGACGCACATGAACATAGCCGTATTCTTGCACTTCAAGAACGTTAATTTTTCAGCAAACATGGTGAAAGATATGGCCCAGAGCAGCAGCTGTTCTTCCATATTGAGATCCGTGCAATTTAACACATCTACCCCTCTGACGCGTAGTACTTTTTCGGCATAGTGTGGACTCATCATGTTGGTGTCTGGTCCGTCCACGAATATGTTTTCATACTCCCCCAGTGCACGTGCATCGACGGCAGCGTGTCACCTGCAGAAAAAAGAAAATTCAAAGATACTGTTGTTACCACTCCGAACTAAATTGGGAGTGGATGAAAAATCACAAGAGTATGTAGACGTTGCCGATACAATTAACTATTCACTTTTGTTCAGCTGTAGCTCTTTGCTAACCATGTCATAAGACACCACCTATATGTTGTCATTGGCCGTTGTCTCCCGTGCATATCAAAAGCCGAAAATGTATGCAATAGTTTATCTACAGAGAGGTTTATTCAGATTGAAATGAGAACTTTCAATGCTTAACCTTCACACTCTGGTGAGGAATTTATTTTGGCCCACTTATTTTTGGTAACGACAGCAACAAGCTACGCGCAAACGCGCCGACAATTTACATATCTTCGCAGAGTTGAACAAGGCATCGATTGACATTAAATACGAGACGATATCATACCAGAATACAAAATTTGGCAAAGCCAAGTCACGGCTCTCGAAATGAACTTGTAGGTTCGAACAAGGCCACATCACAAGGCCAGACTCATAATTTAGCGTTTCAGGTATCTTGTGCATAATACCCACAAAGAAGAAAATGTTTTTCGTTTAAAATACAAACCTGCGTATGTGTATGATAAAACACCGTGCCGTTTGCACGGGCACCAAAATTCAACTCAATATCATTTTCCGGTTGTGGTTTGGTCACCGACAACAAATCAATTGCACCCATTACGGGCGCATGGGGCGCATGGGATGTGAAAATCTGCTGAAGTGTGCGGATTAAGATTCCCTAGAACCTCTAGGCCCCACCCCGCCATGTTGTCTGACTGAGCCGCTGATGTAGGTATTTGGAATATGCAATAGTTATGAAATTATATTCGTGGTTTGACAAAACAAAAATCACTACATCGTTCTCATCAGTTTCTGTGTACGCTTTTTAACGAAGCTATCTTCACGACGCCGTCACATCCCATATCTATGTGAGTTGTTACGAACATTGTCATGCACAAAATGACCAACCGATATGACGTAGGCCCGCAAATTACATACCTGCATCGCAGCCAACCCCCGCTTGGAATGCTGCTTTTAACTTTTGCAGAGCGTCTGTCGCCGCGTTCTTCTCTTGTACACCGCTTCCACCTTGGCCCCTTATACGAGCCAGCTCGTTCCACATCTGGGAAAGATCAAGTAATATCACGCACCCTTATCTTGCACCTGAGCATTGCAACATGACCATATTCCACGTCCCACAACGAATTATTAAATAGCCTTCCTCAGTTAGAGTGTATGCAAACGATCGCATCCTTTGAATGCATCAGTAGACAAGGCTTAATCCAAGGGAGGGACGGATGGAGCGGTCGGTCGCCCTTTTGGAGCAAAAAAATGAAATATTGTCATTTTGTTTTAATATTTTCAATTTTAGAACCCATCTATCGCTCGCTGGCCGCGCCCGAGCACCCCAGGCACCCGGCACCCGGGTCGTCTGGCGCTCGCCGATAGACGGCCGCCGGTCGCGGCCGCTCCCGGCTGCCGTCTATCGCTCGCTGGCCGCGCCCGAGCACCCCAGGCACCCGGCGCCGCCGAAGGGCCGCGGCGCTCCCGATAACGGCCGCCGGTCCGCCGCTATGCTCGCCCCAGGCACCCGGCACCCGGGTCGTCTGGCGCTCGCCGATGGACGGCCGCCGTCCATCGCTCGCTGGCCGCACCCGGCACCCGGGTCGTCTGGCGCTCGCCGGACGGCCGCCGGTCCGGCCCTCCCGGCCCGTTACTCGCTGGCCGACCCGGGCCGTCTGGCGCTCGCCGATAGACGGCCGCCGGTCGCTGTCTGTCTGGCCGGCCCGAGCGGCCGCACCCGGGCCGTCTGTCGCTCGCTCTAGACGGCCGTCTATCGCTCGCTCTCGACGGCCGTCTATCGCTCGCTCTCGACGGCGTGGGGGTCTGTTTGTCTGTCTGTATATAGACGGCTTCGGGAGCGAGCGATAGACGGCAGTCGAGATCGAGCGATAGACGGCGTGGGGGGCTGTTTGTCTGTCTGTATATAGACGGCGTCGGGATCGAGCGATAGACGGCAGTCGGGATCGAGCGATAGACGACAGTCGGGAGCTGTCTGTCTGTCTGTGTAAAGGCGGCGTCGGGAGCGAGCGATAGACGGCGTCGGGAGCTGTCTGTCTGTCTGTCTAGAGATGGCGTCGGGATCGAGCGATAGACGGCGTCGGGAGCTGTCTGTCTGTCTGTCTAGAGACGGCGTCGGGAGCGAGCAATAGACGGCGTCGGGAGCGAGCAATACGCGTCGTGGCTGTCTGTCTGTCTGTCTATAGACGGCGTCGGGAGCGAGCGATTGACGTCGACGGGAGCGAGCGATAGACAGCGTCGGGAGCTGTCTGTCTGTCTGTCTATAGACGGCGTCGGGAGCGAGCGATAGACGGCATCGGGAGCTGTCTGTATGTCTGTTTATAGACGGCGTCGGGAGCGAGCGATAGATGGCGCCGGGAACGAGCGATAGACGTCGTCGTGTGCGGTCTGTCTGTCTGTCTATAGACGGCGTCGGGAGCGAGCGATTGACGTCGACGGTAGCGAGCGATAGAGGGCGTCGGGAGCTGTTTGTCTGTCTGTCTATGGACGGCGTCCGGAGCTGTCTGTCTGTCTGGCTATAGACGGCGTCGGGAGCGAGCGATTGACGTCGACGTGAGCGAGCGATAGACGGCGTCGGGAGCTGTTTGTCGGTCTGTATATAGACGGCGTCGGGAGCGAGCGATAGACGGCGTCGGTAGCGAGCGATAGACGGCGTCGGCAGCTGTCTGTCTGTCTGTCTATGGACGGTGTCGGGAGCTGTCTGTCTGTCTGTCTGTCTATAGACGGCGTCGGGAGTGAGCGGTAGACGGCGTCGGGAGCGCGCGATAGACGGCGTCGGGAGCTATCTGTTTGTCTGTCTATAGACGGCGTCGGGAGCGAGCGATAGACTGCGCCGGGAGCTGTCTGTCTGTCTGTGTATAGACGGCGTCGGGAGCGAGCGATAGACGGCGTCGTGAGCGAGTGATAGACTGCGTCGAGAGCTGTCTGTCTGTCTGTCTATAGAGGGCGTCGGAGCGAGCGATAGACGGAGTCGGGAGCTGTCTGTCTGTCTGTCTATAGACGGCGTCGGGAGCGAGCGATAGACGGCGTCGGGAGCTGTCTGTCTGTCTGTCTATAGACGGCGTCGGGAGCGAGCGATAGACGGCGTCGGGAGCGAGCGATAGACGGCGCCTAGAGCGAGCGATAGACTGCGTCGGGAGCTGTCTGTCCGTGTGTCTATAGACGGCGTCGGGAGCGAGCGATAGACGGCAGTCGGTAGCGAGCGATAGACGGCGTTGGGAGCGAGCGATAGACGGCGCCGGGAGCGAGCGGTAGACGGCGTCGGGAGCTGCCTGTCTATCTAAAGACGGCGTCGGGAGCGAGCGATAGACGGCGTAGGGAGCGAGCGATAGACGGCGGCGGGAGCGAGCGATAGACGGCGTCGGGAGCTGTCTGTCTGTCTGTCTATAGACGGCGTCGGGAGCGAGCGATAGATGGCGCCGGGAGCGAGCGATAGACGGCGTGGGGAGCTGTCTCTCTGTCTGTCGATGGACGGCGTCGGTAGCGAGTGATAGACGGCGTCGGGAGCGAGCGATAAACGGTGTCGGATGCTGTCTGTCTGTCTGTCTATAGACGGCGGCGGGAGCGAGCGATAGACGGCGTCGGGAGCGAGCGATAGACGGTGTCGGGATCGAGCGATGGACTGCCCGGGTGCAGCCGTCCGAGCCGGCCAGCGAGCGATAGACGGCGTCCGGAGCGAGCGATAGATGGCCCGGGTGCAGCCGCCCGGGCCGGCCAGCGAGTGATAGATGGCGTAGGGAGCAAGCGATAGACAGCGTCGGGAGCGAGCGATAAACGGCGTGGGGAGCGAGCGATAGACGGCCCGGGTGCAGCCGTCCGGGCCGGCCAGCAAGCGATAGACGGCGGCGGGAGCTGTCTGTCTGTCTGTCTGTCTGTCTGTCTGTCTATAGACAGCGTCGGGAGCAAGCGATAGACGGCGTCGGGTGCGAGCGATAGTCGGCGTCGGGAGCTGTCTGTCTTTCTGTCTATAGAGGGCGTCGGAGCGAGCGATAGACGGAGTCGGGAACTGTCTGTCTGTCTGTCTATAGACGGCGTCGGGAGCGAGTGATAGACGGCGTCGGGAGCGAGTGATAAACGGCGTCGGGAGCGAGCGATAGACGGCGTCGGGAGCTGTCTGTCGGTCTGTCTATAGACGGCGTCGGGAGGGAGCGATAGACGGCGTCGGGAGGGAGCGATAGACGGCGTCGGGAGCTGTCTGTCTGTCTGTCTACAGAGGGCGTCGGGAGCGAGCGATGGACGGCGTCGGGAGCTGTCTGTCTGTCTGTCTATAGAGGGCATCGGGAGCGAGGGATAGACGGCGTCGGGAGCTGTCTGTCTGTCTGTCTATAGACGGCGTCGTGAGCAAGCCTCTTGATCAAGCCTCTTGAATTTTTTACCTCATGTTTGTTTTGCGTTTGGTGGTGCATTTGATCTCCCTATTGGATTTTGTGTCCATGGCTGCTGTGCGTTGTCAGCCATTTGTCATACTTTGCAGTCTTGATGTTTAGTAACATTCCTTGGTTTGCCTCCAGCATTTCCAATTTGGAACTGGTGTTTGTATGATGATGGAAAGTTATTGATGATCTATAGGTGATGGTAGAATCTGGATATTTAATCCTGCTACCATATTACCACATCTTTCCACTCAGAAACCTTAAAAAGAATGCTAATGATCTCTGAACCTCTCAAATGCAGTGCCACAGCACTGATTGAGACACTGTTTTTACTGGTGCTTCACATCCCACAAACCCAGTCAGGAGCACAGTGTGAAAATCTCAATTGCAGCTTATTGTAGGACATCATGTCTTAATTGTGGTGGAGTGGGGTGTCATATGCCTGATCTGTGCTAAATGGGCGAGCATTCCCATCTCAATGGGGATATGTGTGATATTTGTCTGATTGCTTTGTGATTGAGTGGCACCCTAAGTGGTTTGATTATGTGATGGTGTTTCATGTCAGATGTTGGCAGCTGGAGGTATGCTCATTTTGATGGTGATATGGAATGTGTTGCCAGCAGGCACATGGGAAGCTCCCCTCCATTGGCCAGCCATGCTGGTCTACCTGGCTGTGATATGGGGCCAGCCTTGTCATGACCTTGACTGGGGCTAGGTCCAGAGTTGGGATTCTGTGTGCACCAAATGCACACCTGTCAGCACAATTCAGAGTGTCTGGTCTGCCAGCCCAAATACAATGACCTGTATCCATTTGCAGAATGTGGAGAATATTTGGCAACAAGGTCTAATCATATTTTGTGCTTTCAGCATCTGCTGCATGGGCCTGCAAGTGGTGCCAACTGGTTGGCCGAGATTAGCTGCTGCCCGACAACCACCTCTCCGACCGCAGTGGGACAGCAGGTGGTGGTGGGACAGCGGTGTCATTTTGTGCACAACTGAAGAGAGGGCTCACAAAGATTAATGATAGGCTGTGACAGGCCACTTCACGACAAAAGTATACTGGCATGTCGTTGGCATGCGCTATTATAACACTTGATGTTCTTAATGTGCTGCGACTGCCTCGACACAGGCCTAGCACATGTTCGAAGCACGTCGTTCCAGCTGCAGGAGCAATGATGGCCTTGTGTTGCACACATTTGATGGTTTTGTGTATAGGTGTCTTTCCTGGAAAGCATTGAAACTGGCGTGAAGGTGGTAAGAGTTGTCCGATTTTCCCTTCTCTGAGATTATTGCAAGTTGGTGCAAATAAGCACTCGTAAGAACCAAATGAATATTGTATCCAGATAGCTGTTGAGAGACTTTTCGACCAATTCGCAGCTTGATCCAAGGGTTTATGCAACAGAGGAGGGCGAGGCCTCTCACCGAACATTTGATTACTTGATTTGATTTGATTCTTCGCTTAGTATTATTGTCCGCCGTGGAATCGTCGATCCAGAACAGGGATGAGGGCAGTGAAGGATATGCACGAACAGCTCAAGGCATTTCTGTCTAGGGGACACCTTTCGCTAAACATTCCGACGGCGGGATGGCGTGATGGTGGCGTTTGGCCGATTGGAGTTGGTACGGATGAACCTTTGCGATGCGGCACTTTTCTCGGTTGTATGAAAATTTTCGTTCACCGATCTGGACCTGGAACGGGATCACACAGTGCACGCCCGCCTCTGGATCCGCCAGTGAAATATGCGTGTGCACTGATGTGTTCTGTTTGCGTCTGTTACCTTTTGTGTCTGTAAATGCTTGTAACTTGTGGAATACATTTGGTGAAGAGGAGTGCATTTTTTTCTGCGTCTTCTACACTGGTTGCATTTGGTTGGAGGCCGAGCAACGTTCTCCTCTTTAGGAAAATTGAATTTCCCTCTTCTCGTCGTCCCGAGGTAAGTAAGGCGTTTTGCGAGAATGAGCGATGGAAGCATATCACAATCAACCGATAAAAATCTGGGTTAAATCTGGCGTTGAAAGACTTGCCTGTGCTACCCGAGGAAATGTCTGTTAGTGTGGTGAGGTGAGCTGGAATACACTCTCAATTTTCAACTTTAACACTCGGGAGTCATCAGCATTGCGAGGGTCATAATTCAACGGATACAATCTTCTCCAAATGTATGCAAGGCAAAACACCTGGAGGTTGTAGCACCATCTGCATGAGATATACAAGGTGGCACTGCAATTATCAGCTTAGTGAATTGACAATACGTGGTGGCAGGGGTGAAGCTTTATATGACATTGTGAGGCCACTTGCATGACCCCCCCATGTGGCCTTTGCACCTCTAAATAATATAAACTTATAATATGAGATACTAGTGGTATGCCCCCAATCCACTTGTGCCCGCTTATTGCTTTCATGTGCTGCGCCCTCTCCCTCGACGAAATTATGTTCCGATGACTAGGCCTATGGGTGGCAACATTTATTTTTGCAACAGTCTCAATGTACAATGATGGAACATGTACGAATCGAGTATCGGCACTCGTACCCTTCTGATCAGGCTTCTGGTGCATATTAAATGAATTTGCATCGCCATGAAGGTTCTCTTCTACCATTGCTGAGTTCTGCCTAACTTCTTCCATATAATTGTTCATCTATGTTCCATTTCGAAGTTCTATTTTTCAACGTTTTTCATTTGTTTCTACCCACTTGTATGACAACGGGGCACATCTCCATCTAATTGCATCCAGCTACCTAACAGATCCAGCGGGGCCCTGGGGGACGGCCACCCTCCTCCCTCCCCTTGGGAACCCGATGAAGGTCTCCGACATAGATGGTTGCTTGTTCAGTTAGTAAAGGCTCTAAACAAAGAAACATAATAATGCATTATTTCCTTTTTATTTCCCATGCATTATTCCCCCTTCGGCAAACGCACGATCTTTCGGTGAAGGTTGAATGCTCCTTCACCCCCTCCATCCTCAACACATTTTTCAGCCGGAGACGCTTCTCCGAATAGAGAACGTCCTCGGCATGTGGGAAGCTCGATTGCACCCATCCTTCCCCTCAGAGGCGTAGGAACGTCTCAAAAAGTGGAGGGGGGAAATCCATTTTGAAGTTCATTCTTTCCATGCATTGCCATAACATTAATGTTAAACTTTCATAGAAAGTGGAGGGTCATGGCCCCTTGCCCCCTGTTCCTACACCCATTCCTCCCATTTCCCACACTCAACGAACTTTTACCCGAAGGTGCTTCTTCGGATGGAAAAGGCGCCCCCTAAAAAATAAGCCCGCACCCTCGTAACGAAATCCAGATCCGTCAGTGAAACATACCACCATGTGTGCCTACCATGCCCCTGTCGGTTCCCTATATTGGTTCAGATAATGTCGAACCTGTAGTATTTTATAGTAAGCATAGATGGGGCTAGCGCAACGCTGACAAGCGTTCGACACTTCCCTCAGGACCCACAAAACATGAATATTCGTTAATTTATTGATATATTGAAAAACAGGATTATAATTATCTAGTATGAGAATCTAAAATTTACCCATAAATTCGGTCGTCATAATTCATATCAGGCAGGTATTGTTCTTATTTATTTCCTGGGACGAAAACTCTATCATATTGAAGGTATAGAGATGACAGGTTCATGCCATTCGCGCAGTTCGGTTGTATTCTACAGCAATATATATATTATGATAATATCAGTTTAGCAAATATATATGTGCGGAACTGTCAAAATAATACAACAAAAACATATCATTACAGGCCGCTACGCGAATCGTCATTTCATTTTGACACACATTGCCACCACTAGGCAGCACAGCTAAGGCATATTGGGGATGTATCGTAACCCCTAATGTATCATAACCTCAAATATACCCTAACCTCAAATGTACCATAACCTCAAATGTATCACAACCCCTAGTTTTCATAACCATAATGTATCGTAACCTCAAATGTATCATAACCTCAAATGTACCATAACCTCAAATGTATCATAACCTCAAATGTATCATAACCTCAAATGTATCATAACCTCAAATGGATCATAACCTCAAATGTATCATAACCTCAAATGTATCATAGCCTCAAATGTATCATAACCTCAAATGTGTCATAACCTCTAATGTATCATAACCTCAAATGTAACATAAACTCAAATGTATCGTAACCTCAAATGTATCATAACTCCTAACGTACAAACCTCTAATATCAGCTGACGACGCCGGGCCATGGCAGGCGATTTTCGTCCATACGGAGGTCCTACGTTCTTCTGGACTCTGCCTAGCGGCGCCGCCAGTGAAAAGAACCTGATGTTGATATATTCTCCGCTAGATGTCCGCTTCATTAGTTTCACAGCGCCAGGATGCTGCCAACTTTGGAAATTTGAAGATCTTGGTGAAATCTGGAGGTTTTTGCTAGGGTCCTTTTGGAGGAAAAAGGGAGCGCAATGAGGCACGTCAAAACTTTTATCGGCAGATGGCAGGGCAACCGGTTCAGTCCAACTGAAGATCCCTCAGCACATCCCTGAGCTCACTCCTGCACCTTATTTTTTCTCCATATGTGTTGATTTAGAAGTATCGTCTTCCTATGTGGGACTAATTTGCTGAGCAGCCATGGTGCAAATGATATTTAAAAGATGTATGCAGTTTGTTGGTGGTTTTATGTCATTGAAGTAGGTAACTTCATTCAAATATTGAATATTACATTTTAATAAAAGTTTCTAATTTAGCACCATGCCACCATAGGTCCCATAGTCCCATAGAGCATCAGCAAATCCCTGGACAATAGCAATCAGCTGCTGGCGTCGCGTTTAGCTACATATGTGACGCTTCTAGGCGATTATGAACAATGTCATTTTTATACATCTACGAGCGCCAAATTGACCAATCAGAGTGCAGCGTTATTGTGAAAATAGCAAGAATAGCTTTTGTCGAACGCTTCGTGTATGGGTGAGTCGCGTGCATTGTAGGTTGGATAGATTGTGTTCTGGAATGGTTGTTATTATTGGTACGCTGCGTAGTTGGGCTCGCATGTTGTGCATGGTGATTTTCGCCTCCCTGAAATAGGATTTTGTTTTGTGCAAGAATGCAGCCATCGGTCTGGCACAGCATGTTGTAGCTTTTTCCGGTTTCCAAAAATCCGAGGATCGCCAATGCATGCATGGAAGCTTGCTGTGAGGTGTGCTGCTTTGGTATCCCCAATAATACCGCTGCTTTTAGGTTATTTACCATGAATACGGAGGTAGGTAGATAGGCCCCTGCCTGTTTGTTATGCATCAAGTAGTTACATACCTATGTCATCTGTCTTTTTAATGTTACTTTAAGCTAAAACTGTTTTAATTCAATCCTATACAAATGACAAGTGGCCATGGTCCAGACTGCAAAGTATGGCAATGAGCTCTGGTCTGTGGGAATCAGGGGTGGAGCCTTGGATATATTTTTAGGCCTCATGCTCAGATCATAACCACCATATGCCATTTCCACCACAAGCCTATGGGCATATGTTGGCTGTGGGTATGCACCATACATATGCTGTATACCCAGACTGCAAAGGATGGCAAATGGCTCTGTGAGGCCCACCAGCAGTGAAAAAATAAGCATTCAAATGCACAGGGAGGACAAAAACCTGCACCGGAGAGATTAAATACATGCACAAAATTCCGAAAATAACTAATAAGAAGGTTTGTGAATTTCCAGTTCGGTGTAATTTCTTATTTCTTTGAAGTTCTTTTTATGCAATGTTTATAAGTGTGCTGAACATGATCTGACCACTCTAAGGAAATTTGTGAAGTTAATAGTCTGGTGTAATTTCTGATTTCTTGGAAATTCTTTTTCTACTGCAATGTTTATAAATGTGCTGAACATGATCTGACCACTCATTTCCTCTGGAAATGCATACTTTTCAGTTGGGAGGCAAGATAACACCCAACAATTTTGAATTGCAGAATTTGAAGAAATTTTGCAATGTTTGTGATGTCTTTACATTGATTGGTTGACAGGTATATTTATGAGCAGGAAAAAACACTAAAGCAGCCCATTATAATCATTTCTAGCTTTCCCTGAGGTGCAAACATGTTTTCAGAGATTGGATTTCTGAAAAGGTGCCTTTGGTCCCACTTTGATGTTGAGTAGCACAATAATTACATTTTCAAGTTTTCACGTATTTTTTATGGAGGACACATGAAAACACCCATGTAGTACATGGACAAAGGTTCAATATAATATGAGGGCATAGGTAGAGTTGGACTTGACTGCCTGAGTTAGTGTGAAATCCTCTTGTGGCATTTGGCATACAAATAAAAATAAAAATGTACATTGAGCATACGTACAATGGAATTCTTGTTGCAGTTTTATATGTCACAGTAATAGTGTATCTGCAACAGAAGTGGCTGCATAAGTCTTACCTGTTTGCAGTATTTCTCCAAATTTTAGAATGCATTTTTTTCCAATGTTTGCTCAGCCATTTATGGAAAGCCTTTGTGGCATATGTTTGATTTGTTTTTACTGCATGTTATTAACAAATTTAAAAGTAATTTCATTACAACATTATTAATAACCAAAGCAGTTCAAACTGATTTTCTTATATGTGCATTATGTGTGACACTGTCTAGTTCATTAGCATTTTGACGATATTATTTTGATGTTTCAGTGCTTCTGGAAATCCTGAGCCAGCAGCAGAGCACACTGGAGACAGTTATGTTCATTAGCCTGATGATGATGTTCTGTTTGAACGTAAGGATGCTGATGCTGGTCCCAATCCCAGCTGTCCATCACCAACACAGGGTGACATGAAGAAGCAGTTGGAACTACTTCAGCAGGAGCCCAGCAAGTCTTGGGGTGCATTGGTTGTGGCAAAGGGTACTGCCGCTAGGGAGATGGTGAGCATGCTCAAAGTTCTCACAAAAGAACACCAGCCCATCACCAGTCGAACTGCTGCACTGGTGCCGCCCCGGCCGCGTCATGCCAGGCGCCGATGCGACCGGAGACCGGGTCGTTAGCCGATTTCCAGAGCTTGGCTCTCGACCGGCCCCAGTTTTGTAATGATATGTTACTAATTACAGTGCTACAGTAACATTGATGTAAAAGACTCGCAATCGGACGTTCAGACGCGATGCCATGCGACAGTGCCATCGGATTAGTGCTGATCTGTCGTGATGTGAGGGATGTGTGGACTGTGGAGGGCTGTTCGAAATGTATCACGCTCGGCTGGCACCTGCACATTACGGCTATTACGAATCCTCCCAGACATTGCCACTTGTCATAAAGTGCTCAATTTGTGTCATGGTTGGCCCAGTTCGTCTCAGAGTCCAAATATGTGTGCTGCATGTTTTGGCTTGGTTGGCAAATAGGCTGTGGTACCCCTCAATGAGGCAAAGGTTTACGGGTTTGCTCGTAACGCTAATGCAGTCGTGTTTTACTCATTGAACTGGAGCCATTCCTCTGTGCATGACATCGTCACTATCGTCAGCCATGGTCTGTAGGTGGCATTCAAATAACCGAACACTGCCAGGGCAATCCTGTTTCGCCTACAAACGCCTTTTCTCTCTGTTGTCAAGATGCAGACAAGGTCGTGTTCTTGCTATTGTGTTGTACAGACTGGCGAAACGTAATTAGGCACATGGAGCCGGGCAAGTCCTTGTGTGACCTGGCGTGTATGCAATTCTAATTTCCTCAAAGCCGGAACGTTAAGCCATTTTGTACTGTTGAATGCCGGACAGAGTTAAAGTGATGCACGTTCAATACAAAATATGTGGAAACATGTGGCAAAGGATATGTTTCATTTATATTACCAACCACGAATCATGCGCTATTAGGACGATTGTATACAGCCGTCGGAGGTGTCGTGTGCCAATGTTAGTCGTCGGGTTGGTTTAAATGCAGACCGAACACGCCTGGCTCTCCTCACAGCGTGTTAACACGCGCCCTGGAGGGCCTCTGAAAACTATGCGCACTGGAGTGTGGGGGGGGGATTCCACCCCCCCCCCTAAGATCTCGGCTCACATTAAAGCTAGAGTTACGAAATCTTCAGTGTAGATGGGTACAGTGGTAAACTTTATTGTGTGCAAATTGCATGACCTTAGGTCTATATCTTCAAGGTCAAATGAGGTAACATGTTAATTTTGCTTGTTTTGCGTGCCTTGGCTTGACAGTGCTATGGATTGCCCCACAATGGGCTTCCATGATGCTTTGAGCATGACTAATGATGTAATAAGGATGATAGATGCTGCATTTGACCTCAGGTCACTTATATATCAGCACTTTATAAAGGTCAAGGTATGCATTTTCATGCATTTGATGCATTTGAGGGAACATTACGCTTTGGGACATGTGAGGAAACTATAATGGGTATTGTCATAATAATAATGATAAGAACAGCAATAATAACAATAATAATCATACTACTACTACTACTACTACTACTATTACTACCACTATTACTATTACTGCTAGGTATTTCACAAGCTCCACCAGACACTAGCGGATCCAGGGAGGGGCCATTCCGGCCATGCCCACCCACCCCGAAGCGCTTAAAAGGGGGGGCATAGTGTCTTTGCTCCCCCCGAAATGCAGTAAAATGCAGCAACCTTTGCCGAGGTTAAAATTATCGTCTGGATGAAAGAATCTCCAGTTTTAAAGGTATTTTTTATAATTGTTTGGAAGCCAATATGGCAGCATAGTAGATTCTGACACACATCGAGGGTTCTATGCTGCTCAAGTTCTGCTTACAGCAAGAGTTGACAAAATCGGATCTGCCAGTGTGTACACGTGCACGAACGTTGACTTAGTATGAACGTGAACGTTTCGGTAAACAAGAACAAAAATCTCATAACTTAGAAGCGGTGGAGGTAGGCTGGGGACCCTACACAGGAAATTATGTTGTCATTAATTATTATTGTCAAAAAATGGGTCCCTTTGACAAATAGTGGTAGAAATCCGATGCTTTTAACCAAAAATAGTGGGAGAATGGGCACCCTCCAAATCCCTCCGACCCCTCCACTGATGCAATTCCTAAGTACGCCACTGGAGAAGGGGGGGGGGCTAGACGCCGAAAACCGAAAGTTTCCCCCCAAACCGGTGGGCTAGATCCGCCAGTGACCACAGACGCGAAAGTGGAATTTGGCGGCGCTTGCTGCGGGCTGGTCGGTTTCCCGGCGTATGGCCAGAGTTTCCATATATACCGATACTCGGCATCGGCCACCGACCGGAACAAAACGCCATATTTGCCGGGCTTCGAGGGCATGTAAACCTTGAAACCACAGCGTCCCCGGAATCGAGCAAGCGTCTCGTCCACGCAGACGTTGTCTGACGGCTTCAGGTGGCGCCGCAGGTTTTCGTCAAACATGCCGAACACCTCACGAAACAGGCAGAAGTTGTCGGCTTCACGTCTGACAGGTCGGCTTGTGATATCGTCAAACCGAAGGCAGCGCAGGAGCTTCATGTAGCGGCGGTGGCTCATTGTGGCTGAGAAGGGCGCAGGTGCAAATGCACCCTGGAATAGGTCCTCAGCTGTGCTATTTGCACCCACGCAGCCCCGCAGCAGAGAGAGGCCGACAAAAGCCATCAGTTCTGAGCGTGTCACTGGAGCGTACGTCTGGAGGTGACAATGAGTCCGGATCTTTTGTGGTCCTCTCATACTTTGCCTTCTCCTCCAGCAGTTTTTCGTTGGTGTGTTTTAGATTAAGGTCGATCACGCCGTCCTGAAAAAAAAAAACCTGAATGCTGCCATATCCGATGATACGGTCCTCGCCTCTCCGATGAGACCTGGCCTCTGGCGCGTCAGGTTCACGTCCAGCCTCCTGGAGCGCTGGGCAGGCGGCTGCAGCGACCACTCAGCCACTGTGTTGTGCGGCGGTCACGCACGCAGAAGGCGCCCGGGTTTTGCTGAAGTGGGACGTACTCGCCTTCCTCCAGGGTACGCTTCGACTTTGTAAGCTCTTTCTGCATGCTCCGAACGCTGGGTGCCGGAACGGGCTGGTCCCGCAGTACGGAGGCGGCCACGGCTTCAGGGCTGGTCGCGCCGGTCGCATCAGCTGACGTGCCAGCTGATGGACTGGCTGACGGGCCGGCTGACGAGCCGGCTGACGAGCCGGCTGACGAGCCAGCTGACGGGCCGGCTGACGTGCTGGCTGACGTGCCGGCTGACGGGCCGGCTAACGTGCTGGCTGACGGGCCGGCTGACTGGCCGGCTGACGTGCTGGCTGACGGGCCGGCTGGCGTGCCGGCGGCAGCGGCTGTAGACACAGAAGTGTTCTCGTCATCCGTATCGTCTTCGTCTGGAACGTACAGGGCATCTTCTTCTTGGCTGTCCAAGTCCGACGATGCTTCAATTTCGTCTTCATCGGAGTCGATCAGCGGGATGAGATGCGCTGCTTCAGCGGCGCTAAGGCGGCGGAGCGTACGGCGGGACATGATGAGCGATCAGCTTTGCGTCCGACCTGTACGGGCTCAGAACAGAAAATGCTTCACGGCACACCTGTTTTCACAAACGCCAACTCCTATCGACACACGGTGGGGGAAAGCGATACAGGGTTGACCAAACCAAACACCACGTCCAACAAATATTATCGTGGTCGTGAAGGTCTTGCCCACAGTTTGATCTTCGTACCGACCGAAGCATTGATATGCTCGATACGCCCTCCCAGAGCCCTCCCTCTTCAAACACCGATAAACCTTCACGTCCCGCTGCAGTAATTGAGGCATATTTTAACAGCGACAAACAAGGTGCTGTGCAAACAGACCGATTGGTGTATGCCCATCTCCCGCTCAAGTTACCAGAACCGGGCCGCCTGCCCGACTGGCCGGCGGGCGGCCCTGCGCAATCGGCTTCACGAAGAAAGGGCTGAAGTACATGAATGAAATGTGCAAACGCTTAGGTTCACAATGAAAAAACAGTTGTGTTCAGGATGTGTAGGGAGTAACATGCGAAATGGCATGAATCGCATGAGTCATTTGCGTTTATGACAATCTTCCAGTTGACCTGTCATGAACATAACCTGACTTGACCTCGGTGACCTTACATGACCTTGGAACTATATAGCATAACAATATACACCAAACAAGTCGTTAGTGTTGCCAAGAACACTTCTCTTTTGCCAATATACGGGAAGCGCATCAGCACCGATTTTTGTGGTCTGGGGCTACAAAATGTTTTGACTTTGATAGCCTCTAGCTGGAAACATTTTCGGCCAATTTTCGTTTTTCTAACGTCAAACGACGTGCAGTACATTTTTAGGCAGGTACACAAAATTGCGTATATCGACCGGTACAATCTGGGAATATTTGCGAAAAACCGGAGGGGTGGGCGGATTTCGCCCCCTCCCCCTCCAGTGCGCGTGTTAAGACTACATTCGTCAGATCGTGAATATACTATACTATACGTAATTGGACGGGAAGACAGTATCAATCAAACCACATGACTCATTTGAGTCAGCTCGCTCAGCTAGCTCATTTTGTTGGGGGAAGTCCCCCAGTCCTCTAGATCAGATTGCTACATATATTTCATGAATTTTGATAAGTGCGATTTACTCGTGATCTCGATGAAACATGGTATGCAGGTGAGAGTAATGTTTATTTAACAACAGCTCTGGAGTGAAATATCACTCGGGCGTTAATATGACGTTTTTAAGTGAAATTGAAGAAATGAATATGAAAGAAGTATTACCCATACATTGGAATGTGTCAATTGGCACAACCGAGCAAAGTTGATCTTATTATCCCCTATGGCGTGATCTTCATCCATCACAAACACTATATTTAGTCCATTAACAACATCCAAACCACTTCTGAAACGGTTGGACGACTGCTGTATTCCGAAATCGGGCTTGAGCACCCGAACCCTCGGATGGGGTTCGGGTGATAGCGACGGCAGGGGGGGGGGGGCAGAATCCACCCCTCTCCCTTCCCTTTCCTTCGGTATGTTCGCGATAGATCTGGAACTAACTTAGACATCTACGCGACATTCTCAGCAGCTGAGCTTTATGAATTTCGCACACTAAGGTAAAGCCCAATTATGGGTGATGTCAGGACATGATATTGTAAGAAGGCTTACATTTTTAACACGGAGTTTCATGCGGTTGTCATGCGGCCCGACTACACGAGAAATCCAGCCGCCGCGACCGGAAACCCGTGGCAGGTGCGGATAAATTTGTGAAAAGCCAGCGCAAACACGAAGCCTACTCGTCGCCGATACGCCCACACTGTCAATAGCGGCCACTTGGAGCTGCCGCGAATGCAAGTAGTGACTTCCGCCCAGCCACGGGTATCAGCCTGACCCAGTAACCTGGAAACAGCTACCGCTCAGGAACTGCCAACTGCCAACCGCCAATCAGCGGCCGGCAGTCGGCAGTCACCAGTCACCAGCCACCAATCACCAGTCACCAGCGTCACCAGCCGGCACCATCAGCCACCAGCCAGGCCACGGGGCACAAAGAGCCTGACGTGCGTTGTCTGATAACAGGCGCATTTACAAGCGCCACCCCGGGAGAGTCGAGGAGACATCACCCAAGGCAGTCGTCGGAGGCGGACACCACCCGAGGCAGCCGCCGGAGGCGGGCCACCCCGGAGGAGTCGACACATCACCCAAGGCAGTCGTCGGGGACACACCACCCGAGGCAGCCGCCGGAGGCGGACCACCCACGGCTGCGACGGAGGAGGAACATTGGACGGAATCGCCGAGAAGCTCGCACATCCAGCAGAATCGTCCGGGAGTCGCTCGCGAGCTGAGTGGAGTGATTGTGAAACGGTGAACTGCGCTCGCTTTCGTCGACACGGCAACTACTGAAAGACTCTGCGGAAAGCGAGTGAATACCACGACATGTGAGTGAACTGGAGCAAGGAGTGGCAATGTCCCCGTGAACTGTCATGAAACCCATGTGACCCGTCCGCCACCGGCCCTTGTAATGCATATGTGATGGCCCCAGCCAGCGGTGGGATGTGGGTAACCGTCTGCCCCGGGAAGGGTAAAATGGAGGAGCGAATTGTGGCAAATAAGGTTCTTGTGGAGCATAGTTTTCAGGGTTGGTGGAGGATACCTGAATGTTATATCGTTTAGACATGCTTGGTGTTTAAGGTTGGTGTGGATGATACGCGAATGTTTTGTTTATATACATGAATGCTTATACTTTGAATGGAAGGAAAAGAATACATAGCCACGCACACCCATTACTGATAAGAATTTAAGTGACGGAGGAGCCGGTTTAAGTGACTGAGGAGCCACGTGGTTCCGGGAAGATGTCAATGAAGAGTGCAGGCCTTCTGGCTCACTGCAGTCAAATAAACCCCCTTCTTTCCATGGGAGAATGAAAGTAACGTAGATCCGCTGGGACCCCACGTTACTCAGCGGATAAAGTAAAGAAAGGTGCGCAATACCTCTTTCCCCACTGTCCCTCTGCTGTTCTCCGGAATACTCTCTTTCTCTCTTTCCCACTGTCTCTCTGCCCTCTCTGTCTCTCTCGCTCTCTCTCTCTCTCTCTCTCTCTCTCTCTCTCTCTCTCTCTCTCTCTCTCTCTCTCTCTCTCTCTCTCTCTCTCTCTCTCTCTCTCTCTCTCTCTCTCTCTCTCTCTCTCTCCCCCTCTCTCCCTCGCACTCCAATCACACGTCAACACCTGTTCCCCAGCACATAGGCAGCCGAGCGGTCGGTGCCACTAAGCCAAGGGTTCATTAACCCTTGTGGAGGAAACAGACCATTACCGTTAACCCAAATAGTCAGTAGTGAACGGGAGTATCGCATGACATGGACATTTGTTTATCAGAGATCTGCCATTCCAGTGCGTTTACCTGCAAAGACATTGTAATTTGCATCATATTCTACCAGACAATGGGTTTGGTTCCGGCGGGTTTATGAGGGTTTTGATGTCACCCTTGACGGAACGTACAAGAGTAACCGCACAAGATTCATTCATGCTACATGTCGAGTAACTTAGAATAAGTACGGGTGTGTGAGCAGCACCGTGTTCTTTACGCTCGTGTTTCCTAGTTGGCAAACGTAAACGGTAGAAAAATGTGGAATAAATCAGACGCACAATTTCGTTTTAGATTACACTAAACCGTTGCCACTGAGAAAATGTCCACACCGAAACTGAAATAGCGGATGTTACACAGGCCAAGCATTTATCAAGAATGAAATAGCAACCAGGCGTTAAATGACGTGCAGCCCTTCCATACTCACTCAGCTTTGAGTCACGAACATTCATCCTCCCATGCTCACTAAACTTCCGGGCACTTCCGACGTAGAGACCAGCGCAACGTGACAGTGTAGGCAATTATTCACATAAGGGTAAGCTTTAAACGGGCCTGGAAAAAGCTAATTACAGGGGTCAGGTTATCATTCTTCCTTCACGCAGAAAATGATCACGGGTTCCATTACAGGCGGCGACCCGCTTGGTCTCATGGGAGCGAAGAATAAACACGGGTCCAGGGCAGCTAAATGATTGGGGGAGGGGGCACACTACACGACTTGAGCCGACTTTTCCGGGGTCAGGAAACAGGGAAAAGGGGCTTTCGTCCAGAAACATATCAGGCAGTACTCGAGCGTCACTATGGAGGAGGAAGAGGACTGGGTCGTCCCAGCATATAATAATTATCTCTCTCTCCTTTTCTCTCTCTCTCTCTCTCTCTCTCTCTCTCTCTCTCTCTCTCTCTCTCTCTCTCTCTCTCTCTCTCTCTCTCTCTCTCTCTCTCTCTCTCTCTCTCTCTCTCTCTCTCTCTCTCTCTCTCTCTCTCTCTCTCTCTCTCTCTCTCTCTCTCTCTCTCTCTCTCTCTCTCTCTCTCTCTCTCTCTCTCTCTCTCTCTCTCTCTCTCTCTTTCTCTCTCACTCTCTCTCGCTCTCTCTACCTCGCTCGCCACTCACCCGCCTAACACCTGCTTCCCAAATCAACATGTCGCCCGGCCGAATGCGTCGAGTCGAGGGTTCTTGGCCTTGGAAGTGCTGCGGCAAATACTTTCCGGACACTGGGTCACTAAACCATCACACCACGCGTCTACGAGACTTCCACCTGCTTTAAAATGGTGCGGGTAATAGTACCGAACAACTGAACCCAGGAAGCGGATTACATATGGGACCGGGGATAACATCTATAATGGAATGAAATGGACTTGAGACTCAAGTTAGTTATAGAGGACCCCGTGGTCCGTGGTGTGCGTTTTATGTCACGCCGAGATATGCTGGAGACCAGACTCGTACAAGTAAATTGTTGCAGGGGAAATGTCACAAAGCCGTCACGATGGGAAATAACGTTACCGTCAAATCGCTGGAAACTCGTCCTCAGGCTTTGTACTTATCAGCGCATGTATTACCCTTGAATGCCGCGGGCCTGGTAAATACTCGGAGGTCCAAAATACTTAAGTCGATGCAGTTGAGGAACGAACCATTAACCACTGACCATTAAGTGGCCAACGTACTAGGTGCGAATGAGGGATTTAGCAGGGAATAAATTCCGAGTTCGTCCGTTACTTAAATGTAAAAGCTAGCCGGCAAGACAGGACAGGACGAACCCGACTACCGTCTGTGACGGAAAAACGTGAGACAGATTACGCAATAAGCGAGGAGACGGCCTGCAAGCCGCCCTTCCACGGGCGATAACTTCCATGGGCCCAAAAGTGAGCCTCCGCCCTCTTCTCTTCGGAGGAGACGGAGGAGGGCTGATAGAAGACGGGAAAATGACGAAACACTGTTGGTTGAACCCCTGGGAAAGCGTGCCGAAAGACTGGATAATTCAAGGCAGCTGGTTCACTTGAGAAATTCTAGGCCGCAAAAACCCTCCGGCCTGGTGATCCCCAGAGCGCGGAAGGGCATCCCGATGGTGGTCAGATCCGACGGGATCCATTGAGTAAGCTCGCAGGCAGCGGCACTCAATTTTGGGTCGGGATGAATCTGTGCGCACAGTTAGGTAAAAGCCAAAAACGGCTAGGTCGGTATTCCTTTCCCGTCTCAGCTATTCCAGCAGGCCTGGGCCTCTCGATTACGGCACAGGCAGGGGAGATGAAGTTTGGCGTTCCGTAAGCCCCCCCCAAGGATAGGACAGGCAGGGGATTTGAGGGTCTCCCGACCATGACCCCGGGCAGGATAGGTTAGAAAGACGATAGGGGGTCATCCCGACCGATTTGTGGCCCAGGACCACCTGTGGGGGTGCCCGCCGATTGCAAGTTAGAGCAATGCAAGGCCTGGCAAGGCATTTGACTCATTTAATCGTAGGTATGTCGGCCATTAATACTCAAGCCCAGCATTAGACCATCAGAAACTAACGGAATATCGCAGCCCAGTGTCATCGAGCCTTGAAGGCAGTAAAGTAATAGTATATCATTCCCAACCAACAGTGTCGCGTCAGCCGGTCACAGTTGTGGACCTAAGCACGGGTAATTAACATTTAACTTTGGGCTAGAAAGCCCTAAGCAACGGTCAGAGAAAGTAAGACTTGCTGAATGCGCACATACCACTGGAAGGGGAAAATTCGAGGGCCAAACTTTACATTTGTAATTAATGGAGCGAACGTTCAGAATGAAAGGGAATGCATGTGAGTGTGCATGAACTAGCTAAGGGTATTTAAGGACCAGTGGGGGCTGTTTGGGGCCCGATGTGTGCATGCAGCTGTCAGAAACCCATCGTTGTCAAAATTTGACCCAGAATAATTACCTAGGCCCTCAATTTGCCAGTCCGGTGACCCGTGTGAGCATGCAGGTGGATGACATGGAGGGAAACAAGCGGGGACGTTAACACTTAAGAGGGCCCCGAAGCTGGACGAGGGCCGGTGACGGACGCATTTCCAACTCCAATGTCCGTCCATTACTCTTGTGACTCCCCCTCCCCTCCTAGGTCTCTCTAATCATGCGGTTCCTCTATCCCTGGCGCCACGACCAAGCCAGGTTCACTCACGGATGGAAGTGGTGAAATGAGAAGATTTGACCTCGCTATTATAAATTTGTGTTAGGATAACGAGTTACGGGGCGCCGACAAGATGACTATACGAAGACACATATGATGACAGCACAAACTACACCGTGGACTCGCAGGTCACCGCTCGCTGTGGGCCGCCCCGGTTGGGGGCCGGCGGCACGCCGGAAGCGGGATCGGCACGGGCCGGGGAGCCGCCCGGCGCCCGTGAGCGTAGTAAAACATGGCCGCCGGCCGGCGGCCGTGCGGAAACTATTTTTAAAGGTCGCTCCGAACAAGAGTGCCACCATTCAGTGCGAAGACTCAGACCGACCACTGAAGACTGACACACGGACAAACCACAAAACCCCCTTACCAACCCCCTTCCTACCAACCCCACCCCCACCTACCCCTCCCCATCCATCCCCCACCCCACCTTCCCCTCCCCATCCATCCCCCCACACCGACCCCGCCCCCGACCTCGCCGCCCTACAATATATGCGGTTGTCACGGCTCCGCACAGGTACGTACTCCATGATCCTCGGCTTTGCGTGCTTTTATTGGGCATATTCCGCAATCTACGCACCACTTATATTAGCAATAGGCTCCCAGTTGTGGATGTAACCAGTTTCGTGTGGTATTGGGGCAATTGAGAATTCTGAGATTAATGACATTTCCACATTTTCGTCATTTGGAGCATTCGGAGTATGCTGAAGACGTTAACGACGATGTCAGCACATACGTAGCACTTGTAAAAGTGCATGTGTCATGTAAAGTCTGTTCTTGGTTAGCCTGGCTTGACCTAAGTTTAAAGTTGCCAATAATTGACCTGTGTGGGCCATCATTGATACCATTGCTCTGCCTGTTACGGTTTTAAAACTCGGCTAGGTGGATTTGCCTTCCATCCAAGGATGCGTTTGTAAAAAGCCCTCGTGTCACAATGGTTAAGCGTTGATTACAGTAGCCAACAAGGAGAGTGTAGCACGCCCTTGATCTGAAACGTGCCTAGTCCACGCTTCAAAACACCGCACCGCATCGCGATGTCGGCTCCCGCTGATGGTAGGTATTGGGTGCATTTGCTTGAAATAGAAGGTGCATCACTCTCAGCTGGCAGCAATTTGCCGCATATAACCTTCAGGTATATTTAATATTATCGGTTATTGGCATCTATCTCCCTCAAAATGCATCCACCGTTTGCGATCAAGTCGCTGCGCGAACGATGGGAGCCATTAGTTGAATAAAGTCATTGGCATTGTCACGCAGGCGTAATTTCTCGAATCGATCTGACGTTCACATAAACGATGTAATTGAAAATGTCATCAACAAAATTAAGTTATATTTTTCGACATATAGCAATCAATTTCTTAAATATAGCTATGGCGGCAGACAGTGGCGCAACCAGGATTTCAGTTGGGAGGTGGGGGGGGGCAGGGTTGGAGAGCGGGCCCCCTCGCAAGCGGGCCCCCTCATGTTTTAAAAAAGTCTGCGGAAAACATGCACTTACTTTTGAGCGGGCCCCTATGTTTGTAAAACTTCGCAGAAATAAAAGCACTTTTCCTTTATCAGGGGCCCCGGTTCGAGGCGGGCCCTGGTTAAAACGGGCCTTCAGATTTTCAGTTGGTTCTAAGGGCCCCTGATTCGAGCCACAGATCCGCTTCGCGGGCCCCTAGCCAGGGCTCTGAGTAGGGTGGCCCACTCCGAGCCGCTGGTACAACAGCCGCGAGAACCGCAGTGATCGAAATAATTATGACGTCACCTTACTGGGCGCTGACTGTCCTGCTGCGAACACGAGCGAGACAGAATCTACGTGTTGTGGACTGCGAAAACACCTAAAGCCAGTCTGTTTCAGGAGCGCTGTGATTGACATCGTCTTTTGAACACACAAGACTAGCGCTCCCATGGTGAAAATCATTGCCAGATTGGCAACACGGAAAAATCTTCAGATGTAGGAAAATATCCAAATTGGCAACACTTATCGCACTACACAAAAAGTGCATGAACTAACGTGTTGGTCTGTAGCCTTTGCATGGCCGTAAATAAAGCAATGCATCAATAAATCATGCCTTGAGTCATCATTTATTCGAAAACCTCTTTGCTAATCAATGAACTATAAAATTGCACACACCCATACACACAATAGTTTTGGTCCTTGAAAACAATCATGGTGCAAATAAATAGCATGCTGCCACCTAGCGAGGATACGGTATACTTCAAGTTCATTTCTTTTTCACAATGGTTTTCCGTAAGCTGAGACATGTTCTGATTTAGTACGGGCCAAAATCGCACGCCACACTTCTCCATCGTCAGCTGATATTATGGGTTATGACACATTAGAGGTTATGATACATTTGAGGTTATGACACATTAGAGGTTATGATACATTTGAGGTTACGATGCATTTGAGGTTATGATACATTTGAGGTTATGATACATTTGAGGTTATGATACATTTGAAGTTATGATACATTTGAGGTTATGATACATTTGAGGTTATGATACATTTGAGGTTAGGGTACATTTGAGGTTATGATACATTTGAGGTTATGATACATTTGAGGTTATGATACATTTGAGGTTAATGTACATTTGAGGTTATGATACATTTGGGGTTACGATACAGACCCGTTTTAGTGCAGCCGACCACATCTTCACACCCCCTCCATAACCACCGGAATTTCCGACAACAACGCGCCAACAGCAACTTGCAGGATGATGCCATGCGCAAGTTGGATCTGGTCCTCCCACCCTATAGTGGGAAACTTTGATAGTTTTAAGGAACGTTCTCCGGAGTCCCGGAGGCCACCGATCAGAATTGGCTGCGTTAGCGTTTTCTGTTCTGAAATCTGTCAGTGAATCAATCAATGCAAGGTATTTTGTATATGACGTCATAACCATTAGCAACTTTGAACACATGGTTAACAGTGTCCACACAAGTTAACAGTAAACACAAGACCTTGACTGATCCTTTGATTTGATCACATCCAACTGTGGCGTGTGCGGTAGCGCAGTTGCGTTCGTATTACGTGGGAAGTTGGCTGCGTAGGTAGGTATGAGCTCTGAGCTGAGGGTGAAGTGTGAAGTATTTTTGTTTGTTTTTCATATGGCTAGCCTTGTACTGAGACCAACAGTGAAAGGAAAACGCATTTCTCCTGTGAGTTATAAGAAACGAAACAGTGCCGATTATTACGGGTCACTGCCGGGCGGTGCCATCCATTGTTCACTTCTTTGTTTGTATGTTTTGGCATTTGATTTGACCCAACATGAGAATGATTGCATATTATGTAGGTACTGATTTAGGTTTTTCCGGTCGGTTACTGGTAAACAGATTCCATGCATAAAAATATTATGTCCATGAAAATGTACTCCGGAAGAAATCGGTATGCGCTCCGACTCCCAACCCGGAAAGTAAGTTTCCCACTCTGCTAGTTAAGCAAGATCTTCCAGATCAAAATCCACGTTAAGTACCCCCTAAAAGGTGCCTATGAAGATTAGTTGGGAAATGTTTACATAAAGGTAAACTGATTCTTTGGAACGACTTTGAAATACGATGTATTTTAACGTGAAAATGACAATGCGATAGAGTGAAGATTATGATTGTGTATTTCTTTGCCAAATGAAATGTAATCATTTGCAGAGAAAATGAGTGGTTGCATTTTCATTTTCACGTTAAAATATATTGTATTCGAGAAAAAAAATCCCAAGAATCAAAATTTATCTTGACGTAATAAAATTTACCTCGAAATACAACATTTATCCTTTCCACAAGATCTTGTTGGTGCAGGGTGGGCAACCAGCAGTGTAGCTGGTGCATTTGTGGTGCAGGTGGGCTGAAAAATAACTTGCACTTCATAAAGACATAAAAGATCAATGCAACTATGAGCCACAAGGGTCCTTCTTGGTTGCACTTTGTACACTGAACCAGTTGCCTACCAAATCTGTCTATCAGCCCTCCCTGGAATACAGAAAAACAAGCCCCCTATTCTTATAATGATTGTCTATGTTGTTTTTATAGATGTTCAGTGTGTTGCTACTGACAATTGTTCCTGGCAGCTGGTTCCAGTGTTCGACTACCCTGTTGGTGAAGAAAGACTGTCTTAACCTTGTCCTGCTGTGATTAACTTTAATTTTGAATTGATGACCTCTAATTGCATCATTTCTGTTAAATTGAAACATTTCCCTGAGATATCCCTGTTCCTGACCATGAACAAATTTAAAAACCTCAATGAGATTTCCTCTCAGCCTTCTATATCTAAGTGAAAACATATTCAATTTCTTCAATCTTTCCTCATATGCCAGGTTGCCTATACCATTAACCATTTTTGTTGCCCTCTTTTGTACTCTCTCTAAAAGCCAACAATCTTTCTCATAACTAGGGGACCAAGCTTGGACACAGTATTCTAAATGTGGCCTGACATATGCACAGTAAAGCTTCCTGATGACCTCATTTTTGTATGACACATTTCTCTGTATTGCCCCAAGCATTCTTAGTGCCTTCTTCCTGGCTTCTTTGGTCTGTTCTGATGCCCCCAATTTTGTGTTCAAAATAACACCTAAGTCCTCCTGCTGAGTCACAGATAGTACTTGGCCACCCATCAAGTATGGCACCTTCATATGCTGCCTACCTACATGCATGACTTTGCACTTATCAAAATTAAACTTCATTTGCCATTTTTCAGACCACTTCACAAGCTCATCTAAGTTGTTCTGCAGCAAAACCTGCTCATTGTGCCTTGTTATTGCCCTAAAGATCTTCAAATCATCTGCAAATTTCAAAACCTTACTACTTAGGCAACTTTCAATGCTATTCACAAATATAATTAACAATAGTGACCCTAGTACCGACCCCTGAGGGACTCCACTAAGAACATTTTGCCATGATGACTTTGTACCATTTAGCATCACTCTCTGCTGTCTGTCTGAAAGCCACAACTCTATCCATTTAGGATGCTACCTGCAATGCCATGGACCTGAAGATGCATCATTAACTGTTTATGGGGTACCTTGTAAAATGCCTTACTAAAGTCAAGATATGCTACATCAACCTGATTTCCATGATCAAATTGTTCTGTAGCAAATTTCAAAAAGTCCAAGAGATTTGTGAGACACGGTCACCCTTTTCTAAACCCATGTTAAGTATCTTGAATCAATCTGTTTCCTCCCAGAAAACGAACTATTCTATCCTTGATAATTGATTTGAGTACCTTGCAGACTAGGGATGTGAGGCTTACTGGCATATAATTTTCAACTTTCCCTCTTTCTCCTTTCTTGAAAATAGGAACTACATTTGCCCTTTTCCAATCTGTTGGAATTTCATATTGTGAAACTGACCTACAAAATATTATGCTAAGTGGAATTGCCAGTTCCTTTTCAGCTTCCCGCAATACCCTAGCATAAATTCCATCAGGTCCTGCTGCCTTGTTTGGCTTTATTTTTCTGATATAATTGAAAACAACATCACTATCAATGAAATCAACATCGTGTATCTGATCACCTGCCACTGAACTGTGGTTCACGGTTGGCAGATTTGTCACATCCTCCACTGTAAACACTGATTTAAACTGCTTGCTCAGCTCCTCAACCATCTCACCATCCTCACTCAATATAGTCCCATTTACTTCCAGTGGACCAATTGTGCTTGAAACTTTACTTAGCTTGTAGAAACTAAAGAACTTTTTACTGTCCCCATTACAGTTCCTGGCCAAATCCAATTATTTTGCTCGCCTTGCTGCTCTGGTTTTCTGCTTCACAGCATCTCTAGCTTTTTGATATGACCTTAGATTTACGATATTTGAAGCTTCCTTAAATACTCTAAATGCATCTTTCTTAGCCTTAATTGATCTCATCAGATCTGGTGTAAGCCATGCTGGCTTTCCTACCCTTCTTTTGCGCCTTTGCTTTTGGGGGACATGTCTAATCTGAATTTCCCTCAAGTAAGATTTGAATTTTTCCCACATTTCACAGGCATTTAAATACAAAAATTATTCTTCCCATTTTATGGCACTTAAAGCCTCTCTCATGCAGTCAAAGTCTGCCCTGTTAAAATTTGGAATCTTTGCCAAATTATCCTTGATTGTCCCTGCTATTTGTACCTTAAATCGCACTATGTTATGGTCACTTCTTCCCAGAGTTTCTCCTACAGTCAAGTCTTGAACTAAATCACTTAAATCTGAGAAGATAAGGTCCAAGAATGAGCCCTGCCTGGTTGGTTCCATTACACACCGGTGTAAGAACAAGTCCTCTTCAAGGCATTTCCTAAACAGTTTACATGATGGGGAGCCAACACCAACATTTTCATATCCTTTTAGATTAAAGTCACCAAGAATAAGGCATTTCCTCTGAAAGTTTCTACTGATTTCCTCACAAATCACCTTATCGAGCTCCAGTTGCTGAGAATGTGGCAAGGTTCTAGTGTTGGAAAAACTGGCGTTTGTTGGTGTTATGCATACCAATAAATTTTGTACTCCAGGATTGTGACTGGACAAAATGAAATATTTTGTACTCCAGAAGGGAAAAGGAAGAACAACATTGTTTGGTTGAGTTCTACCACTCTAAGTCCATACCTGAAAACAACTAGCAGTTTCAGCAGTCCGTATGCGCCCACTCACCAACAATCCATGTCGACCATAACAAAACTTTGAAATGTGTACAGCCTGTATAGCATGCCATACCAAGACATGTTTCTCGGTGTTGCGCTAAAAACGTCTCCGCTGTCCAGTTACAACTGGCGGCATGTGACGTCATGTGAGAAGATCCTACTTTTGTGTCAATATCGTCAATATTTCATTAAATATGTATTCAATATTTATTCAATATTTATCAATATTTATTGTTATATATTATGCATTTATATTAATCAACATTTATTCAATATTTATTATTCTGAGTCATGGGCAAGAAGTACAAATATCCCTAGTTGGCAAAACTGGCGGTACTTGGTATCGCCGGAGTAAATATTTCAGGCCTCGTTTGGCAATTAAGATGCTTTGAATGCGCAATCGAAGGTCATTTTGTTAAAGAGAACTTTTTTAGACACCATGAGCCCGTTCAATGCAAAAAAGTCACTTTATATTTCCTCAAAGTGGCTTTGGAGCAATGAAGTTCTCCGAGGTGACAACACCAAGAAACCAATGCCATTTGTGAACTTATGAATGACTGTCCAATAATATTTTTGAAATCTGTGCTAAGATAAATTGTGTGCCTTGAAATATAACTGCATTTGGAGTTCATCAGTGTCGGTGAAGGGTCTGAAATACCTGTTCCAATCTTACTCCGACCCATCTGTTGCCGGCCCGGTGATCCGCCGTAGTTCTACCGCTGGGGTAAGCGAATCGGACCCGGCTCTATTTTCCAGTACATCTTTGACATAACTGTTGGGAAGGACGGGCTGATGGAGTTGGTGAGTGTTTGTGGTTTGATTATTTTTTAGGTTTGTGATGTGGGTACCCAAATGTGTACTGGCAGTGATAGCTAAGTGTGCCCATTCGGTTTCACTCTGTCGATTGTCATCATGAGATGTGAACTCTGAGTGAGTGTAGTCCACTCATTTTGACACTTTTTGTGGCTTATGACTTTGTTTTGTACAAATCAATGGTTTCTCACACCCACAGTTGCATCTAGTGAAGTTGACGTTTTTATGGCTTTGTTTTGTACTCATGTTTCCAAATTTTAATTGCGTCTTTGAGGCTCTGAGCTGGATATTGTCAGCCTTTAACATTGATTTCCACAAATAAAGTCCACCCCATCTACTGAATTTGCCTTTTTTCCATTTTGTTGATGAGGCTCTGTGGGCTGGATGATGCTGGAAGGTTGTCCACAAATTACACTTTTTGGTCTGAGATTACACTTTTTGGTCTGAGATTACACTTTTTTGCTGGTTGAAGTACTCCAAATACTTTGAGGGGTAAACAGGTCTGGGCTACATTAGGTTTCATGTTTTAATCTTATTTTGAACCAAATATTGTATGCTATATTGCCATTCTCCAAGCACCTTTTTTGGTGTTATTTTGCCTCCCAACTGAAGCGCATGCATTTGCAGAGGAGATATGTGGTTGCATCATGTTAACCACATTCATTGGCACTAAATCTCAGGTTTGCCAATTCTGATTAAAAAAAAAATTTGATCATGAATTAATCAATGACAATATTACATATAAATTGACAAGGGAAGCTGTTTGTCAAATAGGCTGTGCAATACCATTAGTAAATAAGAATTAAGAAGCATAATTAGCTGACAAAAGTCTAGCAAATTGCCCTTGTGCTGAAAATAAAATTGGTTTTGGTGGAGCTTAGTGTCTTAATAGCTTTGGTTCCATGTGGTACAAAATAAAGTGGTAAGAAGTTATGATGCTTCTTTGTGGTTTCATCATGTCATATGTGCATTTTGTATTTATTTAATGTGGTAGATGTGTTTATCTAGAAAAGGTGCTCGTCTTAAACTTCTGGATTTTCTTATGTCATGGTTTTCACATTTCAATATGGTGCATGTTTAGAAGAAAGCTGAAGTAAAAAAATGTAAATACACTATGCTACTTAGAAAACAAAGGTGATGGCAAACAGCACATTTTTGTGCTAAAACCAGATTTGGGTTGGGTAGTGGATTTACTTTTGCTGCAACAATGCATGCATGCAACTTTTGCTGCAACAATGAAAATGTGTGCAAAAATTAAATAGTCAGTTTTCCTTCCATTTTGAAACTGCATCTTTACAAATTAAAATGTTGAATTTAGCTGATGCTGATACATTTTCAACATAATTTAATTTAAACTGCAAAGCCACTAATCAACAATTGCATTGTCAAACTGATCAGACCTACATCATATGTCTAGACAGTGGTCATGTAATATGCATGAAATGCTACAGGGAGAGAGAGAGGTCATGCTGATGATGTGAGCAAGCCCGAAAATCAAGAGTATCTTTCAGTTTATCTTCACTAATATATGCTGATTCATCAATATATTTTGATGGGAATAGCATAAGAAGTGTGTTACCAAGAAATTGTATTCATTTTATATAGTTTCATAAAGTGAGCATTGCTAATTTTATCCTTCTAAGCTAAATTTGTTAATGCACCCATCACTAGGATGCCATTGAAATACTGGGTGTATATCAGAGCATCTAATGCTCTGAGGTTTGATTCTGTATTGGGGAAAATCAAAACTTATAAGTTTCAAGACCTATAACCATTCCAATTATCTGGGAGATCAAAGTATATAAGGACTCAAAAACACAGGCATTCCAAAGCTATAGATGTTCACAATCTCAAAGGTATGAGAACATTGAGTACACACAAACCACAAAAGTGCATACTCTCTAATATCAGATGTGTTCATAACCCCTGGTAATTGAAACCTCTAACATGTTCAAAACCACTAATCAAGAAGTTCTTGCCATGGAGAAGTGCGAGATTGCTCCTAAAGGTGTCATGTGAGGGATATTTTCATGTGGGGTTGGGTCATCTAAATTAGGTCCTGTTCAGTGTGTATTTTTTTAAACCTGGGAATCTGTGAAGTATTCAGGGAAATGCTGAAGTTTGTGGTCATGTTGTATAAGTTGTTTAAAGTCTTTAGACCAATACAATATTAAGAGAAGAGTTTTGCACAAAGGTGGACATACACATCTACTGTGGCCCACCACAGTGGATGGTGTACTCCACAGCCCTGGTCCGCCATGATGGACGATGTTCTCCGTGACCGTGGTCTGGCTCAGTGGGCAGGAAAAGACAGGGAAAAAGATGCTAGTGAGCCAATTTTGACCAAAAATTGGCATGGGTGCTTCTATATATATACCAACATACACAGCATTCCTCCCAGTCCCTTTGCTCACCTCTGCAGCTCTTTTTTCCTGGGTGTGCTTCTGGCAGCCCTGGTCTTCTAGCATGCCCTGATTCTGGGTGTACCTATGCTTACTTCCTTCCCTTTGTATGGTTTCTGGATTCACATTTGCATTCCCATTACGTGAAGTGTATCCCTCCCATTTGCTCTCCATTGCTTAGATGGTTTACTGGTGCTGAATGAGCAGTGTCCCCCAGTGAGACAAAATCTGAAGGGCTGTTTCCCACACTTTCCTACATTTAAAAAATGCCTTGTTTGTCAGGCCACTCATCCAATGTTTGGAATGTGTCACATAGATATATCACCAGAGGTGTGGAAACTGGATAACAAAATAGATGCCAGCTAAAGAGTTTGTGTCACTGCTGCTGTATTAGCATATGTCGATTGATGCTCTTGGTGCAGTCATGGGAATGATCCTCACATGCATCTTCTGGTGTGGTAGCACATAACAAGAGCACAGGTTTTTCAGTCTATATTCTTAACAGGTTAAACAGTCAGAGAGCAGTTGAACTTTTTGCTTGATATGTGCTGGTACCATGACATGGTACAGAAAAGTCCTGAACTCAGAGCAGGAATGTCTGTGATGCCATCTGGGATGTAACCTGGCTCAATTTGCCAAACAACTTCCATCCTGTACTTTGCTCACCTGCCTTGTTGCAGTAGTTTGTATTTTGGTAATGGAGTCATCTAGTCTGTCCATGTAATACATATTCATTGTCTTTCAGGTGAAGCATATTCCCAATGGAAGAAAAGGAGCAAGAAAAGAAGAAGCCTGTTAAGAATGCACTAGATCTTCAGAAGCTGAAGCTTGATAAACTCTTTAGAAATGTTGTAAGCATTTCACAGAGAAGAATAGGCACACATTGGAAGAAACAGGCGCTATCTTCAGCGGAAAGGGCGTCCATTCAGTTTGCTCGAGTGCACCCCCATGCCCCCATGCCCTTCCGCTGAACGGATTTTCAGCCAAAGGCTGAAATCTGTTGAGTTCCCCCATGACAATTGAGTGACAATTGATCTGTTGAGTGCCCCATGACCCCTCTGGATAAGTGCCCCCATGACAATTCCTGGGTCTGTCCCTGACGTGACACGCGTGCATCTGCATCAGTGTGCAGTCTGCAAGCCTTCATCCATGTCAGTCGTGGCACCTTCGTCCACGGATGTCGCCACAGATCTTGTATTGGGAGGGTTTGAATCAATTGTCTTACAAACCAAGCCGTAGGCGTGATGTTCAAGTTCACGAAGTTTGGCAGGAACACGTCCCCTCGTGTTCTGCCTCTACAAGCGTCGTTTTTATTATATTGTCAGCTCAGTGTGACTTGGTTTTGAAATGCTGTACAGGTTTTAGGCACTTGATTCGTTCCTGTTGCATGTTTTATGTTCCATTTTGTCTTAGCTAAGATTCTTCTGATTGAGAGAGTCTGAGTGTATATCATGTCCGACCTTTTTTTAACTGACATGACATCTAGAATAGCCCTTTTTATCTTAGGATGGCGCTTTTATAGTACGATACAATACAATACCGTGGTGAAGACTATGCCTTTCGTCTCACTATCCACTCGCTGTCGACAGGACAAGCCTGTGCACGTGCCGGTGGCGGCCAAGGCTCGCACCTTCTCGGCGCCACCAGAGTTTGTGCGCAATGTGATGGGCTCGAGCGCGGGCGCCGGCAGCGGCGAGTTCCACGTGTATCGCCACATCCGGCGGCGTGAGAACGCCCGGCAAAAGTTCATCGCTGAGGAGGCCAACAAGGTGTGGGCAACGGTGGGGGCTGAGGTGACAGCGACGGGTAGTGACCGGCAGGGGTTCTGGTTTGGAGGTGACCGTCACTGCGGTGGAAACTCCTTCAAACTCAATAATCAACCGACCAATGAAGTCACGGAGCTGATAATTTGGTGTGAGACACGGACCCAGATTTAGACGACAAAGATTCTTCGAAGTGAAACTATTACCATGGTGTCGTTTCCGCTCGCCCGGAGAAGGCATTGTGTCTAAATATACCCTTCTCTTAAAAAAACAAGTCATTGATAACTGAGTCCTTTACAACGGAATATTATTAACGTGTTATTTGCTACCCCAACGCAATACATTGTTGCACTTATCGCTACCAGCTTACAATTTCATGTATATATTCGCATTTCTGGTCGACGCGTTCAACGAAGGTGTGATTTGTAGTGTCTGGAGGTCGCAGTGCCACCACTAGGTAAATTCCGGTTGTTCACTTTATCTTCGCTCCTGCAGGATGACAAAGATTTGGCTTACATGAAGAAACTGGAAGAGAACCGGCGCTCCACCGAAGAACGGATGGCAAAGAAGCGCGCCAAGCGGCAGAAACAGAAAGCGCGGCAACGCGGTAAGGAGAAGCGGCAAAAGGTGGCACCACCGTCGGAACAAAGTGACAGGAAGGACACTGACACAGAGGAGGATAGTGAGTCAGAAGATGTGTCAGACCAGGTGGCTACCGCAGCTGAATCAGGGTCAGGTGAAGTGGACAATGTTCCTGAATTGGGATCAGGTCAAGCGGATGGTGAAGCGGAATCAGGGCAGGTGAAGTGCTGATAGAGCGGAATCAGATGGGCCCAATAGTGGACTTGCCGTGGGGCCAGGCGAAGTGTGCGGTGCCGCGGAATATGCCTAGGTGCAGACTACAGTGGGCGCTAACTTTCACAACGGATCGTGTTATGAAAGAGACCAAGTAGAATACAATGGA
The DNA here is from genome assembly GCA_034440615.1 of Ashinkailepas kermadecensis. NCBI lineage: Eukaryota > Metazoa > Arthropoda > Thecostraca > Neolepadidae > Ashinkailepas > Ashinkailepas kermadecensis. Next base: position 389,963 of record JAOTOM010004956.1, read on the forward strand.
CGGGCCGTGTTATGGTGTACACTGGGCGGCAACGGAAGCTGCTGTCTGTCAGTGAGAGTACTCAAGAGGGAGTGCTGCTGCAGTGCTGACGTTGCCGTAACTCGTGACTGTTCCTCCACTTTCTGAGCTGGCGCTGCCACCGACTGGCTCTTTTAAAGCGTTTCTTGAACCGTTCGTTCAGTCCGCCGATAGTCCAGTCTGCAGTTCATTTTGTGTCGAGTGTCTGCTGCGCACGTCGCCGATAGTCCAGTATGCAGTTCATTTTGTGTCGAGTGTCTGCTGCGCACGTCGCACGATAGTCCAGTCTGCAGTTCATTTTGGGGGAAGGTTCCCCGCGCCCCCCCCACAAAAATCCACATTAAAAATTTTTTTTTGGGGGGGTGCCGCCCGCCCCCCCCAAAAATAATAGATTTTTGTCGAGGTCTGCTGCGCACGTGCGGAGTTTAAAAACACATGCTCTTATTTTCACGCTTGGCAAGTGAGATTGGTGTACATCAATGAAATACTACAAATATATTGTTCTTCCATGGAATTACCAGGCCTGTTGGTTATTAGTCCCGGGTTTTCATTCTGTTAATTTTACATGCTATATTTATGGACAAAAATTGGTACATCTTACGTTCTTCGATCTCCTGTTGATCCGATTCCTTGTCTCATTGTTCATGAATTATAAACCATACATACATGCATACCAGTGGCGTAGCCAGGGGGTCAAATGGAGCAGCCGCCCCCTGGAGGATCGGAGGAGGCCCCTTCCAGGCGACCTTGAGGAACTCGCGAGGGACATTCAACGCGTCTGTGCAAGGGGCCTGCAAGCGCACCCTGGGCCGACGAAAGGACCGTGGACCGACGAAAAGGCCCCTGGCTGACGGAAAGGGTCCCGGGCCGACGAAGAGGGCACCGAGTCAATGTCGATTACCCTTGGGACGATGTTGGGGGCCCTTGGCTGGGCTGTGCTGGGATGTGAAGGGCTTCTAGATCGATGGAGGAGGCCCGCATCGTTGGGAGGGCTCCCGGGCTGACTGAGACTGTCAGGAGTCAATAATGTGAAGGGCCAGTGGTCTGGTGGCAGGGCCCAGGCTGAAGAAAGAGGGCCTCCGGCCTGACAGTGACTCCGGATCACCAAGGGATCCTTGCGTCAACGGAGAGGACCCCTAGCCGCAGGAGGATCGCGGACCATCAGAAGGGCCCAGAGCCGGTATGAAGGGCCCCCGGACCGATGGGTGTCGAAATCGCAGAGGGGAACCCTAGCGTGGAGACCCAAGCTTTGGAAGGAGGGTACTCCGGCCGGACCGAGCTATGAAAGAGGGTTCCGGAGACGACAGTTACAGAGGACAAATTAAAATGTATCTAACAACTTGTATGGAAAAGGCCTGAAGACGTCCATCCTGAGGGTTGGCAAGAGCCGTAAGGACAAGAGAGGGCCCGTCCGATAGCCAAAATGCCCATGGTAAGGTCCATGAAATGCTGTACCTGTTACCAATGATGAAATGCCATCCTGTTCATCCACTAGGGGATATACAGGACCCACGATAGCTGAAGAGGACTAGCGAGGTTCCATCTCAGAGCTGAAATTCCTCCGAGATAAGATCTAGATGAGGCTATTGAGGACTTTGATGGGTCCCTAAAAGGAGCAGAGGACCCTGAGGGATGATGAGGATCTCCGAGGTGCAGAGAACTGGACTGGGATTCCCACCAAGTTGAATGCGGAAGTTTAAGAGTATGGTGTGCGACCAACTGTTCGGATGTTATCTAGTTCAGCTTTTCGAAAACTTCAGACATATGATCGTATATTCCCGTTGACACGCGCGCATGAAAATGGCCTAGGCGTGACATTGGTCTCCCTGATTGTTTTAGGGAATTGCATCACTTGCATCTTCCCGCGCATATTTCAAACGGTAGCTATGTCCCATTGCAAGGTTCGGTCTGACTGCCACTGACTGTCAACGTGGTGGCGACGGTAGGGCTGCCCAGTGTCCACATCGGCACCCTTGCTGGCGTCGACATTGACATCTGTGTGTGTGTGTCTGTGTGTCTGTATCGGTGTCGGTACCATTTGGGATATTTCGCTGGTTGCGACGACCGCCGCTGGGTGTCGCCACCGAACCCCGGACGTCGGCAAAATCACCGGTCCGGCGGCCGGCAAAACAAACGCCGCACTGTTCACCGGCCAACTCGTGTATTCACTTCACAGGCGGACACGGCAATGAGAGCATTCGCCGGCCGCAGGCGGGCCGATCTGCGACACGCTCAATGTCAGACAGTGGCCGCTGGTACAGCCACTAGCTGTGGCGGCCAATGGCAGATAGCCGCCGCCGACACAGCCACTAGCGGCCAATGGCAGACAGCCGCCGGCACAGCCACTGTAGCGGCCAATGGCAGACAGCCGCCGCCGACACAGCCACTAGCGGCCAATGGCAGACAGCCGCCGGCACAGCCACTGTAGCGGCCAATGGCAGACAGCCGCCGCCGACACAGCCACTGTAGCGGCCAACGGCAGACAGCCGCCGGCACAGCCACTAGCGGCCAATGGCAGACAGCCGCCGGCACAGCCGCTGTAGCGGCCAATGGCAGACAGCCGCCGACACAGCCACTAGCGGCCAATGGCAGACAGCCGCCGGCACAGCCACTGTAGCGGCCCATGGCAGACAGCCGCCGCCGACACAGCCACTGTAGCGGCCAACGGCAGACAGCCGCCGCCGACACAGCCACTAGCGGCCAATGGCAGACAGCCGCCGGCACAGCCGCTGTAGCGGCCCATGGCAGACAGCCGCCGCCGACACAGCCACTAGCGGCCAATGGCAGACAGCCGCCGGCACAGCCGCTGTAGCGGCCAATGGCAGGCAGCCGCCGACACAGCCACTAGCGGCCAATGGCAGACAGCCGCCGGCACAGCCGCTGTAGCGGCCAATGGCAGACAGCCGCCGCCGACACAGCCACTGTAGCGGCCAATGGCAGACAGCCGCCGCCGACACAGCCACTAGCGGCCAATGGCAGACAGCCGCCGGCACAGCCACTGTAGCGGCCAATGGCAGACAGCCGCCGCCGACACAGCCACTAGCGGCCAATGGCAGACAGCCGCCGGCACAGCCACTGTAGCGGCCAATGGCAGACAGCCGCCGCCGACACAGCCACTAGCGGCCAATGGCAGGCAGCCGCCGACACAGCCACTGTAGCGGCCAATGGCAGACAGCCGCCGCCGACACAGCCACTGTAGCGGCCAATGGCAGACAGCCGCCGCCGACACAGCCACTGTGGCGGCCAACTCGCAGTGGTAGCGGCAGATAATCTCACTAGGCTAACGCACGTGGTCCACAGCGCAGGGTATCTGTACCGCCCAGTCTGACCCAATGCCGACCAGACAGACTGAGCACATTGATCTATCAGTTATCAGCGCAACGGGCCGCATCGATGCGTGACATTTCATGACATGACGCCACTCAATCTTCTACGAAGCAGTTTCAGCTAACCCAATAGCTGCAACGGCAATGCAATGGACAGACATCACTATGTGACAAGTCGCAGGACATACACATGCCATAAGTCAAGTTCATCATGAAAATGTTATATGTGACCAGAGATAGTAGCGTACACAGACGCTATGGGGCGCACGCAAATGCCGTCGGGCGCACGCAAATGCCGTCGGGCGCGCACAGATACTGTCGCGCGCACAGGTGCTGTAGGGCAAAACACAGACGTAGGGCACGCACAGACGCTGTCGGGCACATACAGACGCTGTATGGCACATGTAGACGCTGTCGGGCCCACGCAGACGCTGTGGGGCACACAGACGCTGTCGGGCACACACAGACGCTGTCGGGCACATACAGACGCTGTATGGCACATGTAGACGCTGTCGGGCCCACGCAGACGCTGTGGGGCACACAGACGCTGTCGGGCACACAGACGCTGTCGGGCACACACAGACGCTGTCGGGCACACACAGACGCTGTCGGGCCCACACAAACGCTGTCGGGTACACAGACGCTGTCGGGCACACACAGACGCTGTCGGGTACGCAGACGCTGTCGGGTACGCAGACGCTGTCGGGTACACACAGACGCTGTCGGGCCCACGCAGACGCTGTGGGGCACACAGACGCTGTCGGGCCCACACAAACGCTGTCGGGCACACACAGACGCTGTCGGGCCCACGCAGACGCTGTGGGGCACACAGACGCTGTCGGGCCCACACAAACGCTGTCGGGCACACACAGACGCTGTCGGGCACACACAGACGCTGTCGGGTACACAGACGCTGTCGGGCACACACAGACGCTGTCGGGCACACACAGACGCTGTCGGGCACACACAGACGCTGTCGGGTACACACAGACGCTGTCGGGTACACAGACGCTGTCGGGCACACACAGACGCTGTCGGGTACGCAGACGCTGTCGGGTACACAGACGCTGTCGGGCACACACAGACGCTGTCGGGCACACACAGACGCTGTCGGGCACACACAGACGCTGTCGGGCACACACAGACGCTGTCGGGCACACACAGACGCTGTGGGGCACACAGACGCTGTCGGGCACACACAGACGCTGTCGGGTACGCAGACGCTGTCGGGTACGCAGACGCTGTCGGGTACACACAGACGCTGTCGGGCACACACAGACGCTGTCGGGCACACACAGACGCTGTCGGACACACACAGACGCTGTCGGGCACACACAGACGCTGTATGGCACATGTAGACGCTGTCGGGCCCACGCAGACGCTGTGGGGCACACAGACGCTGTCGGGCACACACAGACGCTGTCGGGCACACACAGACGCTGTCGGGCACACAGACGCTGTGGGGCACACAGACGCTGTCGGGCACACAGACGCTGTCGGGCACACACAGACGCTGTCGGGCACACAGACGCTGTCGGGCACACACAGACGCTGTCGGGCACACGCAAACGCTGTCGGGCACACACAGACGCTGTGGAGCACACACAGACGCTGTCGGTACACAACAGCTCACTCGAGGACCCCGGGCCACTGGTTCCTCCGTTTGCTGACTCGGTCAGCCAGACACAGGCACCAGCACGTGGCGTGACAAAACATCATCGACCGAGCACGAGGCTGGTCGGTGCCAAAACGGTGCCGGAGGCGCGTCGGCCGGCGCGCTGGAACTGGCCGTCCGCACGTCGACGGAGCACTGGTGGAAGAGCCTACCTGCCAATCGGGAGCGCACCGTGCTGGTAGTGCGGTGTTTGCAGGGACGTCTGGGAACGCATCAATCGCTGCACCCCTAACGTCGAGCATAAACACCCGCCATGCAGTCAACTCTCAACGCACAAAGACACTCGGTAGGCACGTACAATCCGGCGAGAAAGGGTCGTCAGCGAAGACGACCCGCCAGCCAGACACGTCAGGCGGTGTCCGTAACTCAGACGTGCCGGCGTCCCGCCAGGCGAACGGCCCGTCAGACGGGTCGTTCCACATGCAGCCGGAAGGGAACTTGCCGTGGAACATGCATCTAGTAAGACGGGGAAATCTTATCAGACAGATGCAAGCCCACGGCCTAGGACGGGCGCGGGCGCGTACAGACAGAAATCACAGCAGCTCATCGACACGTCGTGTTCAGACAGTTGGCACTGGTAAGGCTACACTGGACGCCAAAAAGGCGACATCACAGCTCTTCGAAGAATGCCACTCGAGACCTGGTAGACCCCTCCTTTGTCTGGAACAGCAGAAACAACGTATCAGTGTCTCGAAAAGATTGAATGATCGGTAGTGATGTACCGGACGTGTACTCTGGCCATATTATCCGCCCAGTAGCGCTGTACCGGACGTGCACCCTGGCCATATTATCCGCCCAGTAGCGCTGTGCCGGACGCATTATGAGCCCATTAGCGATGCACCGGATGTGCACTCTCGGGGTTCAACGGTCTACACTAGAATGACGAAGCTCCCCGATACTTTCCCAATATCAATTTCACACACTCAAAATGCCACTTCCATATCTCGCTCAAAAGCGGGCGATAAAGAAAGGAAGGCAATAATCATGGGAGGCATATCACGAGAAACATGGTCTTATGCTTGGGTACCATCGGTCACTACTTCACGTGTCCGCCATATATCTGGTAATAAGTCGCAAGCAAGTCACGCATACGGTATCCTGGCTTCTGAAGCAAAGTTGAGTAAAAATGAGTGGCTAAGCTAATTGGATTGGATTGGAGAAGTTGCAACGTATCATCTACCACTTTTGATGCGCTTGGATCTGCGATTGTATTTTACAAAATAATTGCACGTTCGCAAATATACTTCAAAATGCGGTGATCATTTTCAGCTCTAGTGACCAATTTAGCTTGGCAATTTCCAAGATTTCCGGAGGATGGGGGATGGGGAGGGGAGTAGATGAAATGAAGCTCCACATAGATATTGTTCAGCTCTCACTGCATGCGAATAGGCACAATACACTAGAGCAAGAGTGCTAAGCGGCACATATGGAATGGATCAGTGAACCGTAAACCGACATGCAAACCTTCCGGCTACCAGGACAACTTGCTCGTTTCCGAAATTTGAATATATAAATATTTGATCAAAATGTGAGATATCCATGAAAGAAGCAAAGCAAACATAGATTTCACACTGGCCTGGATATTGTGCGGCATTGTAGGAAATTGAGTCTGTTCTCTTCTCAGACCTGTAGAGAATACACCCATGCCTGCTATGAACAAAGGTGCTATTCTGTGCGTACCTTTTTGAAGGTGGAGTACTTGTTCTCGCCTAAGTTGACCTGCTCGTCGTGGATATGATCATACAGGGTCTGGTTCTCGCCGATCTTGAGTACCTCGATCTCTGTTCTCATCTCTTTCAGTTGCTCGTGCAGGTGCTTCGACTTCTGGAGATACTCCACCCTGCCAGTCGCACAGATTATAACTTCCAACTGTATTGTCTGGCATGTCGTTTTTGCCCTGCTCCTCACACTGTAATGGTTAAAGTGAATCATGAGGCTCGGGTCCTTTAGCATGCGCATCACTGCTTTGAGGAAACTGTATCCTAGTATTCACGTGAGACAATGTGATTTAACGTAACGGACTCCCTTCTAATAAGAAACGTACCGGAGAATGGTGACAGGTAGCTGTGTGACGCGCCGCATTAGCAACGACGATGGGTCCGTAGTCCGATCAGGCAGCAAGGGGAGCATACGGCTGTTGTGAGTTAATCTAGCATGAAAACAACTTATGGTCACATGATACAACAAGAACAATCAAATTAAAATACAAGACGAAAGACAAGTTTCTGCATTATGTTGTACTAGGGACTGGTCTTGAGCAACCTAGTCCTTTAACCAACACCGACCCTTCACTTAGCACTATTGCGGTGTTGTTGAATAGGCTTCAACCATGTATTACTATTCACCGAGATGTAGCCAAAAAAAACTGTCGTAATGGCAAGCAGCGATGTACCCATACAGTGGCCATGACAAGCAGTTAGGTTCGGTGACTTTCGTAACTATGTCAGATGCGGCTCCAAGAGCGAATATAGTCGATGCGCCCCTAAACCACAATAACTAAGAGCGAATATTGGGGAGAGGCGGGGGAGGGGGAGGGGTACCTCCAACACATTTTTGCGAAAACTTAGGAACATCACATCCAGATGAGCCCTTTGGCTCTTATTAAGCCTGAACACTGGATGACTTTGTGACAAAATTGAATCGCTTATTTTAAATTTAAATCACGAGCAAGAAAACAAGACAATGGTGAAACAGGAAGATACGACATGATTCAAATAACCGGAGTGCTTTTTCCTGGGTAGTTTCTTGTTGCTGATGGTGAAACAGGCATTTGTACTCGATCTCCGGTCTCGTGCAAAGTGTTTTCAGAACTCGACAGCAAAATGCCCTTGCCAGCACCGTTAAACACTAGTATTGCAATACAAACATGCAAATACATACAAACCTTTTATTTACAACCGTTACATTCAAACCTTTTATCATAAAGTTATTTTTGGTGGTGTGCATTAGAAGCACCACATGTTTTGGATAGGGAGGGGCGTTGGGTGACAAGATGATTTTGAGGTCGATTCTTTTCATGCAGAGCCATGGGTGTGATATAGAATGTCACAAAGTTTGAAAGAGACATGTCCTCCACCCAGTCACTTTAGTGACGCCCATTCTGCAGTACTATAGATCACTCAAACCAGCCACATTCTACCGCATGGCTCATTTGACAAATAAGAAACAATTAGCAAGCTTAATATGCATGGTTCAAGATCGGTTTCATCTCCAACAGGGTGGAACCGCAGGTGGGTACCCATCCACATTATATTTTTCAGTGTTTACCGCAGGGATGCATTCTTTCTTTCCCCTTCCTGTCCTCCCTGTCAGTAGCTTTATCAAGTATCAACCCATTCTGGGTGTCTTCCCATCCATTTTGGTGTAAAAAATGCATTGTTACAATGTATTACAAACAATCTTCGCACGGACATTTTCATAAAAAATAAATATGAGAATAAAGTTTCCTAACTTAGAACAAGTGGTGTGCCTATTCTCCTTCATACGCCTACCTACATGCTAGCCACCTACCAAATGTCTCAACAACTGTAACAAAATATAAATATTAGTCATAAATGCACAGGAAAGTATGGGCTAGAACTCCGTTGTCGTCAGGAAAGTAAGGTCTAGAACTCGGTTGTCGTATGTCACAAACAGAGCTAGATTTTATTTAAATTTTGAACGTAATTTTCATTTATTGTTGACTTGAGAGTTAACTCTCAAATGATAGTCAGATTTCAATTCCCTTATCGCAAGGCAACGAACGAATAATTCAAATCTGAATGATTACAATGTATTTTGAACTCACTTTCCTGAAGTAGCTTTGTTTTCTAAGCAATCAGGTGGATGTTCAACCACTCCTTCACAATAGTCTCCACAGAAGTCAGGAGTGAAACTAAACTGACTTTGGATAGTCAGTTCCATACTCACCCAATGTATGTAACAACGCTGCGTTGGTGAAATACATTTACACATACGAAAATGCTTCATGCTTCACATACGAAAGAATATGTGTTTTCACACATATAGCATTCATTATTGTATGCAATCTTGACAACGTGCAGCAATAGAAGTGCTTAGGTCGTTAATGTTGCAGAGGTATGGAATAAGACCACGTTGTATTATGATCACATCACATACCCGATGTTTTTCCTATGTACCTTAATTATTGAGCTCATTTTACTTCAGATCCACATTCTTGGCAAGCATGTGTGACACGGATGACCAAGGTGGTTTTCGGCAGCAATCAGAGCCAGGCTGACCAGGTTGATACTTCTTTGCATCCTCGTTTTCATTGATTTACTGCTCTCCGCCTTTATGATCTCTTGGCCCCTAACCAAATATCCGTCACTGGACACTGGCTGGAACGTACCGCTCTTTCTCGATCTGCAGGTTCAGCTGGTCCAAGTTGGTGTCCGACATGAGGTCGTACTCGGCCAGCTGGGAGGTCAGGGCGCTCGACTGGTTCAGGTGTTCGTGCTCGTGCAGCTCGGTCAGGTCGGTCGTGTCGCCGCCGTCGTACACGCTCTGAGAAGCCATCGACACTTGTTCAGCCATCCGACGTGTACGTCAGCGGCCGTTAATACGTAACGTAACAACGGGTGTGAGATAATTAAATATGGAACCACGCACTGGAGTTGGTTAGGTTCGGTTCGTCGTGGGATCATCGCGTATGATCCCAGCAGAAAACGGACGCAGAAGACGTATCTGATCCGACACAGGGCCAGAATGGTCAAGGGACTGAAAACAGGCTCAAATCCACTAGAAGAAGTCCAACCCTTTTCGTATCTAGCCATATCTAAATCCATTGTTAGGCATTTGGATGGGATATTTTGGATCGGTAGAACGACACGGTAACAACACGCGTCTGCATGGGTCTCGGAGTGCGTGTCGCCAAGTCGCGCCGGAACACTTACCGAAATACCGTTGAAAGACTGGACCACTCCTCGGTTTGACTGTTTGGCTAAAAACTCCATCAGTTTCTCTTTGGCTTGCCGCTCTGCTATCCGGGCCTTGTATAGGTCCTCCTGTGAACAGTCAGACATTATGACACCACCACAAACACTGCATATCCGTTGTGACAACGCCACTGCGATCAGTCAGACACCATCACGGCAGACATCCAGCTACCGCGAGACATTCAGACACTGTCACCGCAATCAGTCAGATACCACCGCAGCAGACATTCAGCTACCGCGAGACATTCAGACACTGTCACCGCAATCAGTCAGATACCACCGCAGCAGACATTCAGCTACCGCTAGATACACAAACGCTGTCACTGCAATCAGTCCGATACCACCGCAGACACCCAGTTACCGCAGACATTCAACACTGTCACCGCAACAACCACACATTCAGCTACCGCTAGATACACAAACGCTGTCACTGCAATCAGTCCGATACCACCGCAGACACCCAGTTACCGCGAGATAGTCAGACGCTGTCACTGCAATCAGTCCGATACCACCACGGCGGACATCCAGTTACCGTGAGATAGTCAGACGCTGTCACTGCAATCAGTCCGATACCACCACGGCGGACATCTAGTTACCGCGAGACATTCAGACGCTGTCACTGCAATCAGTCCGATACTATTACGGGGGAAATTCAATTACCGCGAGATAGTAGACGCTGTCACTGCAATCAGTCCGATACCACCACGGCAGACACCCAGTTACCGCGAGATAGATCACTGCAATCAGTCGTCCGATACCACCACGGCGGACATCAGTTACGTGAGATAGTAGAGCTTACTAAATCCGATACCACCACGGCGGACATCTAGTTACCGCGAGACATTCAGACGCTGTCACTGCAATCAGTCGACACCGCCGCAGCAGACGTTCCGCTACCACTACAGACATTATACAAACGGCAAGCCCATGACATGGTGCGATGTGACACATGCGAGGTAAGCACTGGTGCAGTGTCGTCTGTGTCGCATCAAGTCCAAGAACCACCCACTCGTCACGAAGCCAAACTCAAACCATCACAAGTGTTCCTTTTCAGTTGCATTATGCGTATTTGTTTACTTGTTTCCTGTCCCCATATCCTTTACCTGTTGTTTGATGAGCGAAGCGCCAATACTGGCTGACACGCCCCAAGATGCAGTACAACTACCGCACCCACTCCCAACTACTAACCTTATATTCTCCACACATCCCATCGCCAACCATATCCCCGTTCCCTCTTATTTCACTCATTTCAACGGGCACGCCGCACGAGAGTTGCCGTTATGGTCTGTCAATGTGCCTGCAGTAAATACAAATACAGACGCGTTCAATAATCATCACGGACATCGAGCCAATGACGCTGCAACGCTTCTGCGAAGCACGGTCGTCGGAGCGCTTGACAGTCGGCGGTCATCACGGACATCGAGCCAATGACGCTGCCACGCTTCTGCGAAGCACGGTCGTCGGAGTGCTTGACAGTCGGCGGTCATCACGAATATTGAGCCAGTGACGCCGCCACGCTTCTGCGAAGCACGGTAGCTTGGCGGTCGGTGGCCATGTCGAGGCTGTTGCCCGGTCGGCAGGCTGTTGCCACTGCCGGCCTTCGGCAGGCTGCCGTATTGACGCACGACAGTAGTTAGCCTCGGCCACCGTGAATTAATTACATTGCACTCGCGGTCCAAACATAGGTTGCATAGAACCATCCTGTTGTCGGCACACGGACTGCAGGATGGATCGATTCGCTGGCATGAAATGCCCAACTGTTTTTAGCTGATGATGCACCTAGCCTGTAAATACCTGAAAACTGTCTGACGCTCCGGTCTCTGCTAGAAATCATTTAGCGTATGTTATATGTCATGTTATTTGGATAACGATTCATCTGAAATATCTTTGTTGGCATGAATAGTTATCGGTATTGGGGTTTAGGGGCGCATCAACTGCATGGGTTATACAGCACCAATGTTGTCATGAATAGAAATGAGACCTTCCACGGGTTCTCAACTAACTTAATGAGTCAAAATTTCAAAGCAATGATAATGCACCTCGTCCGAGAAACGTAACATTAGCTACAGTACGCAGACACACTCTCGACAATTAAGCCAGTGGCGTACCTAAGACCTGCGTCAGGGTGGATGAACTTGGAGGGGCTACCTGCTCCCATTTTTTAAAAAGAGTCCCTGGATTTCGAATGCTTTATTTAAAGGAGCCCAGTTAATTTTTATTTTTAAATTAATATAATTAGTGGACAACTTAATTTTCTGCGGAGGAGGTCCAATCTACCACCATCGTTTCTAAGTCAACGGATTTAAACTCACTCCCCTGTTCAAAGCTTTCGTTCTGATATCCCTCGATAAGTCAGCTCATACTGGTGAAATCACACCAGCACAAATTACTGAAAAATGCACATTTTTCTATTTCACGCATTTCAGCACATAAAGTCCGGTTCCCACCACGCCAACGTTCGTGCATGTACACACCCGCCTTGCGCATTCGCCACACTTCGTGCGATTCTCCGGTTTCTGCTAGAGTCGATACATGTAGCTAATTCCTGCATGTTTGTGCTACACTTGACGTCATTGAATGCTTCGCATTAGGGTTCGCTGGAAAAATTCGATGAATATAATTTGAAAATTATTTATTTTCCTCAAACATTTTCTGGTGCAGCAGAAGTCCGAATGTCCTGTTGGGCGTTCAAGCACCTCGTCTCATTGTCTAATTGTTTTCGTAGATTGGCTACCGCACCGAAGCACTGGTTCGGTGCTCTTTTTCTGTCCCGCTGCGTTTTGTCCATCTACTAATGTGTTTAAGGGCCGCAGAGCTTTTTTTGTTAGGGCCCAGGCGTGTTTTGAGACCCTGCGTTTTAGGGCTTTGTTGCCTTTTGTGGATCTACGATGTTTTTGATGGCCCAGCGAGTTTTCGAAGGCACCGATGTGTCTATTTAGTGTTGGCGCGCTTTTTTAGGACCGTATCGCTTTTTGCGGGCCCCAGATAGTATTTGATATCCTCATACTGCCTTTGCAGCCCCGGTGTGTTTTGATGGTCTCCGGTGTATTTAGTAGGGCTCTCGGCTATGTATTTAGGACCCCAGCGCATATTTTAGACCCTGTCGCTTTTTGCGAGACTCGCTGCGCTTTGGAGGGCCATGGTTAGTTTTAGACTTCCCGGTGTAATTTCTTTAGGGCCCCGCTGCTTATTTGCAGTTCCGACGATAATTTTGGGGCACTACTTTCGGGGCCCGGAGCGATTTTTGGGCCCAGGCGTTTGGCTCTGTGATACGCCGTGATATTTCTGGGCTTAACGCGATTTTTCGTGACATCTGAATATTTCGAATACTTGGTCGCTTCCCCGGGTCCCGGCATGATTTGCGTCCCCGGGCGCCATATTTTTGTGTTTCGCTCAGACTTTTCGAGCCCCGGTGCGTTTTTCGCGGCCATGAGCGGCTTTTGCAAGTCTCTGGCACGATGTTTGGGGCTGAAGAGCGATTTCCGCGGCCGGACATTTCTTTTCAAGGGTCCCTAATTTTTGACGGCCCGGCTTCATTTCCTTTGTGTCCCGATACCTGATATTTATTAGTAGCGCTGCATTCATCTCGGGCCCCGCGCGATAATTTTGGGGTCCCAGTGTGATTTTTTTCTGGACCAGGCACGATCTTTCGGGCCCAGGCGCGAATGTTCGGTGCCCGGCTGTGCTTAGTTGATGCCACCGTCGATAATTTTTGAAGAGTCGGACGGGAATTTTGGGGACCAAGCTCGATTTTGTGGGAGGGGGCACGGTGCGATTTTTTTGGAACCCGGGACAAGTTTTCGAGGGCTCGCTATACTTAATTGGAACTCCGACGCGAATTTTTAGTGGCTCTGGCGGGAATTATGTTGTCCCAGGACGATTTTGCGGACCCGACGCGATTTTTGCGGGCCTTTGTGGGAGTTTTCGAGGCCCGATGTATTTATTTTGGATCCTAGTTGCGAATTTTTTGAGGCCCCGACGGGAATTTTTGGACCCCAGCTAGATTTTTGGAGGGCCGGCGCGATTGGTGTGTCCCGGTACGAGTTGTCGGGGCCGCTCTGTACTTAGTTGGTGTCCCGACGCGAATTTTTAGTGGCTCTGACTGGGATGTTGGGACTCCAGCGCCATTTCTGGAGGCCCCAGTGCATTTTTTTTGCATCCTGATCCTGGTCACAACTTAAAATGATGTTGTCCAGCCTGGTTCATGGCAGACCCACCTTGGTCTAAGCCAGACCACGAATGTATTCAGGATTCAGGAAACATGATCGGAGGGGGCACCAGTCAAGGGGCGCCATTTCTTCAGAGGGGCGAGACTGGTCGCACAAAAAAATATGGGGGAAAGCAGCCGGGACTTCTCGGGGGACGCAGATTTCTCTCTGAGGGATGCCTCTGGCGAAATAATTCCCAGGTGGGTGCCGTCGGGTCTTCCCAAGCGGCGCCTGTGGAACCGTCCACCTTCAATGGGCGCCACGTCGTGAAGAGAGCGCCACTGTCCCAGACCAGAGTGACGGGGATCACCCAGCGCGCCCTCCTTCCGGGTCCACCACTGGACCAGGCGTACCTTGAGCCGGTCCGCCTCATACGAGCGTCGCTCGGACTCTTCCACAACACGGGCGGCGATCATCTCGGCCTCGCGCACCTTCCGCTCCAACAGGTACTTCTCTTCCTCCGTCTGCCGGTCACGTAACCAGTCAGCCACCGGCCAGGACGGCTCAACAGGTTCATCACCCCTGAGGCACCGCGGTCGGGAATAGTACGTACATACATACATACATACATACATATATACATACATACACACACATATATATATATACATACTATATATATATATATATATATATATATATATATATATATATATATATATATATATATATATATACGTACAAAGGTTGACGTCATATAGAGTGACGGTCCAGTACCATCTTTGAAACTGATAGTGTTTACAAAAAGACCGTGAGTGACATCAACACAAAGACAAATGCTATCCCGTTGTGTTGGAAAAGAAAGAAAATCAAAATGCTTCAAATGTTTGAAACTGCTTCCAAGAAAGATTTTCGTCTGAAATTACCACATCAAGTGTCCTAACTATCACATCAGAAACACAATCAGCTTGCAAAACTACCCTGCTTTGGCCATTTTTACTTCGCAATAGCGCGCATTTTTAGCCACATCGGAACCTCGATTGGTTAGAGTACTGGCCTGCATTGGTTTCCCTGACCTGGCAAGTTGGGTTCGAATCACTGCACGCGCCCACATTGAGCCACCGGATGGGAGGTGCAGTTGGCAACTGGCCAGAAAAGGCCGGAAATGAGCTGCTGACCGTGTCGGTGCATTGACGACACGTTAAACTCTCCGTTAAAATTCTGCCGCTGAACTGGAATTCACGGATCGGGTGCATGGGTTCACGCAACAAGCTCTGCTCAGCGATAGAACCTGGTCCATAACGCCACCCCAGCAAGGATTCTGACTTTTTAATTAGCTCCCAGCGAGCCCGCGATGCCCGTATTCTCGACACGGATCGGATCCACGTGTCGACACAGTTGGTTAGTTACTTATCCTTTCATCACTTTGGGAAGGTCAATAGCTTTGGTAAGCACATTACTTCAGTTGTCCATCGTCCTACCACATCCAACATTTGCCATTTGTGGGCAGCAAGTGAGGTATAATTGCGCTTGCGAAGTAATTGCCGATACTTCGCGATTTGTGTCAACGACGACGGACAAATTTTGTATTATGCCGTCTTAGCTTAGTGACCTGACCTAGCATTTTCGTTTTTTATCCCATGAACCCGGCAATAGAAGGTCCCATCAGCCATACCAAGCGAAGGCGCGCTAATCTGCATCGTTTTTCCGTGGTCTCGAGAAAAAAACTCGCGTTGACCGCCCCCCCACTCCCATACTCTATGTGGGCATATTGACAACTTTCCATCTTGCTTGCTAAGCCTAGTCTGGGCTGACATGTTAATTACACAATATAAAATGCTAGCTTAAGCATATCAGCATAAATAATACGTCAATACGTCATGCAATAATGCCAGCCTGAACAGGAGAACGATTAGGTATATAAAGTTTCTAGTTTGACCTGAGCTACCATCATAATTTATCATCCCTGAACTTCAATTTGTATCTGATGCCTAAGTGAATAATTTAAGACCGCTTGTTCACTAACAGTGCTAATCCGCTAAGTGATTAGCACCGAGGAGAAAAACAATCACGGGACGACGTGAGACGATCCACGGGGCCAACTACCGGAGGTCATGACGACTGATAAGGACATAGCGTAATATAGGGATGGCCCCAGCGGCAGCGGTCAAGCTTCGATGACCATGCGGCTACATTATGCAACATGACTTTCGTGCCTAGGGTTAGAATGTCACGTGACTTTCGTGCCTAAGGTCAGAATGTCACGTGACTTGCATTCCTAGGGTCAGAATGGCGCGTGACTTGCGTGCCTAGGGTCAGAATGTCACGTGACTTGCGTGCCTGGGGTCCGAATGCCACGAGACTTGCGTGCCTGGGGTCCGAATGCCACGTGACTCGCACGCCTGGGGTCCGGTCGTTCAGCCGGCCCAGTGACAGTGCTATGATAGGGCTGCCGGACAGAGAGGGCCGTGACACGCCGTGGTACCGGTGCAGTTTCATGATAATGCCACGTTTGTAAGATAACCAGTTCGGCTTGCGCAATCGTGAGATCGGTGCACAATATCCAACAGAGGAGCTCATTTCGGCACCGGCGCAATCGATTTCGGCTGAGGCGGATTGTTGCTCAATGTGCTTACGCACTCTCCCTGAAAGCAGGCTCCTCTGTTGACTACGGTGCACATACATTGGTTATACTTGCTTCCGAAATGCACGCATTCGCCGAAAGAGGACGCAATAGGTTGATGCATCCACAGGCTGTCAAGAACATCCAGTTGCGGCACGTTCTCAAGAGTTCTGCCCACTATAATTTCTGATCATGTGCCTGCAGCATTCGGGTTAGATAGCCAGCACCTTGTCCTCGGTCATCCAGTACCCTTAACGGCACTGGCTAATACTGATATTAGGTAGTGTTGTTGTTGACTACGACTGACCTTGACCTGTTGCATTTTGATACGGCGCACCTCCTCCTCCGATTTGGAAGACTTTTGCTGCAGCAGGGTGCGCTCCTCCTCGGCAATATGAGACTTCTCCGACAGCAGCTCTGCAGTCTCCTCAGACCGTTGCTGCCACACAAACACTTACACGTGTCAGTCTAGTCATGCGGTTGCTGTAAAACCAACAAATACACATCACAATGGGGGATTCAGACATCTTTATTTGGGGACGGGGCCGCCATTTCCCCGGAGGGACGCCGTTGATCTGATCTGAAGAAAAAAAATAACACGGGTGCACCCAAACCTTTCCAAGGGGAGGGGAGGCAACTTCTCCCAAGTGGGCACATTTTGCAGAGAATTTCGGTAGCGAGGCGCACTGGAACCTTCCCGATGGGCATCTTCGGTTGAAATATTCGAGGAAATGAAGCTGGGTCTTCCCAATCTGGCGCCGTTTTCTGAACAGGGACGGCGTCTTCCAATGCAATTATGTAATATGTAATTTTAGCAGCATATTTGTTCAATATTTTTCAACCAGGCCCTGCAAATGTTCTGCTCCTGTTAAGCCTGTAGTTAAGGGTGGAATGCAAAATTAATTGAAAAGGAAATATAATTCACTTAAAAGCCCAGGATACCTTAAAAGTTCCCATATCCACAGCTGATAGCAGGCCATATACCAGTCCGACAGTCTATAATACGCCGAAGGTCACCCGACGACTATCTGGTCGTGATCATTCACTGGTCTGCTTCGCGTCAAATATACCGCAACGTTCAATATCATTCTATCAGAAGTCCACGACGCAAAGAAAAACAACGCGGCCATAAGATCGGTTGGTTATTGGTTTTACGACACGTCGACCGTTGAGTCATATAGCGTCGCCAATCTCTCACGCCGATTGGTCGCGGGCGAAGAGTAGCGACGGGTGAGATTCGAACCCACAATCTTTCAATTGCGAGACGAGCATCTTACCCCTAGACCACTCGTCCCCACGCGGCCACAAGGTAAGAATACAGGGTACAGTTTTCTGAGGAAACCAGATCTCTAGAAGACACTCAAGAACAAACACGGGCACAAATTACTTAACCATTCTCCGCCCAAACAATTAACCACTATTATCCACTTACAAACTCCGCAATTAATACTTTGACTGACAATTAGTGACGTCACATGGGGAGATGACACACTCATCACACTCACCTGGTTACATGCAAAATTTATTGACATGTTTTAAAACTATAATAAAACAACATGTTGCAATTAAACAAAGCACAGAAAGGAAAGCTGCCATAGTTATCCCTGGAAGCATCCTCGTTCTTGCCTTATTTTACCAGATTGGTTGGTTGGTTATTGGTTTTACGACACGTCGACCGTTGAGTCATGTAGCGTCGCCAATCTCTCACGCCGATTGGTCGCGGGCGAAGAGTAGCGACAGGTGAGACTCGAACCCACAACCTTTCGATTGTGCGACGAGCATCTATTTTACCAGATTACATTATTCGTGTGAACAATGGTACTTCATGGAAACGTATGGTAGTACAAACATGGGAGGATTTTTCGACAACCGAACTGGCGCGGGGAGCTAGCAATGGTATAATTGGTGATCACAAAATAGAGGCAAAACCACTTTCGTAAGTACGCCAAAATTCGAAACTATTTGAAGCCAGGATGAAAGAACGTACAGCTTCCA
Source organism: Ashinkailepas kermadecensis (assembly GCA_034440615.1). Classification (NCBI taxonomy): domain Eukaryota; kingdom Metazoa; phylum Arthropoda; class Thecostraca; family Neolepadidae; genus Ashinkailepas; species Ashinkailepas kermadecensis. The sequence goes on from JAOTOM010004956.1 coordinate 408,685, forward strand.
GAAGGGGTCGAGATGCCGTAGGTGAAGTTCCTCGTCTCTTATTCACCCGAGTCCGAATAATTTAGCAGCCAACCTTGACCTAGAGCGATCTAATGGCTTTTTTTTGTTAGGCAACAAATTCTGCTCTCAATACTTTTTCAAATTTCGGCCCTCGCACAAAAATCCATCGAGGAGCATAGTCGTCCATAGAGAATGCATAGCAGTCCCGGAACCTGAAACTAAGTGGGGTGACATGCCACATCAGCATTAATAATCTGATCAGAAGTACCCTTATGTGAATTTTTTTGGGGGGACTTGAAAAGTAAAGTGGTTCCGATCCGAGGAGTACTCTTATCCTTTTTCTGAGGTGGGGGGGGGGCGGGCTGCTGATTTTTATGTTACGAAACCCTGGGTACGCCACCGGTAGCCATACCGAAGTCATTTTTTCTAGTACTACGCCTCAGACTCCACCTGTGAACGGGGCTGCAGCAATATATGCAACATCATCACGGGTGCCATTCTTAAAATTAATTGTACTGCTCTGTCCCTTTCCGTCCCCATAATACCTTCCAGATCTCGCACGGAATCCTATGAAATTTAACACTCTCCGAGTGTCACTCATACTTGGGCGGGTCTATTTTAAGCGAAAATCACCTGGGAAACTTCGCCTGTCGTCCCACCCCCACCGCCCAGCCCTTAAGGAACTCCTCGAATGTATGTCACCTATCTTCCCGCCCCTAAAAATAGCATGTATCAAAACTACATTTCTTGTCCTGAGGCCCCGAAGCCAAACTCCATAACTTGACGGAACACTAGCCGACCAAAAGTACCAGTGCATAATTTAATGCAGCAGTTTCAATTCAGAACGATCCTTGCAGATAGCATGGCCATGAGACAGTACCATAGTACAACAGTACAATATTATACCTATGAGTGTGTCAGGAACCCATACAGGGTCCCATTCGGTGAACACATTACTTGGTGAAGTATCCGCCCTTCCGGTAGAGCCTGGAGTAAAAATTGGTCTCCCTATTCGATTTTGGGGAAAACATAGCATGAAATTGTCCATGGTCCGCCTTTTGGACCTTCAATATGCGGGCAATGTGTGCACGCGCCACCTGCGGCCCGGTCTGCAGACCTCCTAATGGGGTAGTTAGCCTGCCTCCGTCCCTCTGGCTGTCGCGGTGCCACGCCAGGACAACACAACTGCTGGCCGTCCTCACCAACAGACACCGACTGGGATCGTCTCACCAGAGCCTCCTGGGCCAGTCGGATCTCGTCCTGGTACTGCAGCAGCCGCTGCTCCAGCTCCGCCTTCTGCCGCTCGATCTCCAGGCGCAGCTGCTTCTCTCGCTCCAGTTTCTCCCGCTCCACGTGCCGCCTGCCACCGCGAGTCACGTGTCACGTGGGACTCTGAAGCGCACGCGTCGAGGACCGACAACACCCACACCGTCCCACTGCGCGGTATCGAACATTGTCGCCACCACCCTCAGCCCGCTTCCGCTCACGGTGGACAGAGATGCTTACCATCGCTTACCATCGCACTCACGGCCTATATACGCACGATAAGCAACACACGTAATAACGTCAAAGGTCCCCACCCAGAGTCTGTGACCCGGCTCCCATGGTTACCCATAATCCGATTTAAGACATCAATCAGGTTTATGCAAGTCATGGAAGCACCTCTGATCAAATTCCTAAAGTTGATCCCAACCCGGGCACGAAGCCGATAAATGTTAGAGCTGAGCGCCCCCAAACTTGCCTACGACAGGCACCAGTTAGAAAATGAACGCATGTATTGAACGGCGTGGGTAATTACTTGCATAGTTGTTGAGTGTTTTCTTGTCAACGAGACGCATAAGCATTTTGAATGCCGTTCAAGCTCATTTTACCGAGCATATTCGAAAGTAACAACTTAGTAGCATACATATTTTCTATTCAACATTTACTACTGAGTAGAGCCTGGCACAGCTCTGAAATATTTTGATAGTCGTGACCTTGGCCGTGAACTAAGTCAGTTCGGACAGTTGGTGATGCGCTCTGACAACGCGCGCCCGATCAACGTCTGCTCCACAGGGATCAAGGTTGACACAGCACTGTGCCAGGACCTGGAAATTCGGGGATCTGGGGTTCTCTGCAACTGGGCTGATCCATTTCGGTGTGGGCGGTGTTGCGACGATGCTCAGTACGCAATGGCTGGACCTGGGCTTGTCTTGAACAAAATCACATCTTTTCCACAGGGAACTGGTGAGGACAGGACAACAAGGCTGTTACTTCATGTGGTACCATAACATGACCCGTCTCTTGCTACACAGTGCGAAAAACAGCCTAAAATGCACCGTCCGTCACTTGCATGGCAGACAATGCCACGCAGAGTATCGCAGCCGCCTGCAACACAGAAGGTACTCGACTCGCGTCACTCGGTCGCACGTTCCTTGCGCTCACCTGGCACTCCCGCCAGCACACTTTGCATCGCGTGCGAAGGTGACAACGCATCATGTGCGTTAAGGATGTCTAGGGGAAGGCGATCAGCCCATTCGCTGGCATTGGCTGTCCCAGGATAATCCGGACAATAGTCATGAGATCAGCGCATCTAGCGCGGCTTACGTGATTGCGGCCCAGTCTTATCCAATACAACTGCGAGACGCTTTGTCGATGGAAACACCACTGCTAACACGAATTAACGTCGATAACGCTCAGCCTAATCCAGCCGTCATAACCCCAAATGACTGTGGAAACTAAGGTTGTGTCCCTTCAGAGCATGATAAAAGATACTTCACATGGCTAAATGTGCTCACCCATGGCCTTTTCCTCCACAATAGGCATAGGTACTCAACAAAGCGAAAGGTCCCACAGTCACAGAGGAGACCCAGATCATGAGGCTCATCATGAAAACAATAATTTCTGATATCGAGCCAATATTGTTCCCAAGGGCACAAGCGTCACCATTGGAACAGAAATGGCCATGATGAATTGAAACCGAGAAGTCGATAAAGCACGACGGTAGGGAGGTACTTGGGCTCTTTTACGACCCATTCGACTGCTGGGTCATATAGCGTTGTCAACCTCTCACGCCGGTCGGTCGCGGATGGACTCAGTAATCCCGTCGGTTATCGGATTCGAACCCACGACCTTACAGCCAAGAGTCCGACTGCCTACCGACTGAGCTAACGCTAGCTACTAAGGTCCCCAATACAGACAGCGCCAAACTCATCAGATGGGGAACGCAAGCACGGTCGAGTTCCATTCAATCGTCAATGAAGACGCTGACACACATGTCTATAAGGATGAGCGGTCGGCGGGCACACGTAACGGGAACGTGTCGCCGTCGGTGTGGTTCACTGTCGGTGTGGATCAATGCCGCTGTGGATCAATATCGGTGTGGATCAACATCGGTGTGGACTGTTAGTGTGGACCACTGTCGGTGTCGGTTTGGACCGTTGGCGTGGAATGCTGTCCGCGCGGACTGCTGTCGGCTTGAATCACCGTTGGAGTGGACTTCTTGAGGAGGGGATTGCTGTCGGTGTAGGTCACAGTTTGGGGTCGGATCCGAGCGACGGCCGACGCCAAGGTTGCGGCCATCACACCCAGGCGCGACTACAAACTAGACAGGCCTACTCACGTCACTGAAGTCCGCCAGCCGGAGCACAACCCGATATGGCTATGAACTCGTTAGCAATCGCCCCGTCAAATTTCCCGTGAGTCCCGAACTGCAAATCCAACAGCTAGACGCGGACGGTAGCGACCGTCTTGGGACGAACTGTGCAAACAAGGACGAACTGTTCAAACAAGGAAGAACTGTGCAAACTGTTCACACCACTGCACATTCGACGTAAACAAAAACACCTGCCAGAGTTTGGCAGCGTAATTTAAAGTTACTGAGCTGTACAACTTTATAACTGCAAATTCGGTAGGCTTTTAGCGAAACGCGCTTGCCATTGGATTGAACTCCATAGGTGAACTTGGTAATGTGATGGTATATATTGATGGAATGAGTGCATTAAACTGGTGTTTGCTAAACTTCACGTGGACACTGAGGAGAACTGATCTCGCGTTCCAGCAGTCGGTAATCGCCGGGTATTCATGGAATAACTGCAGGCTGAGTGGTTCTGAGTGGTACGTTCAGTACCACTCAACTGTCATTGTATCCGAAACATGCGAGAACATAACTAGACCACCTGTGCTTAATCTTATTGATGCCGACGATGTTTCCTTGTTACGCGTTTTATGAACGAAGTTTTTATTTCGGTTCGCAGGCCATAGAAATTGACTATGATCACATATACAGAGTTCACCATGGGAGGATGGAAGGGGCATCAGCTTTACACAAGATCTCGTGCTTGTTCTCGGAACTCACAAACATTCCCTCGTGAAGGGTGTATGCACATCTACCCGTCAGGTCTTCACATTTACGATGTTTCTTCGTGTTTCTAAGCGGCACTTTTGGCGGAGAAGTTCCTGAGAGTGGTTGTCAGGACAGAAAGCAACTACGCATCAGTGTGGTGGCTTTACTGCTCCAAAGAACGTTCCCATCGCTGTTGCTATGCAATGAATTAATGGGCTGGATGCCTACAATACCTCTTACTGGACGTCATCGCTATACTGAGAGCTAATGTCAGCCTGGCTGACTGCTGACATGACATAATGGCTTCACACTTGCCTTGTTAACAAACTGTATAATGATTAGAAGTTCCGAGATATAAGTTATATAAGTTGGGATATACTGGCGATGTAACCGTAATGGCCGTGAGGAAGTCTCCCCAAAGTTTGGAGCGTGTTCTAAGTACCCAGATAGCTCGAGACAAACAGCTTGGATGTGGTTTAATTCAGCGCCGTACGTCTTCGCATGCACGATACATCGCTCTTTCTATGTCAGATGTGAAAATTTCAATCTGCCATGACTTAGAGCTACTGACGTATCTATAGATGTCTGACCGACTCAACTATCTGACTGCCGTCCAGTCTAGACGCGTATCCGCAGCTATGCTTCGCTTAGTCGTCAAGGCTTGCTGTGAACAGAAGTCAGACACGTAGAACAAGGAAATAGACAGTGCAGGACAAGGCAAAGGGGACAGGCGGCGTAGAACAGTGGGAGCAGACACCGTAGAATAGGGTGGCGCACCACATAATACAAGAGAAGCGGGCCACATGGTGCATAGTGAGCGAATGAGAGTACAAGAGGAGCGAACCAGAGTACATGGGGAGAGCGGGTCACACTACATACAGGGGAAACAGACCACACAGTGCATAGGGACGGGATGATATAGTATAGAAGGGGGATTACGCAGTACAGGAGAGCGGACCATAGTGCAAGGTAGCGGACCACATAGTACAATGGAAGCGGACCACATAGTGTATAGGGAGCGGATGACAGCACAGGAGAGGAGGGGAACCACGCGGCAGAGAGCCAACCACATAGTACGAAGGAAGCGGTCCACAAAATACAGGGGACGTAGAGTATGAATACGTAGAGAATGAATGCAGACCACATAGAATGGGGGAATGGACTACATAATAGAGGGGGCAGACCACGTAGAGTATGAAAGCAGACCACATAGAACCGGGGACGGCCACATAGAGCGAGGGGAGCAGACCACGTAGAGTATGACAGCAGACCACATAGCGCGGAGGAACCGACTACATAATACAGGGGAGCAGATCATGTAGGGTATGAAAGCAGACCATATAGAGCGGGGGAACGGACCACATAATACAGTGGGCAGACCATATAGAGCGGGGGAACGGACCACATAATACAGTGGGCAGACCGCGTAGAGTATGGAAGCAGACCACATAGCGCGGAGGAACTGACTACATAATACATGGGGCAGACAACGTAGGGTATGACAGCAGTCCACATAGAGCAGGGAATGGACCACATGAAACAGGAGAAAGGAACAAATAGGGCAGGGGAGCACAACACATAGAGCAGTGGAGCAGAACAAATAGACCAGGGGAGCAGAATAAATAGAGCAGGGGAGCAGAACAAATAGAGCAGGGGAGCAGAACAAATAGAGCAGGGGAGCAGAACAAATAGAGCACGAGAGCAGATCACATAGAATGGGGGGAGGTGGCAGATCGTGTGGAACAAGGGAGCTGACCACATGGGACTGGTAAGTGAACCACATAGAACATATCAGCATAGAAGGTCGCTTTGGTGGACGACGGGATTCCAGTCCAGGAAGACACGGCATCAGCTATTAGCACAGATGTGGGTGGTCTTGCCAGGCATTATGGCTACAATTTGAGACGAGGGCCAGGCACGTCGACCTGGCTTCATTACCTGGTTTGTTGCTACCAGCGTCAACCATGGGGACGGCAAGCTGATTCAGATTTGGAATTGCAACGACCGGGCTGACGGCGGTAAGTTCTCGATTACATCTTAACCTGACCGAACAGTCCACCAGAGCGAGGTTCACTCAAGTGAACCCAAGCTAAGAGCAGCAGAAGTGGACGGCGTATAAATTTAAACCACCCATATCAGCATAGGGCGACGAGAGGCACTGAACCAGCGATGGCAAGTGCTAGAAGCCCAATGAAGTCGAATCACCGTGTATATCAGTCAAAAACATATTTCCTCGAGTGTGTACATAGCCAAGCGCTTTCAAGCATGCATGCAGAGCTCGTGATTTCCGATGCGATGCATTCACAAAATTGCATTACTAAAAGCAGACATGAGGAGCATCGAACCTCCCTGGGATTGAACTTGAGAACCAGGGAACACCAACACATACCAGTTGTAACACATGCGGGAAGTATAAATAGGTTGCCCCCGCGCGGAAACGTCGCAGCACTCATTTTTTTAAACAAAAATTGAAAATCCTTCAGCAGGAATATTTCGATGCGAGTTGGTAAATATCAATATTGAAAGAGCAGACCTGGCTCTAAGTGAGACCGCTATAATTTTAAATGTTGCACTACACCGTGCAACACTTCTCAAGGTTGGCCGCCAGCGGAGAAGTCGCTGCAAATCTCTTTCTTCGAAGAAAGATTAAGCGCACTTCGTGAAGATTATTAGAATACAAATTGGCAAAATACAAAATTAAAGAACACATTTGACTGAGAAATTATAACGCTTTAAGGACAGGGTTATTGCGGTTTTGAAGGCGTGATAGTCGAGTGGGGACCGTCGGGCCACCCGGGTGAACTTGTCTACCGCATACGTTGGAATAGACTCCATCCGGCTTCGCACTGGCCCAAAATATTTCATCATCCAAGCATCCGCGCTCCTCGTGTAATAGATGAGATTGATGTACAGAGTCCATGCTAAGCGGAGCTTGTTGTGCTGATGTGAAATCGACCATCTGCTCACGAGATCCCAGTTGAATGCATAATTTCAATCGCCGTTCGTGCAGGGAGATTGATACACCCCTACGGCTTTTTCGCGACCACGAAAAAACGGCGTGCGAACTCGCCATCGCTTGCTGTGCTTGGTAGGGTGTCCTCTGCCGACCTTCTTGCCGACCGTCGCAGCAGGAGGAATAACTCACCTCTTCTTCTCCTCCATCGATTGCGCCTTCATCTGCTGCACTTCCATCGAGTCGGGTTTCCGCCGGCGCATGTAGAGATCGTGGTTGCCGATACACAGGTCGAGAATCTGCCGACCACACGCAACACCATAGTGCCAGGTGGCATCACGGTGACACTGGACACCGAACTAGAGTAGACGGCTCCAGTTAATCCTAGTGGTGGCAAACACAGATGGACAGCGGTCTAGTGATGTCATACTGAAGTAGTAGGCGACCTGGTAACGTTACAATGCAGAGGTGGACAACGCTCTGGTAATATCATATGGAAGTGGACAGCGGTCATATGATAGCATCCAGAAGGAAACAAACTTGAACAGCACTCCAATCTTGCCAGTGGAAATGCCATTTAAAATAGATACTGGTACAGTATCGCCAATGATACCCTACCATACCCTGAACATGAATACCATGCCATACCCTGAACACGAATGAGAGGTACACTGGTTCACATGATTTGAACACCGGGATCAAAATAATTATTTGTAGCCTAGAGGAAATCAAATTATAACTTTCAACAGTTCCAGAGAAGAAATAGCCAGCTCCACTGTAGCACACGGTGACGTCATACAGGACTGTGCGGAGCCTCCACGTCCGCTGCTCTCGGCCATTACTCACCAGCTTATTCATCTTGAGGTTCTGAGAGTAGAAGATGAAGTTCGGCGCCGATTTATCGACAATCTTGATGGTGAACTTTTTGTCGTCATAGCTGATGTTCTTGATTTCTGACCACGGGAACGAGATCTTGGGAGTCAGTTTGTTCTCCTTGTCGTAAATGTTGAGACCAAGCGCGCACACGCCCAGAAACAACTCGGAGCCCTTGTTATTCTGCGGAACACCACAGCATCAGGCTCAGTCAGTAAAGCGCAATTGAGTAACACTGCATACGGCACATTGAAAAAGCACTCCAATTGTCCTAACTACAGGTCAAGAAAAACACATTAACAACCATGGACGCAAACAGCAGTGTTGCCAAATGGATGAGTCGCATTACGCTGCAGTGTATGACGTACGTGCAGTGTGACATGTGCGATGTGAAGACGTGTGAGGAAAAGGGGAGCGAGGCGCCGAGGAATGGACTGGCGCTGATCATAGCAACGAACGCCAGTCCTGACTCTGTTTAACGTGCCGCTGCATGAATGAATAAATGAATACATATGTTCAAAGCAGAACTTGACAATTGCCTTTAATTAAGCAAAATAAATTTGAGCAAAGCGTTTTATTCATTGAATTCATTGAAAAGGTCAGATCAATTTTACGTTGGTGTTGAATGTTACAGAAAACGAAACAACTCAGAGCACAGCAATCACACGTCAACTACATCAGTCATCGCTGCGTCACCACAGCAATCACACGTCAACTACATCAGTCATCGCTGCGTCATCACAGCAATCACACGTCAACTACATCAGTCATCGCTGCGTCATCACAACAATTACACGTCAACTACATCAGTCATCGCTGAGTCATCACAGCAATTACACGTCAACTACATCAGTCATCGCTGCGTCATTACAACAATTACACGTCAACTACATCGGTCATCGCTGCGTCACCACAGCAATCACACGTCAACTACATCAGTTATCGCTGCGTCATCAATGTGTCGTAGCAATGTGGGATGTGTATTGTGCAGCTGGCAAACGTTCCACGGAACGAACAGGGCTCCATCACGGCTGACGTCTTGTGCTCCCGTGTAGTCGTGCCTGAACTCAACTCCGTAATTTCTGGAGCTCCCCTGGTGCACCCGCTGATGGCTTTTGACATTTTTGTCGGCACATTACGATCAGCTTCTGAGTAGTTTGACAATAACGTGACCGCCCTGTGCCCGGTTAGTCGGGTTGCCTACTACTGTAGGATGTCCTGTGCCGGGTCAGTTGGGTACCTACTACTGTAGGATATCCTGTGCCTGGTCGGCTGGGGTACCTACTACTGTAGGATAGCCTGTGCCCGGTCAGCTGGGGCACCCACTACTATAGGATATCCTGTGCCCGGTCAGCTGGGGTACCTACTACTGTAGGATATCTTGTGCCCAGTCAGCTGGGGTACCTACTACTGTAGGATATCCTGTGCCCGGTCAGCTGGGGTGCCTACTACTGTAGGATATCCTGTGCCTGGTCGGCTGGGGTACCGACTACTGTAGGATATCCTGTGTCCGGTCAGCTAGGGTACCTACAACTGTAGGATATTTCCATCGATCAGTCGTTTGATGCCAGTTTTCCGCCGACTGTGTTTGGCGAGCTTCTTGCACTAGGCACCAGCCAGGTCAGCACCTTCCTTCACCCTGCCTGACGGTGACCGGCCTCCTTGGTGACCTCGACACTTTGGGTTGTGCCCCCCGGCACCGCCACAGATGCAGACAGTCTTCAGCTGGAACGACAGCCATGCCCCGGCTCCCTTCCGTGCCTTGCTCAATCTCTCGGACGAATTGTAGGAATACGCCGTCTTCAGACAGCCTCACCTCCACGTCTCCCCACACCAACTTCCTGTGTTTACCAACTCCTCGCAGTTCGAAGCCGGTGGTGAGGCACCACCACAGAGTAAGGACAAGTGTCTTGGTGGACGTATTGCCATACGCGCTGTTCTCCCACATATTCCGCATCTTCCACATCTTCTGTCGTCTTCTGCTGTCCATGGCATTGCTTGATTACGCTGTTGTTGCCTTCCCTTGTCGACTTTGACACAGTTAGCCTTGCCATTAGTGTGGCACGGAGCTGATCTAGTCACTTTTGTTCAGATAAGGTGGTGGTTGAGGCACGGTTTTCAAGTGACGCTGCAAGGTGACAGAAACTGATGTACGTTTATGGTTCGTATGGTTCTTCTCCTTCGTTCATTTTCAATAGGAATTCACAGAGATATGCGCTACGCTCGCTGGCAGTGCGGTATCTTCGATTAGGACTGTCTTCTTTTCCGGTTAGAAAGCTTTCTGGCTTCCTTACATCATGACGTGTCATCGTTTTTGATAGTTTTGGGTATCTGGTTATCGACAAACAATTGAGCCGTTTTCAGTGTCTCCTCCACATAGTCCGGAAGACTAAGGTTGAACCACAAGCGATCTTGTGTTATGACGCATTTACATATTGTGCAAGAGGAGTAATTCAGTCTGACCGTTTAGTCTGGATGGAGAACGAGGAAGAAAGGAAATTGCTATTACGATGGACAAGTAAATTAAAAAAGCTTGATGTAATTTATTCGGCACTGAGGATCTCGGTATTTGTATTGTATGCGTCAGGCGGCAACTGGCACAGGAAAACAAATACTTACTCTGGGAACCGTATGAACACAATAGGATGCATCACCAGCAACATATTAAAACTCAATAACGAAACCATGTTGCACCATGTTGAACAAACGAAAAATCTGCAACCACAATGGAGATAACTAACAGGAGCTTGAAACTTCGCTCTTGAAGCTACGGGGATTGCCTATGCTGCTGTCTTGGGACCAAGTTGGTAAGCTATGCATGGTACATGCCATCTATGCAAATTTGGTTCTCATTTCAGCCAAGACAAATGGAAACTGTTCGTCGTATTTTAGTCCAAACGTCTGCGATAACTATCGCTGGCAATGCACTTTATCTGTGTCGTGCGGTCCAACACTGAGACTGGACCGGCAGGGTGATCTCGGGGTGCCCACCCCAGGCGGCGGAGGAAGCTGAATGCTGCTCGTTTTTGTAGTACAGTCGGTTACCGAATTATGTTCCCGTACACTTTTAGTATGGCTGGACACTAGGAATGCAGGCTGTGCCCCTCCACGGCAATCATTGGCAGGGAATACTGCGCCGCTTCACAGTTAGGCGGTGCGTGACAGTCTACCAGGTTGACCACGGGCCAGTGTCAAATGAAGGTAATTCGAGTTCGCGGTTGTCACGTAACAATTTGCCCTGCAGCCATGAAGGGAGAGACGCGAGTCCATGCTGTTTCTACAGTGCACGACTCAGTCGAACAAACAACATTGGTAGCTCAGTGAACAGGCCACCAATGGACTCCTGTTGACAAGAAACAATCGATTGCTATGGATTACAGACTTCGGCAACACATAATTAGCTGGAAAGGCTGGAAGGAGCCCAGTTGCAAAGGGTGCAGCGAAACGAGAGGTGAGGTTCATGATATCGATGAAGCATTCTCTTGTCCTAAAATAAGGATATAATTCCGAACTTTTACAATTGCTTGCTTCATTCAGATTGATTAGCAAATCAATTACTTGACTAAATTACGCCTGCTTCATTGAGGACCCCAAGTTTTTGGGAGTACGTATATATTATTACATTATTGTATATATTGTGCACTTTGTGGCAAGCGAGATATTCCGATTGCTGTGCAGCTAAAATATTTCTTCAAGCGGATAACATACAACTTATTTTAGAATTAGTTGACAGGTGGGTAGGTTTTTAGTTGATATTGTTTCAGCACGAAATGCAACCGGTTCAGCTGTGATTCTTTCTGTGAAACCACTTTTAATTTTGCAAAGATGGAGCAGCATTGAATGCCATACTTTGTATGCTAGACTGCAGCATGGGCAGCATCAATAACGCCCCATAGGGCCGTGGAATACACTTCCCAGAGCCAAGGTCATCATATAATTATCTGCCCACACGAAGTCGATAGTGTGAAGTTCAGTGCGACCGGCATTCCTGGAATTTATATTGGGCCAAAGCTGAACCGACTACAATGCCGTACTTCCGAAAACTGTCGGGAACAATGACAAACTAACTTGCAAAAATCGGGATCGTTTCCCAGTTCAAATGGCATACGTATGTGCGTGTGAGTGCGTGCGTGTGTGCATGTGCGCGTGCGTGTACGTGTGCGCATGGGTGTGCGCATGGGTGTGTGCGCGTGCGCGCGTGCTTCATTAAACAGTTCACTGGAGACATGTGCTATAAGCAGAAGGTGAAACAAAACTGTTAGGAAGGATAGAGAAAGTGTGCCAAGAAGAGACCGGCAGCGTGACAAGCCTATTGATGAACCCGGTAGCCAATGAAAGCGGGTGTCATAGGTCTACCGCGCCAGCGCGTAGTGCTGAAAAAGGTAGCAAACGGCAAAAAAAAACACGGTGCGTGGCAAAGGAGAAAACCGGGACAGTCGACGACGATGAACACTTTCAGTGGGTTTCGCGGCTATTTGACGTAGTGTAATGCAAAGACGCTCAGCGCTGCTTGTGTGCGGCCAGCCAGAGCGGACGGTGGTGTGGTGTGGCACAAAACGGCACCAGGTGGCTCCGGTACCAGATCGGTAATGCGTTTGTTTATTGGTTGGCTATCGACGCACTTTATGCACGATCGCGGCTAATGGCGCCGCCGGCGCTGTTCCGCCGGTGGGCCGCGGGATTGGGAAATGTCCCGAGTGGTGCGAGTGTTAAACCCGGGACCTTTGGTACCCAGAGCTCAACAACTTAACCACTCGGCCATCCCCGCCCCCGGTAAGGCGTTTCAAATCGAGACTGCGCTGCGCCCTATCAATGCCTATCCTATCCAATAGATATCGGACACCTTCAATTTGGTGGAAGTGAAACGGCAGTGAAATGAAGGCGTGAAATGCACGCATGAAGCATGAAAACTTGGCCAGTACGCGACCGAACACGAAGAACGACAGACAATCGCAAACTACTGACCGTGAGAAAGGGCCACCGGGTGTGTCTTAATGGTAGACATGATGTAATACGCGAAAAAAATCGCAATCAAAGGAGAGAGAAGACCACGGTGCAGATATTTTTTTAAGCCAGGTGGTGAGCCTTTGCCTTTGCCTTTAAGCTATTAAGCCTTTGCCAACTAATTTTCTTTTTCAATCTGGTCTTCCGGCGGACGCGCTCGCTGAGCAGTCTGCAATATGCGTAAGATGGATGAGAATATTCACGCGTTAGGATGTAACGGGACAAATGTAAACACCAGGCCGCAAGTCAATGCCAGACAGTGGCAGACGAAACCCTGGCAGATGTCCGACATAACTTCACTCAGAATGCCCGTGTATCCTGGGCACACACAAGGTGTCGGGAGGGCTGTTCAGCTGGCTACCAAGGTCTCTCAAAACGTGACTGGAACCGAGGCCGAGAAGGCTATTCGAGTGCAACTTCACGTCACCGATGAGAATACCCGGAACCCATCGGCAACGTCAAACTACCGAAGTATTTGAGCAAGTGAAAATTAGAGATGCACTATTGCCTGCGCCACGCCACAGCTCGTACGGCGCACATTCAACATCTGTGTAGACGAGCGCAAATGCATTGGTTTAGTAAAGTTCTGATGAAATGCATCCGTTCCACAACCACCAAATTCAAGGTGTCCGATATTTATGGAATAGGATAGGCATTGATAGGGTGCAACGCAGTCTCGATTTGAAACGCCTTACCGAGGGCAGAGATGGCCGAGTGGTTATTATAGGAGTGTTCCTAAATGACTGTACCATATCGGGCCAGGATTACGTCCCGATGGAGTCCCGCTGCTGCGTTGCGGTAGTCTGGTGTCAGTTGTGGCCTGCCTTGATACTGAATTGGACGACTGAGGGGTCTCTACCGCTTACGTGGATTGCTGACACTTGGCGCAGACAATTGGTCTTGGGAGCTGGTACGGGTTGGTGCTGTGGCGAGCGGTGATGTCGATGGTTCTTTGTTTAGCAGCCGCTGGTGATCGCGGCTGGTTACTATTTGACGGTTCATTTGCTTAAGTACAAGCAAGTGATAATGCTAGAGTAGAGTCTTGCATTTGTGGAATGCAAAATTCTACGAAAAATGGTGTCTATGATGAGATTGGTGGTGAGAAGAGGAACGAACAGAAACTAGTAAGTTCAAGTGGAGAGCATGGAGTGATTGCACAATTTCCTAAATTGCAAACCTCACACAGCTGCCCAAGAAGAAAATGCTCACTTCTACTTCGGCTTCTTCCACCTCACGCCTCCAAGTACTCACCACCGTTGTTATTTTCCCCACACACAGCAGAAGCAGAAGCATACGTCCACCAGAACAGTGGGTAAGCAACTGAGTCTAAGGCGAGAAGACAGTCCGGAGGATAGCAAATTAACACAAGACCGAGGGCCCTCGTCACACTGCGCCTGAGGCGAGAGAGTCCAGAGGACAGCAAAGTAATACGAGACCGGGGGCCCTCGTCACACTGCACATCAGGCGAGAAGCATACGTTGCAGCGCCTCACTACCGCTGTTATTTTCCCCACACACAGCAGAAGCAGAAGCATACGTCCACCAGAACAGTAGGTAAGCAACTGAGCCTCAGGCGAGAAGACAGTCCGGAAGACGGCAAAGTAATACAAGACCGAGGGAGGGGACGAGTGGTCTAGGGGTAAGATGCTCGTCTCACAATCGAAAGGTTGTGGGTTCGAGTCTCTCCTGTCGCTACTCTTTGCCCGCGACCAATCGGCGTGAGAGATTGGCGACGCTACATGACTCAACGGTCGACGTGTTGTAAACCAATAACCAACCAAGACCGAGGGCCCTCGTCACACTGGTTCCAGTTCACGCTTGTCGGCAACACCAATGCTCGAGTGAAGAGTATAGCTGTGTGGCGGAGGAGGGCAGCGTCAGAGGCGGCAGCGCGTGTCGATAACCCAGCGGTAGCACGAGAAGCAGTTTAGACGCTGAGTGAGGGATAATAAACACGTCAGCCATGACTAGCTGCACGGTATGGATTGCGAGACTATATTTCCGACAATACGCCCATCATCTTATGGAAGATGGACGTCGACAATACGCTAATGAACCTGTCTCACTGAGAGGATCCCGCAAATGGTATTATATAAATAATTCAAACAAGGGATATGTATTTGCATGATTCTCTCCAAGGTGGCATCACTGTTTTTAATGGGAAATATTTCAATCGCCTGGCACAGGATGGATTCGATACCTTTCGAGACAAATCGACTACCTTGCGTGTTTTCGACTACTGAGACACAAAAGTTTCATATGTACTCTTCGCTTCGAAAAAAAAAGGATGACATTGACACATGCTACTGTCCATGCAGTTCAAATACTAGCAGGTCAATGGTCTAGCTCAAGCCCACTGTGTGGGGAGCTGATGGGCAGGGGAAGGCTGTGAGAATGCTAGCAGATACGGGCTCAGTTGTGAGTGTTCTGCCATTCCAGCTCCATCAGAGGATGTTTGGTGATCTGATGTTGTATCAAACAGGGGTGCAACTTGAAGCATACGGAAGTACTCATCAACCAGTGCATGAAGGGGCTTTAGGGCGCACCGACTGCATTGGTCACATAGGCCAGTGAATGGAGTTATGCATGTTGAAGTCAGTACTGAAAAAGGACGATCCTGTGTCGCACCCCTGTACATTGTCGGTGTGGGAACAGACCTGATAGGACGAGACCTGCAGTTGGATTTGCAGTTGTCTGCAAGACATGGTGTGTCTACCATGGTGTGCAGCAGACCAAGTGGGAGGGCTAGCAGCAATCAGGCGCTTCATCCATCGTGATAATGTGAAGCCAAGGATGATTCTGATCGCCTCCATTCGCTGTGTGGAGGAAGGTGAAGCAACACCTGCAACAACCCCAGGATTGGGGTATCATTCAGCCAGTGGACCATCGGTCTCGCCCATTGTATTCTCGCGTCAGAAACCAGGTAAACACCCATGGGTAAGCATGAGGCGACGGTGAGCATCAAGCAACGGAGACAGTGTGCCGGGTGGTGCA
Source organism: Ashinkailepas kermadecensis (assembly GCA_034440615.1). Taxonomy (NCBI): domain Eukaryota; kingdom Metazoa; phylum Arthropoda; class Thecostraca; family Neolepadidae; genus Ashinkailepas; species Ashinkailepas kermadecensis. Next base: position 424,832 of record JAOTOM010004956.1, read on the forward strand.
CCGAGTGTGTGGTGCGCTCATCGTCATCAGCATGGGCGCCATCAAACGGCCCACCACCGCCGACAACTTGCACGGTCAGGCCGCGGTATTCCATCCCAGGCGTCTTCAGTGCGTAATGCTCTCCCGACGGAAACCGCCATCAGGTATATCCAGTGTCTTCAGTTACGTCAGAATGAACAGCAGTAGCTTCAAATTACTTGCCAAGCAACGATGCAATGAACTCGCACAGGGAAACGCTCAGCGCCACCAGTATACCTAACGCAAAGGACGCAAAACCGATGACTGAGCTTTCAAACGGGAAAACGAAAACTACATAGTTTCTGGTCAGGTGGAAAATAAAGACTTGGACAGAATTAAAAGCATATTAGATAACTGACGTTTGGCGAAGAGTGCACAAATCACCACCAGCGGCGCCACGGACTGCGGATAGGGAAGAGACCTGATCGTTTTGGGGTCATTTCTGTCCACGCAACGTCCATAGGCGTTACATGGAACATGTGAGTTGGGAGAGGGTTTGGGGGCTCAGTCATGCTCATGTCCCCTCCCTCACGGTCAGTGACCGTTCCTCACCGCATTAGCATTGCTGTGGGTGAAAATTCCAGACGCGCCATCGAGTCATTCCAGATGGGTTCCATCTTTAAACTGAGAGGTCGCCACCTTCTGTTCAGGGGCACTTTATTGCGATCGGGGGGAGGCTTTCGGTGCCCCTCTGGATCTGCCACTGGCTTCGAGTGAAGCAAAGTGCGTATTCTCCATGTTTGAAGGTTTGGGTGTGTTTAACATGGTAGGCTGCCGAGCGCCTCTCCGGGGAGGCTCAACCGCACCCCGTCCAATTAATCAGCCATTGGCCCAGGCCTTCCAATATTTATGATGCCCTCGCTAATATACAAACTGAATTCGTAATAAATATGCCAACAAGCGTCGCCATCTTTCGTCACCGGTATCTATTATCGTCACCGGCATCTACCATCGTCACCGGTATCTACCATCGTCACTAGTATCTACTATCGTCACCGGTATCTACCGTCGTCACCGGTATCTATTATCGTCACAGATATTTACCATCGTCACCGGTATTTACCATCGTCACCGGTATCTACTATCGTCACCGGTATCTACTATCGTCAACGGTATCTACCATCGTCACCGGTATCTACTATCGTCACCGGTATCTACCATCGTCACCGGTATCTACCATCGTCACCGGTACCTACTATCGTCACCGGTATCTACTATCGTCACCGGTATCCACCATCGTCACCGGTATCTACCATCGTCACCGGTATCTACTATCGTCACCGGCACCTACCATCGTCACCAGTACCTACTATCGTCACCGGTATCTACTATCGTCACCGGTATCTACCATCGTCGCCGGTATCTACCATCGTCACCGGTATCTACTATCGTCACCGGTATCTACTATCGTCACCGGTATCTACCATCGTCACCGGTACCTACCATCGTCACCGGTATCTACCATCGTTACCGGTATCTACTATCGTCACCGGTATCTACTATCGTCACCGGTATCTACTATCGTCACCGGTATCTACCATCGTCACCGGTATCTACCATCGTCACCGGTATCCACTATCATCACCGGTCTCTACTATCGTCACCGGTATATACCATCGTCACCGGTATCTACCACCGTTACCGGTATATACTATCGTCACCGGTATCTACTATCGTCACCGGAATCTACCATCGTTACCGGTATCTGCCATCGTCACCGGTATCCACTATCGTTACCGGTATCTACAATCGTCACCGGTATCTACCATGGTCACCGGTATCTACCACCGTTACCGGTATCTACTATCGTTACCGGTATCTACTATCGTCACCGGTATCCACCATCGTCACCGGTATCTACCATCGTTACTGGTATCTACCATCGTTACCGGTATCTACCATCGTCACCGGTATCCACTATCGTTACCGGTATCTACTATCGTCACCGGTATCTACTATCGTCACCGGTATCTACCATCGTCACCGGTATCTACCATCGTCACCGGTATCTACTATCGTCACCGGTATCCACCATCTTCAGTGTCGTCTGTTCTGCCGAGCATGTAAACAAACCAGTTGTGAAGGAAACTACTGGATGCAATGTGACTTTGCTTACTTGGAGCTGTTATGTCTAAAATTGTACATTAATGTGTTTAGTTAACATGGCAATTAGCTGTAGACTGTTTGCATCAAGGTAAATAAGAAATTGCTTTGCTCCCATCGTTTTACCAATACGCTAAAAAATACGCGCAACATGGCCTAAGTAGTCGGCGTGCCCTAAAGCACCAATACACAACTACCACCACCACCAACACCGATATGTGCAACAACAAAACATGCTTAGGCCAAATGCAAGAACTTTCACAAAAGATAAACATTTGAAACTAAGTTGTATTCAGTTTCACGAGACTGCTTAGTTGATACTCTTAGTTAACATTTATTGGGTTTGAGATGTCTTCGATTTTCATGTAACTGGGCTAATAAGTGCGTTCAAGGAATTATGTCCCCATTTATATCCAAATACCAGCGTAGTTAATTTCTTTGGGATCACTTTATTTTTTTCCGTTTGAAGGATGTGCCTTCTGTACGATATTGCTATGCTCCTCGTTATTCGTGAAGATGTAATCTACACGTGACGAAAAGTTGAATATGTATTGCTAGCTACATACTTTCTTGTTCTTTTCCTTGGTGTGTGTGTGTGTGTGTGCGCGCGCGCGTGCGTGCGTGCGTGCGTGCGTGCGTGCGTGCGTGCGTGCGTGCGTGCGTGCGTGCGTGCGTGCGTGCGTGCGTGTGTGTATGTACGTGTGTATGCATGTATGTATGCTTGAATGTGTATGTATGTGTGTGTGTGTGTACATATATATATATATTAGGGTGCCAATAGCGCATATGGTTAAATTTAAAACTTGATATTTTTAACGGCCCTTGGTGGGATACTGTGCAGCAATGAGAAAACCTCTCATGCAAAATTTGAAGCGAATCGGTTTATATTTAGAGGTGGCGCAAGTGAATTGAAACCTGTACTATGTGTCTTCCACTCGCGAATGACATAAACCGAAGTCTGAAAGGCTAGGGTTCTAAATCACACATTTTTTTTCCTCAGAATGGCTCGTTCACGCGCAGCTACGACTGTTTGGCTGGTGGGGCAGCCAAACCGCGACCCCATCCTCGGAGCCAAACTCCCCTCTCGTGGCGACGTGCTCAAGCGGGTTTTCTACTTCCACAACGTGGAAAAGAAAACCGTCGCCACCAGCGCCGCTGCCACTGTCCAAGAGGTGCTAAGGTTCTGGGAGACCGCGAGGATCCCAACGATGACGGCAAAAAGCGCCATTCGCAAGGTGGAGGTCTTGTTCAAGGACTGGAAGGCGCTCGTGAAGAGCAAGGGAAGAGCGACGAACAAGACGAAGGAGGAAGAGTTTCAAGAGGCCCTCTGCGACCTCTTCGACGTCGCCCACGCCGACGCGATGACCCTGATGCCGATCCCGGCTGATCGCGAGTTCCTAGCGGCGCAACGCGAGCAGGGTCGCCGAGGGATATACAGGGAGCTGACAAGGTGCTAGAGCGCCGAGTTCAGCGCCGGGAGATGACAGTGGCGGCAGAGAAGCGATCACGAGAAGCCTCGACGTCGCAGTTGGACGAACGCGCGGTGCTCGCGTACTCCTCCTCCTCATCCTCCTCCTCGGTTGAGTCCAGTCCGGCACGCGGCGGGGCGGCTGCTACCGCTGAGCCGACCGGTGCAAGCCCTCCGAAGCGACGAGCGCGGGGGTCACAGGTCGTGCTCTCCCAGGAGTTAGCGAGCGCCCTCGACCGGACTGGCGTGAGCGACCGCAAAGCGCTCCGCATCGTCGCGGCGACCGCCAGTAGCCTCGGCCACGATCCTCAGGAGCTGATCCTGAATGCCGAGAGCATCCGGCAGGCTCGCGCCGGCTACCGGTCCCAACTGGCCGCGGAAGTCAGGACAACCTTCGCCCCTGACACGCCTCTTACCGTTCACTGGGACGGGAGGATCCTGCCGGATTGCGATGGTACGCGGGTGGATCGGCTGGCTATCCTCGTCTCCGGCGACGGCGTCCAGAAGCTCATCGGCGTTCCCAAGCTGGCAAGTGGGACTGGAGAGGCGACGGCGAGCGCCGTGGCTGAAGCGCTCGACGACTGGAGGCTCGCAGAGCGTGTGGTGGCTATGTCGTTCGATACGACCGCCGCCAACACTGGAGCCCTCGCCGGTGCCTGCACCCTGCTGGAGCAGAAGCTTGGTAGGCGTCTGCTAAGCCTCGCCTGCCGGCACCATGTACACGAGCTGGTGCTGGAGAAGGCGTTCTCTATCTGCATGGGGCTGTCGTCGGGTCCTGACATCGGCGTCTTCAACCGATTCAAGGAACGGTGGGCTTTCATCGACCAGAGCCAGCCGGAGCCGCCAACGCCCGACGAGCTGCCGCCCACCCTCCTGAACAAGCGGGACACACTTATGCAGGAGTGGGCCGCGCTGTTCAACACCAGCCACCCGCGAGACGACTACAAGGAGATGCTGGAGCTCTTCATCGTCCTGCTGGGTGGCGAGGGCGACGTCCCGAAGGTGAAGTTCCGGCGACCGGGCGCCATGCACCGCGCGCGCTGGATGGCGCGTGCCATCTACGCTGCGAAGATTACGCTGTTGGCCGCCCAACTGGGGGAGCTCTGCTCGCCGCGCGAGCTGTCCAGCCACCGCCGGTTCACCTTCTTCGTCGCTGAGGTCTACGTGACCCGCTGGTTCGAGGCGCCCGTGGCCGCCTTCGCGCCGGCGAATGACTTGAAACTGGCCGCCGACCTCCGCGACTTCCACGACGCTGAGATCGGCAAGGCGTGCGTGAAGACCTTCTCCCGGCACTTCTGGTACCAGAGCGAGCCACTGGTCGCCATGGCTCTCTTCGACCACCGCTTGCCAACCGCCGAGAAGAAGGCGCTGGCGGAAGCGATGCAGCGGGAAGAAGGATCCGAGGAACCGCCGAAGCCCATCACCGTCTCCGACGCCCGCCTCGCCTCGTCCACACTAGGTTCGTCGCGGCGTCTCGGCGCGTCGCGAGCCTACACGTCACCAACGACACGGCGGAGCGAGGGGTGGCGCTGATCCAGTCCTTCAACCTCAGCCTGACGAAGAACGAGGATCAGCGCCAATTCCTCTTGCAGGTCGTCGAGAGGCACCGTCGACAACAGCCAGGAACATCGAAGGCTTCCCTTCCCCGGCCAAGCGGAAGACAATGAGTGGCTTGGGCAACCATGATTAGCCCCTAGAGGGGCTAATACTCGCTTTGAAGAGCGAGGGGGACCAGCAGCCCAGCTGGAGGAAGGGGAGGTCTCAAAAGGCTTCAATATTGCCAACAAACACCCCAGAGACGATGCCCTTCCTTATAGTCCTTATCGGAGTCTATAGGGGGAACAATCAATCGACTTGCGCCACCTCTAAATATACTTCGATTGCGCTCAAATTTTACACACGTTGTTTTCTCACCACCCCACAGTATTCCACTAAGGGCCGTTCAAAAAATCCAACTTTCGTTTTTCATTTGCACCCTATTTTTATTTACACCTTATATATATATATATATATATATATATATATATATATATATATATATATATATATATATATGTATATATAAATATATATATATATATATATATATATATATATATATATATATATATATATATATATATATATATATATATATATATATATATATATATATATATATATATATATATATATATATATATATATATATATATATATATATATATCTATATATATATATATATATATATATATTCATGTATATGCACACATAAATATATACAATACAACGATGCATCGCAGATTGCACCGCCCGACCGTACACTGACCGTGATCGAGAAATAGCTGACACCGTACATCTCGAGGTCCTGCGCTATCTTGAGGTACTCCATCTCGGCCTCGTCTCTGGACATTCCCTTGTGGTCCTGATACCTGTCAGCAGTGCCAGGCGTGGGACATGTCCGGCGCACCGGCGGAGGCAGTGGCCATAGGCATCACGGCGACCTGGGGGACATGGTACACTGACCCATGTGGTCAGCACGCTAAACCAGACAATCATAATGTATGGTCCATGCGGTCACCGCGCTAAACCAGTCAATCATAATTCAGCCCATTTATCACACGTAGGCTATGACAGTTGCCGGTTGGGGGCGGGGATGGCCGATTGGTTAAGGTGTTGAGCTCTGGGTACCAAAGGTCCCGGGTTCAACACTCACACCACTCGGGACATTTCCCTATCTCGCGGCCCACAGGCGAAACAGTGTGGGCGGCGCCATTAGCCGTGATCGTGCATAAAGTGCGTCGAGAATCAACTAATAAACAAACAAACAACAGTTGCCAGTTACAAGACTCTACATTCACAAGCGGGAAAACAGCTAGCCGTGAGTCAATGCTGTGATAACTTCACCCAACAGGTTAATCCATCAAAGCAACTATTCAGGCTTTAGCAAACGAGCGTTATTATGCACTCGGTGTGTCCAAACACTGACAATACTTTCGTATGCTGCGAAATCAACGCATTGTATCACAAGGGCTCGATCCCAACGACAAAGCAGCGACGACACTTCCAATTTCACTAGTATAAGCGTGCGCACCCGCGCGCGCGCGCACACGCACGCACGCGCGCGCGCACGCACGCACGCACGCACGCACGCGCACACACACGCGCACACACACAAGCACATCAGCTTTCAAGCCACCTGTAGGCTTAGAACAGCTGTGAGCCTGAACCTGATCAAATGCCGAACCATCCGTGCTGCTTCTCACCAGATATTGATGCGCTCCTCCCACATGGTGGTGGTCATGTTGTACTGTTTTATGACTCGTTTGGGAAGCAGCTCCTCGTTGGCCAGGATGCCGGAGGGCAGGCTGGACTCGCCAGCGTCACCATTCTGCAACACAGCCGGAGCAGTGACGACTCGCTTCGCTCACAGTATATGCAGATTCAGGTGGAAGTTCGAACAATTACGGTGCGGCTCAGTGTCGTTTTGACAACAAAACTGGAGAAGTCGATGGAGATCCGGGGGGGGCATTAGTGATGTAGTTCATAGTCAGGAGCCGTTCTGGGAAATCCTAGAGGCAGGCACCTATGGCAGGGGGACTCCTGGGGCAGGACTCCTGAATTTAGGCAGTTATTGCCGGGAGAAATTCTGGAGACAGGCTCATGACATGACAAGGGGACTCGTGGAGGCGGACTCCTGGAGTCAGGCAGGTATGGCAGATGGACTCTCGGAAGGGGACTCCTGGAGGTCTCTGGTACACCTGGCTGTTTTCTTCTCACATGGAACAGGCCAACACCTACCGGACGTCCCCAAGCCCCCGAAGGTACACGTGTCCACCGTCGACGCCTGCTCCGCCACGCCACAGCAGTGTACCAGGTACACTGTACCTCAGCAGTAGACCTCAGCAGTGCGCTGCAACTTGGCATCTGACGATAGGCGGAGGAAGATACTCCGCAGCTTCCAACCAAGTCTAAAGTGTGAGCCAACAACTGACTCTCGTAGCCACAGGTATGATGACTATCGCTTCAGATCGCTGCCTCCTAATGAAGACCTGCATTAAGTCGACAACGCAGGCTCACATATAGGTAGACGACCACCAGCAAACGTGATGCTGCAGCTGTCAAAAATGGTGCTGCCAAAAGAAAGTTTGCATAGCAAGCGTTATAAACAATGCAAATTTAAAGAAAGTTGTTGCTGCAGCTATGAAAGTTCGCATTCCACGTCCACAATTTGCAATAGTGCATTTTTCACCAATAATCCAATACCAGAGATGTCGGGCTGTGCCGTGTGGACAGCCATACCAGAGTACCCAGGCCCTCTCGCTTATTACCCAGGCCCATCCATGGCCCAATGCAAGAGAAGCTGTGCTGGGCGTGACCAGCCATACCAGAACAGTACCCAGACCCTCTCGCTTATCGCTTTTGTCCTGCCAGAATCCTCCCACCCATCATTCCCATGGTGCCTGGGACCCCCCCCCCCACACCTTCGCGGTGATTGGTTCCTCCAATTCGAAGTCTCCGTGATACCGGGTGTCATCCACCTATCATCCGCGTAGTGCTCGGTCCCTTCGGCTTATCATCGCTGTGGTGCTCAGTCCCTCCAATGACCCCGCGTGGTCGATTCCTCAATCGTAGTGCTTCCGCTGTACCTGATCCAATATCCTCCGCCCGTATCAACCAGGTCCCACCACGAAAGGCTACCAATATTGGACACCAATATAGCCGCTATGCAAGTACCGGCACCAAGCTCATCCGCAGGCCTCACTCTCGTTTCGGCTTCAAATACGATGTGTCTGAATGAGACAAGAGCAGGAGGTTTTGTTTTTTGTTGTTTTGCTTTTGTAAGTCGGTAAGTCTGGCTGCAGCTTGATCGACTGCAGGTTACCGCTGTGTTCAGGATACATCCGTGGTAATTGTCTATAAATCCGGCTTCTTACCCCTAAATTGATTCGGTTTATTGCATGCAGCCAAAAACCAAACTAAGCCAGGTCATGTGGTACAACTACAGCACAGCCCCGGCTTACATTCATCAACAAGCCAATCGAGGAACTGGCAATAACGCTGTCCGACACTGTGTCTGCATTCCTGCACGGACACATATCGCAGTGGGCGCGTACTCGTGTAACTACGCTGGTAATACCGAGTGCGGCTGGCTGTGGCTGGGCCAGCCGCGGCCACGGCTCAGCACATGGACTGGGCACGACTCGCGTGACCAGCCGCCAGTCACGCGAGACCACCGCCGCTCCGACTGCCGTCTCGGGCCCAACAGCCGCATTAGCGCCGCTGAAATATGCAGCGCTAGATGGACGGTGAGCTTACGGCGATGCGAACGTGACCACTGGGGGTAACGTGAGCCGACGCACGGCAAGTCCTGTGGGGCTGGCTCTCGCTGCGGCCAGCCAATGTCGCCGGCACAGTTGAACGGAGCTCCGTGGAGAAAAGCCAACTCAAACTTGACCGGGGGTACGCCGCTCGAACTAGCTCAGCTCGCCACAGTTCAGTACAAACACGTCCCATTCTGGACAGATGAGAACATAGTTGAAAAGCACGCCACGATATGCACAATGTGCATAAGGGTTACCTTAGCTTCGTTTTTGCCTTCTAAGTGTCCCGATGGAGTCTGTTCTGTGGCCAGATCTGGGCACGGCTCATCTGTCACTGGTGAGACCATCAGACTTGTCGAGGAGGTGAAAATCAAGTTCGTGAGCAAGTCAGACAATCCACCTAATCGTCATGAGATTCGACAAATCGAGGGCATTGTGATATTCTGAAGCAAGCGATGTACAAGAGCGACTGGCGGGCGAAGTCTGAGCACCAACTGATCTCACGGATGCGGAGCATCAGAACATCAGATCTCTGGACCCGGAGGTGCCGCGAAGAATGATGATGGCACCGTTGCGTGAGTCCCCATAGTCAACCGCAGGGGACTTCAACAATAGTGCACTAACCATCCGAAACATTCCGTGTCCGGACTTCAAAATGATGTTCTTGCTCCATCCATATCCCAACATTAGACAATTATATACAGTTTTTAATTTCGTCGCGATGTCAAGTAATTTCACGTTATTTTGTAGTCTGCGGCAATTCTGAAACTGCAGGCGAGAAGGAAGTGTGAAGGGAAAAATATTGATATTTAAGAATAACCGATAGATTTGCCACAACGAAATGAGCTAAAACTCTAAAGAACCTGAAAGACACAAATTTATTTTAGTGAATGAGCTTAAAACTTTCAAACATCTACTAAACATATAATTTTGGGCAACTGCGCCAACCTATTGTCCCGCGTCGCCCGAATAGGTTTTCTGTTTGTCAGAAGCATGCAAACTTGGAAAGCATTTTGCTGTGCACCAGGACTTTATAACGGGCGTCTTACCTACACTGGGCGGGCGTCTTATGGCAATCTTCGCTGGTTGGCTACGCAACTGTGGCACAACAATCATTTTTGGGAAAACAACACCCGTGGTGCCGTCCATTCGTTCTTAATAGCCTCAAGCAGTATGCAATCACATTTCCGGCTGCAGCAGAAAGCCATTTGCAAGCTGTGAAGTCGCCGCACAAAGCCGGCATAACACGCCCGGCATAACAAGAACATGACAACAAACAGGATACCTTGAAGTCAGTCCTTCATATGGAACATCGTAGGTGGTAGAACACAGGTGACAAGATATGAACATACAGTATCATTGTAGACACCAACTGATGCTTCCGGAAGGCAAGCAGCTTCCTCCTCTCCCTACCAGCCAAAGAGTATCGTTGAGCAGAGAACAGAGAGCTTCCTGGGATGCCCCCTCCAATCCCACTTCTTTGATGCGTCGTTGGCCCCGCAGTCGGCTTTGCGCAGCTACACCAATGGTGGAGGACCCACCTTGGCTTGGACGGCATAGGACGCCAGCAGTACGCTGACTTCAGAGGGACAGTAGATGTCCATGTTGAGGATCGCCTGTTTCACTTGCAGGAAGAAGAGGTGTTGCGTGATCTCCTGCACCAGCTCCTCGGACACGTCCTCTGGGTAAAACTTGACCAGTAGTAGGAACGAAAGCGGGTACTCACGCGGAACGTCCTGGTCCAGTACTGCAACACGGACATACACAACTTACACAACACAAAACACACCGCCTACCTACTGATCTCCCTCTGCAGTGTCCCACCCAGCTGCACCACGTCCTGGTCCAGTACTGCAACACGGTCATACACAACTTACACAACACAAACACACCGCCTACCTACTGATCTCCCTCTGCAATGTCCCACCCAGCTGCACCACGTCCTGGTCCAGTACTGCAACACGGTCATACACAACTTACACAACACAAAACACACCGCCTACCTACTGATCTCCCTCTGCAATGTCCCACCCAGCTGCACCACGTCCTGGTCCAGTACTGCAACACGGTCATACACAACTTACACAACACAAAACACACCGCCTACCTACTGATCTCCTCTGCAATGTCCCACCCAGCTGCACCACGTCCTGGTCCAGTACTGCAACACGGTCATACACAACTTACACAACACAAAACACACCGCCTACCTACTGATCTCCTCTGCAATGTCCCACCCAGCTGCACCACGTCCTGGTCAGTACTGCAACACGGTCATACACAACTTACACAACACAAAACACACCGCCTACCTACTGATCTCCCTCTGCAGTGTCCCACCCAGCTGCACCACGTCCTGGTCCAGTACTGCAACACGGTCATACACAACTTACACAACACAAAACACACCGCCTACCTACTGATCTCCCTCTGCAATGTCCCACCCAGCTGCACCACGTCCTGGTCCAGTACTGCAACACGGTCATACACAACTTACACAACACAAAACACACCGCCTACCTACTGATCTCCCTCTGCAATGTCCCACCCAGCTGCACCACGTCCTGGTCCAGTACTGCAACACGGTCATACACAACTTACACAACACAAAACACACCGCCTACCTACTGATCTCCCTCTGCAATGTCCCACCCAGCTGCACCACGTCCTGGTCCAGTACTGCAACACGGTCATACACAACTTACACAACACAAAACACACCGCCTACCTACTGATCTCCCTCTGCAATGTCCCACCCAGCTGCACCACGTCCTGGTCCAGTACTGCAACACGGTCATACACAACTTACACAACACAAAACACACCGCCTACCTACTGATCTCCCTCTGCAATGTCCCACCCAGCTGCACCATCTGCGCGTCTGGCCGATCGGAACGGTTCAATAGCGTCAGGAGTTGGCAATATACTGCCCTGGGACCAAAAATCACACAGGAAAATTGCAATACTCGGTAATGCAATTCTCGCGTTTCCGGCACCAGAAAGCAAGAGTGATGACCGGAAACATTCGAAAATGCACATTTGTGCTGATATTACATCGTAAATATGAGAAAGACCTCGCATTCTAATGCTTCGGGAGTATGCTCGGCATCACGAATTGCAGCGCCAGCCAGAAATGGCGGAACGTGTCTGGCGCTGCGTCCTTCCCCCACTCCTTGCGTTGGCAATAGGGGGGGGGGGGAGGCGTTGCGTGAGCCCTCCCTCCGGCTCACTGAGAAGTTGAAATATCCAATGCATGACAAAATATAAGTTCTTTTACCAGGCGCAAAGGAAGATTTACCAGGTGCAAGGACTCCGGTAAATCAATAAATTGAGTGATCGGATGACCGGTAAGCCCTAAAAGAAAGAACATACGAACGCAAAATGTCTCAATCATTGTTTTTCTTTTAGCGCTTAATGATCACTCAGTGATCAAATAATTATCACGCACGTGACATCGACGTGACGCTCCACCAGCTTCAGAACCGACCTTGTTTGATAACTGCTGGGTTATCATTTCGGGGACTGCATTTGGTCTTACAGCATTAAATTAATGACAGCATAAAACAGTGATCATAAGAACGGGCACAACCTTCAACCAGTTTGCTTCATGCTTGGGATATGATCGAACAACAGGTTACTAATGCACTAAGCACGCCCGCATTTCACAATAATACTCAGAAATGGGCGCTGTATGACCAACGCAGTCGATGCGCCCGTAAGCCCAAATAACCAACCAATAATACTCAGAAGTGTCGAATCTTGGATTGCCCTCTAGCGAGACCCAAATAGTCCTTGAAGAGATCGGAGTTCGCCTCTTAGGAATTATCGTCTAGGATTCTCGCAATAGTACGATCTGAATTATACTAATGCTAATCATGGCTTCTCATTATGTTCGCTCATGTTATTACATCCCATTACCGATTTGGCCTACTGGTGTGGGATGGGTTAAATGCTATTTTACAGGAACTGGATGGATAAAATATTTCGCACCCCCCCCCCCAAGTGACTTATGACAAACTTCGATGGTCCTTCCTCCAGCAAGGCTCATTGCATTCCCAGTTGATCTTCGGCGAGATACACAGTGAGGTTGTCTCGAGAGGCCTTCATATATTATTTCATTTTTAGAGGCATGGCGCATATGTTCTGAAAGTGTATTTCTGGTTGCCTGTGTTACTGTAGTGAATTATTCAGACGATTTTGATTTCGTGTTTCTAGATGTCCTCAGACAAACCCAAGTATTCTTGTCTTTTCAGGTCAAAGAAGACAACAGACCTTTAATGACATCGGATGTTTTTTTACCATAAAAAATTATAGGGCACCTGTGGATTGGATTTTTGACACAGCGATTGTGCCTGTCATGGAAGTTTTTTTAGTGCCTTCAATGCTGCTGCAAGTCTTTCTTTTGAAAGTAGCATTCCATTGATATGTTTGTCCTATCAACCAATATCATTGATGGTCTGCTGTTTTCAGTAATTAACAGGCAAGAAATCTTGTAAATAATTCAGGGTTGTCATCAAATTGGTCAACGCATGACATATTTGCTGGCTGGAACGGTACAATGAGCTCCACAAGTTGCATGATGATTATCATCACCAGGCATTTTATAAAGTCTGATGTTTAAAAGGTATATAAAGAACTGAGAATTGTTTAAAATGGATATAAAGAACTGAGATATCAGTTGAAAGACGAGTATATAGCCCAAAGACCGGTCAAAAAGCCCACCAGTCTTGACCGGGCTTTCTGACCGGCTTTCGGTCCTTACAATTGGCACCTCTAGTTCTCACAGCTCGACAGGCGTTACCAGACTGACCGGACAGACAGAGCGCACTCTGGTCGGCCCGGGAGAGTACCGGGTGACCGGAATACAACCGTCGCTGGGCCACCCGTCTCACATCTCTCCCCCGCCCCTCGTTAGTCAGTTAGTTATTTGGGCTTTAGGGCGCGTCGACTGCTGTGGTCATTTTGCGCCCATCCCCCGCCCCTCCACGACGGCACAGATGCCATTCACGTGGTGCCATTCACGTGGCCGCGTGTGCCGGACCGGCGCGAGGCGATCCGGGGGGCGCTGGTAGCGTTGGCAGCGACGCCGTACGACGGGGGCCAGGGCGGTGTTAGCGAATGGGGTCGATTTACGAACATGGAAGCGGGCCCAGCAACACGATCGGACGGGTCCGCCTGCGGTCTTGTGGAGTCCGCAGGAGGCACAGCTACTGTCGGGTGGATCGGACGGATGAACTCGCGGCCACTGGGGAACCGAATCAGGACTCGTGGTGGGTCCCCGATCGGCGACGAGACACGGCGTCTGCTCGAGAGACCGGCCGGGAGGATCTCAATGGCCACGTACATCAGAGGTCGGGGTGGCTGGAGAGGTTCAGCGGACCGGTCGTACCGCTGATGGACGGCCCGGCCCCACCAGCCGCGGCACTTCTAGCGTCGCTCTCGTTGGCAGCGGCCTGCCACTCGGCAACGGACGCGCGACTATGAGCCCGCACAATGGACCACACAGCGACGGCGCTGGCGAGCGGCAGTCGGCGCGGCCTTTTGATGGGGCGCTTCACCGACTCGACGGCCACGTCGGCATGACCACTGCTCTGAGAAGAGTGTGGTGCGGATATATCGTGAGCGACACCCCACTCCCGCCGGTGCGGGAAGGCCGGTGTGTAGTGCGCCGTCGGCCTTGGACCTCCACCAGACCGCATTATCGTGGACACGCCTGTCACAGCGAAACTGTTGCGCACCCCTTTGAGAGAGTGCAAGCGGTGGCCTTCAGTGGGAATGACCTGATAGCAGGCCGCCCGTACAGCGGATCCGCATACACCCGGTACGTCCGCCCGGTGTGGGAGGTACAGTCCACCGACGTCGACACTAAGATGCGGGCCGGCGCTCGGGCGGGCCGGAGGCGCTGCAGCTGTTGGCCGGCTGGCCGCTCAAAACACTGCACATGGTGGCGACGTTCGCAATATCATAATATATCCTAGTCAGTAGACGGATTGGCATGCGCGGCGTTTGGTGCGATCCGCCCCTTGATGACCAGCGTGAAGGTTGCCGAGCGTCTCGCGCTTGAAACTGCCCGATACCACTGGCCGTGATCCACGTACCACAACAACCCATTATCGACCGCCAGACGAGATGGTCGCGTATTGTCCAATGAGGACAGATAGTGTCGACGACCTCAGATGCACTGGCCGGTATGCCGGTATGGATGAAGGCGGCGAAGGCGGCGCATTCAGCGCACGTCATCGTCGTGTCCCGAACACGGGCCAGGGTTGTGTCCTTCAGGGGTGGCACAGCCGCATCCGTCTCGTCGCTCTGTGACCTCTCCCGCAGAATCGTGCTGCGGGCTTGATGGGCTACTTGATGCTCAGTCTCCTCAGTGTCGGAGATGGGCGTAGTCACTGGAACGCGCGGCAGGGCGCGGTGTTGCGTGCCACTTAGCGGCCAGCCAGACTGCGGTAGGACTGCACGACACCAGTTTGCGTCAGAGGCGCTGTAACCGGCTGATGTCTACGTCAGCAGATGGTTATTCGTTTTTTCAGACAGCCGAGGTGATCGCGACATGTCCTAGCTCTGTTGCGACGTACAGAGAGTCCGCATGGGAAAACGCGAGCCCCATTACACGAACCTCCACTCGTGCCAATGGTGTTGAAGCGGAATATGTCCCAATCCATTAGTCCCAAATGCGTCAGTTTGGAGAACAATGGGAAGTGCTGGACCAAAACAGGACAACACAGACAGTTCCATCTGCGTTTGCTTGACTGCGGCTAATGGCTGGGCACAGACCGACCGACCGACCGGCTGATCCTCCTCCGCTCCCGCTCTATTTCCGGAAAGCGTTTCACGGCACCCAGCGCAGAGGACATCGGCTAATTAAGCACATAAAACATACCTTTGAGTGCATCCCTACAATGGCAATCCATTTTCCAATAGCATTGCATATTTTGATGAGAACATGATGGCAGGAATCACCAACTAAAGGTTACATCGTTCTCATCAAAGCGTTCGACTAAGCCCAGCCACGCATTTCCAGCTCGTGCACCCACCTTTGCGGTCCATCTTGAGCCACGACGCGTAACCCTTGGTGTCCTGGTACTGCAGACCGAAAAACCATGTCTCGCGCAGGCCAATCGTTCGGCACACCAGGTCGAAAAGGGTGCGGCCCGTGGCGCCCCACTGCGGTCAAATCATGATCTGGTTAATACCCCAAGAGATCCAGGTGAGATCAAAGGCATTCCCGTTGTTTCGTCAGCTCGCCTGAGTCTGGGTAAAAGGTATGACCCTGAACCGAGCTGTTGGTAGAATTGGGATGCTTTTTCATCGAAAAGCTGGTAAATTCAATGGAATCGTCATACATATTAATGGTATTAGAGAAAGAATACATACACTATAAACTGAATCGGTGCTTTACTAGGCCACATAGCGCACGACAAAATGCAGCTAACGAAAAATGCTGAGCATCCGCGCTAGGTGTGTCGCTAGACGTTTTCCATGTGGGTACCAAGACTCACAAGATCGGGTGCTATGATTAGGCATATTGGCACAAGTTTATTAGGAAAACTTAAGCACTAGTTTGTAACGCTAAATTCAGTTCATCTTCCACTGTTAATGTGAGTGAACGTGTCGTACTGCGACTGTGTCGTACTGCGAATATCATGGGGAAGACGAACATTGCAGATTCGATGTCTGTGCGCCGGCATGACAGGTCCCTTCATTTGGTGCGCTACTGGATCACACATGCATTCTCAATATGCTGCAAATTTGGTTGATATTGACGATGTGCGACATATTTGGAAATTGTATATCTTCTTATTAAATACCTTCAATATTCATGTTACAACTCAGACCTAGAGTAGAACTTAACTCGATGTTTAATTCTAGCTCGGCATTCATCGTTGTAACCTGACCTAGAGTAGCACTCACCTCAACATTGAACTCCAGCTCGCCATCCATCGTTGTAACCTGACCTAGAGTAGCACTCACCTCAACATTGAACTCCAGCTCGCCATCCATCGTTGTAAGCTGACCTAGAGTAGCACTCACCTCAACATTAAACTCCAGCTCGGCATCCATCGTTGTAACCTTCACGGGCAGCAGTTTCTTTTTCTTCTTTCCGAATGTCATTTTTGATCCCAATGAGTGAGACCTGCGAAGTGACTATAATTTACAAGGCCATTCGATTTCTTGAAATGTTTTACTAGTCTTCACATCACCAATGCATTGGTGATGTGAAGATGCATGGCAACCATTGCAATGGTTGCCACATTACCAGTAACATAAACGGTATGCGTTGCACTGCATTATCTCTACATTCTGGCTTACATAATCAGGGAGTTTAAATATGGGCAAAAACATGACGAAAAAAACCTGTTCTTGAGAAAAAGAAACTTGCCTTGCTTGACACAAGCAGACAGTCAGCTTTATTCGGTGAGAGTCAGGCCCATGTTTGGTCGTATTGTGTGGCCATGATATAGTACACTAAGCAAAAAGTAGACCAACCATGCAATTTAAATACGGTGTTGATCAGAATCAAACAAAATATTTCAAACTGTCAGATGGGGAAGACACAACACAGACAGCAGGATAAATAAATATGCGATCATTCCAGTCCACAGGATATACCCTCAGCCTTGAGCAGTTGGTGTCCTGCCATGAATCGTATATATTTTATATATTACAATTAATACACATACCGAAAACGGATACACGCACACCCGCATCCAGGCATATACAACGTTACGCATTATAATTAATTCACAATCACAGTATGGAACCAATAGTATGATAACCTCAGAGCATGTCATTAACAGTGTTAATCTCATCATGCTACAGAAAGCAGCAAAAGTCACATTTTAGAGCTGCATGAATAACTTCCTAAAAAGCGCACGAGAAAGCACTGAAGAAACTGATCCTGATCCCAGAACGTTGCACCAGAAAACCACGGAACAAAAAGCTGGTGGAAATGCAACCACCAGGACGACCGCAGCGGCTGCGCACATAGGCTGCACATCCCAAATCCTACCGAGTTTTCGGCAAGTTCGAAAGAAGAAAAACGGTCCACTCATGTGTCCATTAACGATGCTTTCGACCGGACAGTGCATCTACAACCGCTAACTTGTTGGTGCCAACTGATAGACTATCATATTGGTGACCGAAATGTGCAAATTCCCTATCAACAAATACCTTGAGCTGGAGAACATTTTTGAGCACTGATACGGCATTCAAATCTTCAAAGTGGCTGCTGTATTTGGGAAAGTCAGCAGACATCAAGAGCTGAAAAAAGAAATATGAGAGCATGTTTAAAACACAAAAAGCAATAGCGTCGCAAAAATACAGCTCAACATCGAGTATCCCCAAGGATAACACAATGTATATTCAGCGATGGATAAAAGAGCAGAACGGGAAGGGCACCATCCCGGTAAAACGAATGTAGATCCTGGCAATATTCAGATCAGATATGCACAAATCAGGATAGAAGCCTTGCAGATCTTACAGCATACAACCATGAACCCCATAAACTCATTCAAATAGCTTAGTGCATGTTCCCGAGTTTCACAATCAGCAACTTCCCAACCATCGCCAGGCCGGGGGCTCTTAAGAACCTCCCCCCCCAGGTTTTCATCAACACCAAACACAGAGCATGCTGTTCCTGTTCATGCAGCGCAATTTCTGATCGGATCGGATCGTAGGATTTTAGAATATTAAACAGGTGTACAAGTCTTATGTGAACGGTTCTGTTGAGATGACACGATATATATATATATATATATATATGCATGCATGCATGCATACATACATACATACATACATACATACATACATATATATATATATATACATATATATATATTTGTCTTTTCCAGGGCATTTCCAAAGACAAACATCATGTCACTGGGAATATATTGGCTTGCCCATAACATTTTTATATGTATCTAGCATGCCTAGTTCAGAGGCTGGCTGCCAAGCCTGATTCTCATCCGACCTGACCTACCCTGTCCTGGACCTTTTTTTTTACTATGATCAATATAAATACATTCGCTGATGTTAGTTGTTGAGAAACAATTCCGATAGAAAACAAGCTGTCTTTTTAACATCATTTCCAGGGATTGAAGTGGGGGTAGTTGTACCTTGACCTAATATGGCATCTGGTGGCCTCATTATTGGTAAAAATGCAAATATATGGTATGTTTCAGGCTCTCCATGACCATGGATTTTTACGGTGTTTTTTTTTAACAAATAACGCGCAACGGAGGGGGCGGATCCGCCCCCCCTAGATCTCGGGAACTGCTGAAGCTAGCACAAAATTTGTACAGTAGATTACAGCTGCAGTGAACTCATTTCAGGGAAAAAAATTGCATGACCCTAGGTCAATGCCTTCAGGGTCAAGTGAGGTCGAAATCGGTCGCCACTCCACTGAATCGACGAAACCTCTGTGACCTTGAACGCTCGGCAGCTGGGTGGCCGGTCGGCGGTCGGCGGTCGGCGGTCAGCCGCCGGCCGGTCCGTCGACTTGGCATCCCCACAGTTCCTATATTTATCAATGGGTTTCCAAATGTTGTGTTACATAGGATGCACTTATCAATTTTTCAGAAAGTCACAAGATTTAATTACCATATCCCCGCCCGTTTATGAAATATCGTCGACAAACGACATACAGGATGGGTGGGAGGATTCCCCCTCCCATCTCGGTGCGCGTGTTAAATCTTCGAATCGCTCAAAGTGGCGTTGTGCCAATGCATGGTCACCCTCACAAAACAATGAGTGCTCTTTACAACCTTCTTGATGCTTTCATGGATAACTATCCTCTGTGGAAACATGAGAGCATCTCTGGATACTGTGGGCCAACCCTCCCTTATGGAGATACGAGTTTTCACAACTTTCAACACAACAAATAACAAATTGTATGTTATTAAGAATGCATTATTAGTGACTAATTTACAGTTAGAAAATGTTCATCAAATTGCAAACCACAATTTCGACCTGAAAAGTATTCCGAAAATAGTGAAGACGACCTGAAAGTATAGGCATTCACATTATACAACAGTAAGATTTAAGATGATCTTAACGTTATAAAAATGTGTTTTTTGTTGTGAAGTTATGACGATGTAATCATACACACATGGCAGTGTGATGCAGTGCGTCTAAATTCGCTTAGTTAGGCACCAGGATGTAAGTAAAAATAATTACTTCTGGAGAATTTGTGAAGATAATGCAAATGGAATGACATTCCTCTGATTACTTACCTCCAAATAGTTCTAAATTTTGATTTTGATGACATTCTTCAGGATTTGGATGCTATCTCAATTTGAAATTGTATTTACATGCTTGCCTCGATGCCTAAAATAATGAATATGGACACACTGGTGTGATATGTTGAAGCCACATGTTATGCTTATAGTGTCAATGAGCATGCTTAGTTTGGTTTGCTGGATGCCAGTGTCACACAAGGTTAAGCACATGTTGATTTCCAGGATTAGAAGGCGAATTTTGCATGTTTGTGATGTGATTCTGTTGAAGTGCAGCTACTTATTCACACTAACATCTAGTATTGTTAGAAATACTGTATATCTTCGAGCATGTTGTATTAAATGTCACAGTCCAATCTGGTGCTTCTTCAGCCACACACAAATACATAATACATTTCCTATATGTTTATATTCATGTATGGCAAAGACCATTGAAAGCATTTGAATGTTTCAATATTATAATGTGCATACAGGGAAACATGTACATTATGACACTGGAACATTTTCATCTCCTAGATTGCCCTTTAAACATGGAAATCCTTGAAGCATGGCAGAACTGCATTCACCAATCAACCATAGTGATCCAAACATCTTGTCAGCACTGTATGATAATTATCATCAGGTAGGGTTATATTAGTCAATGGCTGATCATTGTCAGTGTATTAGCCATTGGAATTGATCATTTCCTGTGATAATTATTGTAAATAAAGTTTCTGAATGAATGATGTGAAACCACAAACTTCACTTTTTTGCACGTTCCATAATCCTGAGCATCGTTTTTGCCTGATGGATTTCGATTTTCTTCCCATCACCATGGTGGTGCTGAACACAAATGTCACCTGCATAGGCACCAGAAAACTGCTTAATGAAGTGTGTCCATGCTGTTGTCAATCTGAGAGCAGATACTACATTCAATGGTATGAAAGGCATAAGGACTGAGATTATGTGAACATAAAGTAAAAAATGGGGCAATATCTAATGCAAGTTCAAGGTCATCACATAGCTTCAAAAGCATCTATTTGAGCTGGCCCAATGCATTCTAGTTATTTGAAGTATAACATTGGTATACACTGAAAGTCCTTAGCAAAGATAGTATGGATGTATGCAAGGGCAGAGGCTCAGGGACTGTCCCAAATATTTTGAGATGGGGAGCCATTTTTCCCTGAAGTTGTTGAGGTGGGGGGGGGGGGGCAAGAGTCACTTTTGGAGTCAATTCTGTCTATGCAGCACCCATAAGGTCACCACATTTCCACTCATCCAAAGTTGGGAGGAATCACTACCCCTCTGCTCCCCCTCCTCAGTTCCCACAGTCATTCACAATATATTTGTTTCCTATAATACAAAAACTCACCAATTTACTGAAACTTCACAATTCTACTACAGTGGAAAAATTGACATTGAAAGGTGGCTTTTGTGTATTGCCATTCATGGACAAATAGAGATGAGAATGGCATGTGTTGTGATACTTGCCTACCTTCACACTTATCATGCATGGGTGTCATTTTCCGTACTAGATTGGTTCAATACAAGCTCACCATGTCTCCTCCAAATAAAGTAATTGCAGAAGTAGCCATATACATAAATACCTGGCCTTATAAACACATTTCATGTATCCCACAGCTTCAGCATTAACAGAGAAATGCTGATGCAAATGGGGAACCATCACTCAAATATGGAGATGGAGATGGAGAGAGAGAGAGAGTGAGATGACATGGCTGCAGATTTGATCATTTCCTCTTCCTCTCCTGCAGCAGTACAGACATGGGATGCATCTGTGAAGCTTCAAGGAAAGCTTTAAATGATTTTGTTTTACTTGTTACCTTGCATAACTCCAATAGATGAAGCAATATTGACACAATATACTGCAACACAAATTTGATCCCATACAGTAACTCCATTCTGGAATTATGTTTGACATATGACAACAATAGAGGTGATGTGTGTATTTATATCTGCAGATAGTTGCATTATCACAGAGCGAGTGCCATATTTGTGTCACTATTTGCTAGGCCTTATTGCTCAAGTCGTGCAGTTAGGGTAGGATTAGAAAACAGTGTGTTGATTGTTGTTCTAGTGTTTTGCAATTTATTTGCCATGAATATTCACAATCTGGGCCTGGATAACTTATATCCATTTTTAAAGAAAAAACTTTCAATGTTGAGAAAAAAATTGCTTTTTAGTTTTACAAATAGACAAAAAAGTGTGCGAAAAAGAAAATCTGAATTCTGAGATGACAGCATTCATGCCTATTCAATATGCTGTTAATTGACAACACATTGCCAATTAATTGCAACAAACAATTACCAATATCCTTGTTAGTATATTTTTTCCATTTATATACACCATTCATTTTGTTTAAAAGTTTTGGAAGGTGAAGTCATCACTATGTTACTTGCCCCCATTCCATGGTGAGTTTGGATTTCATTTTTGGACACAAGTTGTGTAATTGATGTGCAAACAGATACTGAATGATTAAACTTGATATTGGTGCACATTTTCAAGATATTATAAAATCACCAGGCAGGCAGATTCTATTCTACACACTCCAGTGTTGCAAGCATTAACTGTTCAAATTATCTCGATCATATTACAATTTCATTTCCAATACATAACTTAGAACATTTATAATATCATTAGCCTGTTCCCAAATTCTAAATTGCTTGGGTTGCTAATAAACCTAGTAACTTTGCACAGCATTCTTTCTAACATATAAATATACCTTTCTAAAGAAGGGTTCTATGCCTGTACACAATATTCTCAAGTGGGGTCACACATGTAAAGTACATTTCTTTCATTCAAGCACAATTAACGATTCCACTGAGCACCCCTGAAGTCACAACAGTGGCTGTTTGAAATCATGAGTTGATGAGGAATGGAAGCATGGCCTTGTCCTGGATGTTTGTCATCCGGAACACAATCATCTGAGGAAAATAAACCTCATTTCCTTGCCAAAAGATTGAATGAAGCTGTTTGTAAATGAATGAAAACTTTTGGCTGCTTGACAATCATACTGGAGCTGGCTAAGGAGTACAACAAGTTATTGATGTCAGAAAGAGGAAAGATATTACCCTCTCTGGATTGAAATTCCTTAAAATTGTCATCTTCAAATCCAGAAATAAATTCTACACAGATACTAATATCATGTATTTCCTACAGGTATTATAATACTACAATAAATGGAATCAGTTAGTTAGCTACTTGGGCTTGAGGGCACATTGACAGTGGTGACCATATAACTGCTCTGTGATAGTGCTCAATAGGTAGCCATGACGAGTAGCTTAACTTCTCTATATTCAGAATATAGAGATCTCTATATATCTACATTCAATCTCTGTATTAAATCTTTATATTCAATCTCTGTATTCAATCTCTGTATTTAATCTCTATATTTTATTTTTCAGAAATCTTGACTGACAGAAAAATATTAGCAGAATGTAGTGGCTACTCTAAGCATACAAATTCTGCTTAAGGTACACTTTCCAGTTCCTGTGTCTTGCCCTGACTATCTGATAACAATATTTTCCTTAATATAGGGGACTGGCGTACCTGCAGATATGGGCTCCCCTCATCGGGCACGGTACTCATCTCTGGGTGAGTGATGCTTGAGTATATGGGGAGCCAACCAGGTGAGAGGTATTTACTGGGGAGTGCAGACTGCGATTGATGTTATAGGTTTCAATAAAAACATCCTGTCTATATTTAGTTGTCCACATATTTTCCACTCCACATCCAGGATTACACAGCACAAATCCAACCATGTTCAGAATCAGTGCTAAAATAATGTATTTATTAGCTGTGCTAGGTATGTCAAAATGAGTACAACATAATGTCAAAATTTGCAATGGAATTAGTATCACTTATAATACTTTCATGTCCTTCAAGCTCACATTTGTGCAAATAGTGTAGATACTTATGACTGTACAGTGTTTTGTTTGTTTTGATATAAAAACAAGTTAGGAAGAACTATATTCAGGATAGCAAGAAAAATACCTATGCTATAAACTGGTATTGCACATCTGATCACATCATAGGTAATCTCTTTAGCTCAAGTTGCACTAGGAAATGTTCATGCATCACTCCCTTATGGGGAGCATGACATTTATAAGTGAGATACTGTTAGAAATGAGGCATGAAGCCATCAGCACACATCAAGAAACATTATGTTGTTACTTCTGTGAAAAGGATGTAAATTGTGCATTCAGTAAATTGTATATTCCACCCTATTTCACAAATAATTTATCACTGTTCGGAATACACATTGGCAACCTGCAAAGGCATAGGAAAGCCCGAAAATCCCAGGTGCCCTTTGTTTGGCACTTTCCATGCAATAGCCATGGGATCAATGGTTAAAATCTCCAAATACTGAAAGGCCGTGCATCCCCGTGACTTTCTGTGGTTGCGGCCAAGTCATGTCAAGGCCACATAATGAACCATATCAATATCAAATACCAACACGACCACTGCAGGTAAATGCAGTAAGCCCTGAAAGTACTTGGCGGCACCACGCAATACGTGATGGGTTGGGTATATAACATCAACAAACCGATGAGCGTCAGGTACGCCACTATTGCGCTGCACTAGAATCAAAAGCTCACAAAGAATGTAGTTTGCTAAATTATTACTGGCGATACGGGTGTCCACCAGTGTACACAGGGAATGTACTGCAGTGGGCAAAGAGCAAGACCCCCTCCCAGCGCGTGTTTTTGGTAGGCACAGAAATGGCACTGACAGCGGCAAACGAGAGAAATCTCGAGAAAAACTGTGAGCTCAGAGTTTGTGTTCTTATTTGCGCTAGAGCTAGTAAGGTAAAGCTAGGTCATGAACCAACACACATAGAGTTGAAGATTCAAGAGAGACAAAGATTGAAAAGACAAGTAAATTAATATTGAAAATGAAATGCACCATCTTAAGTTCATGATGGCACTGAAATGTAGTATGTTTATCCTGATGAACAAATGACACCGTTTGATAATAAATTGCGTGACTTTTCCGTGGTGTACCTGCCTACCTTGATGACCTTGATCCTTGATACCTTGATCAGTGGCAAATCCAGCATTTGGCTAAGGGATGGGGGCGGATTAAGAATTTTCGTACCCCAGGACTTTAGTGTCCCTATAATGGCTTTCTTTGTTCACCGGGAGCCGGACTCCAAAAATGTCTAGACTGTATTGTTGATACCATAGAAGTAGGTACAATATCACGTCCGTGAAGTTGGCAAGAGTTCGATATTCACATTCAGCAGAAGTCGACGACCCCTTCGATTTCGCCCAAACACGGTAAGACGGTAGTACCAAGGTCCCTGACCCACCACGCAGACGCATTTCACGGGGCATCGAATGGTTTGACCTCCAGGGGCAACACAGGTCAAAAATCCAATAATGCCAGAATATCTAAGTTATATAGCTCATTCGATCCGCACCGACACCCTGATTCCGAAACTGCTCTCATTTACCGCGTAGCACAAACTGTTAATGAGTTATAACCAATTAGGTAATTTTGTTTCCCACAATATTGCTTCCCGCACATTCCCATGCATTATTAACATTCCCACTCAGGGAATGTGTATGCAATACACATAGTCTGAACGCCAACAACAGGGGCAGTCCAACGGTGGCATTAGAATCATTGACGTCTGATTAACTCCGGAGATATATCAAAATAAGTTTCGATAAAATCAGTTTTGGACCCAATGGTTAATTTCCCATAGGGTTTAGCATGGGACCGTGCGGGACTGGAAATCGCGACCCCTTCGATTTTTGTTTAAATCGCCACAAACGTATGAAAGAACAAAACACGTCGACAACTCACGTCGTTTCCCGGGGCATCGAAAGATGTGACCTCCAGAGGTCAACGAGTTCCAGTTCGATATTCGACTTTGACCTATATGTGACGATGGAGCATATGACTGTCATGAGTTGGCATGCCCAAGTCATAATGGAAGAAAGAAAATCAATAACGCTTCAAATCTGAAGCGAAATTTCAACGGTCAAGGAGACATCTACCCTTGTCAGGTCAGAGGTCGTGTCAGGTCAAGCCGTTCACATGATTCAATGTGTAAAAAAGACACATGGTTGTAACGCCAATGAAATGGGCAGTCCAACGGTGGCATTAGAATCATTGACGTCGGATTACTTCCGGACATATATCAAAGTATGTTCCGATTAAATTCGTTTTGGACCTAATGGTTAATTTCCTATAGGGTTTAGCATGGGACCCGGCGGGACTGGAAATCGCGATCCCTTCAAATTATTTTTAAATCGACACAAACGTACACGATGCCAAAACACGTCGACAACTCACGCCGTTTTCCGGGGTATCGAAAGATGTGACCTACAGAGGTCAACGAGTTCCAGTTCGATATTCGACTTTGACCTATATGTGATGATGGAGCATGTGACTGTCATTACTTGGCACGCTCAAGTCGTAATTGAAGAAAGCAAATTAATAACGCTTCAAATCTAAATCGAAAGTTCAACGGTCAAGGAGCCATGTGACCTTGCCAGGTCAGAGGTCATGTCAGGTCAAGCCGTTCACATGATGGAAGGTGTACAGAAGACACAAAGTTGTAACACCAATAACGTGGACAGTCTAACGGTGGCATTAGAATCATTGACGTCGGATTAATTCCGGAGATGTATCAAAATATGTTCCGATAAAATCAGTTTTGGACCTAATGGTTAATTTCCCATAGGGCTTAGCATAGGACCCGGCGGGACTGGAAATCGCGACCCCTTCAAATTCCTTTAAAATCGCCACAAACGTTTACGATGCCAAAACACGTCGACAACTCACGCCGTCTCCCGGGGCATCGAAAGATGTGACCTCCAGAGGTCAACGAGATCCAGTTCGATATTCGACTTTGACCTATATGTGAGGATGGAGCATATGACTGTCATTAGTTGGCATGCCCAAGTCATAATGAAAGAAAAAAAATCAATAACGCTTCAAATTTGAAGCGAAATTTCAACGGTCAAGGAGCCATGTACCCTTGTCAGGTCAGAGGTCGTGTCAGGTCAAGCCGTTCACATGATTCAATGTGTAGAAAAGACACATGGTTGTAACGCTAATGAAATGGGCAGTCCAACGGTGGCATTCGAATCATTGACGTCGGATTAATTCCGGAGATATATCGAAGTATGTTCCGATAAAATCAGTTTTGGACCTAATGGTTAATTTCCTATAGGGTTTAGCATGGGACCCGGCGGGACTGGAAATCGCGACCCCTTCAAATTCTTTTAAAATCGCCACAAACGTATGCGATGCCAAAACACGTCGACAACTCACGCCGTTTCCCGGCGCATCGAAAGATGTGACCTCCAGTGGTCAACGAGTTCCAGTTCGATATTCGACTTTGACCTATATGTGATAATGGAGCATGTGACTGTCATTAGTTGGCATGCCCAAGTCGTAATGGAAGAAATATAATTAATAACGCTTCAAATATAAATCAAAAGTTCAACCCTTTACTGTAAAGGGTTGAACAACCCTTTACAGCCCAGGTCAGCGTCCTTAGTAAAGGCTTTACTAAGGACGCTGACCTGGGCGTCCTTGATGGTGTGGTCACTCATGTTGACTATCCATTTCCTACCTTTTTCTATTTGTGCATCGTTGGAGGTAGTCAGCTGGCGGTCACTAAGTCGTCTGCCCGACAGCCTCTCAAACTTGCGGTTTTAAACTGTACGCTGTTTGTCGAAAGCACGTTGGTACGCTCCTTGCAAAAACCTTTCACAATCGTCAAACAAATCAGTCCGACTGTTTTTCCAGTTCACGTAACTCATACCGGTTCTTTCTGATTCTTAATTTGATAATCTTCTTTTTTCTCACAAACATACAGCGGACACCAATGATCAGGTCACAAGTTCTCAGGACGACAGGAGCACGACAGTCCACACAGACAGGACGGAGAGGACAGACGCCAGAGAAAGTACAGGTGGGACCAACAGAAACGATACTTACACCACAAAACTACAGTCTACAGAGGATAATGGTTTTGCCATACGTAGACGGTATATCACAAGCTCTTCGACGAATTAACGCCAAATACAATATCAAAACCTAATTTAAGCCGCACAAAACAATACGAAACCTGCTCGTTCATCCCAATGATAAAATCAACAGAATTAAACAACCAGGGCCGGTGTATAGAATGACTTGCAAGGATTGTACGACATTTTATGTAGGTAAAACTGGCAGGAACGTGGAAGAACGACATAGAGAACACAAGCGACATCTGACACAGCCACACAACTACTGGACTCCACAAATAGACTCCACAGCCGAACATAGCTTTTGCACGGGAAATACGATAGACTGGGATAACATTGATACACTTGCATTTGACACGAGACAAAGACAGAGAAAAATCAAAGAAGCAAAATTCATACAAACAGAAACAAATCCTAGGCTCATCAGAAACATTGGCCGATGTACACTGTTTCCTGGGTGGATACGCATTTTAAAAACTGACAGATCGTTCTTGACGCGACATCACGACAACATCTACAGTAGGACTCTATATATTTACAAATGTTATTAAAGTTGAGCAACAACACCGGCATCTCCACAGGAGGCTTTGCTTCTCTTCTCGTTTTGTCATCGGTCCTTGTTCGGTCTCTGTCTCCGTCTCCTTTTCCTCCTCTCTTTCCCTCCATCTTTCTGTCTTTCTCTCCATCTCCTTTTCCTCCTCTCTTTCCCTCCATCTTTCTGTTTTTCTCTCCATCTTTATCTCTTTCTCTCCACCTTTTCTTGATGTTTCTGTCCTGTCTGTCTGTCTGTCTGTCTGTCTGTCTGTCTGTCTGTCTGTCTGTCTGTCTGTCTGTCTGTCTGTCTGTCTGTCTGTCTGTCTGTCTGTCTGTCTGTCTGTCTGTCTGTCTGTCTGTCTGTCTGTCTGTCTGTCTGTCTGTCTGTCTGTCTGTCTGTCTGTCTGTCTGTCTGTCTGTCTGTCTGTCTGTCTGTCTGTCTGTCTGTCTGTCTGTCTGTCTGTCTGTCTGTCTGTCTGTCTGTCTGTCTGTCTGTCTGTCTGTCTGTCTGTCTGTCTGTCTGTCTGTCTGTCTGTCTGTCTGTCTGTCTGTCTGTCTGTCTGTCTGTCTGTCTGTCTGTCTGTCTGTCTGTCTGTCTGTCTGTCTGTCTGTCTGTCTGTCTGTCTGTCTGTCTGTCTGTCTGTCTGTCTGTCTGTCTGTCTGTCTGTCTGTCTGTCTGTCTGTCTGTCTGTCTGTCTGTATGTCTGTCTGTCTGTCTGTCTGTCTGTCTGTCTGTCTGTCTGTCTGTCTGTCTGTCTGTCTGTCTGTCTGTCTGTCTGTCTGTCTGTCTGTCTGTCTGTCTGTCTGTCTGTCTGTCTGTCTGTCTGTCTGTCTGTCTGTCTGTCTGTCTGTCTGTCTGTCTGTCTGTCTGTCTGTCTGTCTGTCTGTCTGTCTGTCTGTCTGTCTGTCTGTCTGTCTGTCTGTCTGTCTGTCTGTCTGTCTGTCTGTCTGTCTGTCTGTCTGTCTGTCTGTCTGTCTGTCTGTCTGTCTGTCTGTCTGTCTGTCTGTCTGTCTGTCTGTCTGTCTGTCTGTCTGTCTGTCTGTCTGTCTGTCTGTCTGTCTGTCTGTCTGTCTGTCTGTCTGTCTGTCTGTCTGTCTGTCTGTCTGTCTGTCTGTCTGTCTGTCTGTCTGTCTGTCTGTCTGTCTGTCTGTCTGTCTGTCTGTCTGTCTGTCTGTCTGTCTGTCTGTCTGTCTGTCTGTCTGTCTGTCTGTCTGTCTGTCTGTCTGTCTGTCTGTCTGTCTGTCTGTCTGTCTGTCTGTCTGTCTGTCTGTCTGTCTGTCTGTCTGTCTGTCTGTCTGTCTGTCTGTCTGTCTGTCTGTCTGTCTGTCTGTCTGTCTGTCTGTCTGTCTGTCTGTCTGTCTGTCTGTCTGTCTGTCTGTCTGTCTGTCTGTCTGTCTGTCTGTCTGTCTGTCTGTCTGTCTGTCTGTCTGTCTGTCTGTCTGTCTGTCTGTCTGTCTGTCTGTCTGTCTGTCTGTCTGTCTGTCTGTCTGTCTGTCTGTCTGTCTGTCTGTCTGTCTGTCTGTCTGTCTGTCTGTCTGTCTGTCTGTCTGTCTGTCTGTCTGTCTGTCTGTCTGTCTGTCTGTCTGTCTGTCTGTCTGTCTGTCTGTCTGTCTGTCTGTCTGTCTGTCTGTCTGTCTGTCTGTCTGTCTGTCTGTCTGTCTGTCTGTCTGTCTGTCTGTCTGTCTGTCTGTCTGTCTGTCTGTCTGTCTGTCTGTCTGTCTGTCTGTCTGTCTGTCTGTCTGTCTGTCTGTCTGTCTGTCTGTCTGTCTGTCTGTCTGTCTGTCTGTCTGTCTGTCTGTCTGTCTGTCTGTCTGTCTGTCTGTCTGTCTGTCTGTCTGTCTGTCTGTCTGTCTGTCTGTCTGTCTGTCTGTCTGTCTGTCTGTCTGTCTGTCTGTCTGTCTGTCTGTCTGTCTGTCTGTCTGTCTGTCTGTCTGTCTGTCTGTCTGTCTGTCTGTCTGTCTGTCTGTCTGTCTGTCTGTCTGTCTGTCTGTCTGTCTGTCTGTCTGTGGGAAATTAACCGTTAGTTCCAAAACCGATTTTATCGGAACATATTTTGATATATCTCCGGAATTAATCCGACGTCAATTATTCTAGTGCCACCGTTGGACTGTCCACGTTATTGGTGTTAAAACTTTATGCCTTTTGTACACCTTCCATCATGTGATCGGCTTGACCTGACATGACCTGCGTCCTGGCAAGGTCACAAGGCTTTGAACCGTTGAAATTTCGATTTAGATTTGAAGCGTTATTAATTTGCTTTCTTCCATCACGACTTGAGCGTGCCAGGTAATGACAGTCACATGCTCCATCCTCACATATAGGTCAAAGTCGATTATCGAACTGGAACTCGTTGACCTCTGGAGGTCACATCATTCGATGCCCCGGGAAACGGCGTGAGTTGTCGACGTGTTTTTGCATTACATACCTTTGTGGCGATTTAAACAATAATCGAAGGGGTCGCGATTTCCAGTCCCGCCGGGTCCCATGCTAAACCCTATGGTAAACTAACCATTAGGTCCAAAGCTAATTTTATCGGAACATATTTTGATACATCTCTGGAATTAATCGGACGCCAATGATTCTAGTGCCACCGTTGGACTGTCCACGTTACTGGTGTTAAAACGTTGTGTCTTTTGTCCATATTCCATCATGTGAACGGTTTGACCTGACATGACCTCTGACCTGGCAAGGTCACATGGCTCCTTGACCATTGAACTTTCGATTTAGATTTGAAGTGTAATTAACCGGCTTTCTTCCATTACGACTTGGGCATGCCAACTAATGACAGTCACATGCTCCATCCTCACATATAGGTTAAAGTCGAATATCGAACTGGAACTCGTTGACCTCTGGAGGTCACATCTTTCGATGCCCCGGGAAACGACGTGAGTTGTCGACGTGTTTTGTTATTGTATACGTTTGTGGCGATTTAAACAAAAATCGAAGGGGTCGCGATTTCCAGTCCCGCCGGGTCCCATGCTAAACCCTATGGGAAATTAACCATTAGGTCCAAAACTGATTTTATCGGAACATATTTTGATATATCTCCGGAATTAAACGGACGTGAATGATTCTAGTGCCACCGTTGGACTGTCCACGTTACTGGTGTTAAAACGTTGTGTCTTTTGTGCATATTCCATTATGTGAACGGCTTGACCTTACATGATCTCTCACCTGGCAAGGTCACATGGCTCATTTAACGTTGAAATTTCGCTTTAGATTTGAAGCGTTATTAATTTGATTTCTTCCATTACGACTTGGGCGTGCCAACTAATGACAGTCACATGCTCCATCCTCACATATAGGTCAAAGTCGAATATCGAACGGGAACTCGTTGACCTCTGGAGGTCACATCTTTCGATGCCCCGGGAAACGGCGTGAGTTGTCGACGTGTTTTTGCACTACATATGTTTGTGGTGATTTTAAAAGAAATTGAAGAGGTCGCGATTTCCAGTCCCGCCTGGTCCCATGCTGAACCCTATGGGAAATTAACCATTAGGTCCAAAACTGATTTTATCGGAACATAGTTTGATATATCTCCGGAATCAATCGGACGCCAATGATTCTAGTGTCACCGTTTGACTTTCCATGTTATTGGTGTTAAAACTTTGTGTCTTTTGTACACCTTCCATCATGTGAACGGCTTGACATGACATGACCTCTGACCTGGCAAGGTCACATGGCTCCTTGACCATTGAACTTTCGATTTATATTTGAAGCGTAATTAACCGGCTTTCTTCCATTACGACTTGGGCATGCCAACTAATGACAGTCACATGCTCCATCCTCACATATAGGTTAAAGTCGAATATCGAACTGGAACTCGTTGACCTCTGGAGGTCACATCTTTCGATGCCCCGGGAAACGACGTGAGTTGTCGACGTGTTTTGTTATTGTATACGTTTGTGGCGATTTAAACAAAAATCGAAGGGGTCGCGATTTCCAGTCCCGCCGGGTCCCATGCTAAACCCTATGGGAAACTAACCATTAGGTCCAAAGCTGATTTTATCGGAACATATTTTGATATATCTCCGGAATTAATCGGACGCCAATGATTCTAGTGCCACCGTTGGACTGTCCACGTTACTGGTGTTAAAACGTTGTGTCTTTTGTACATATTCCATCATGTGAACGGCTTGACCTGACATGACCTCTCACCTGGCAAGGTCACATGGCTCATTGAACGTTGAAATTTCGCTTTAGATTTGAAGCGTTATTAATTTGCTTTCTTCCATTACGACTTGGGCGTGCCAACTAATGACAGTCACATGCTCCATCCTCACATATAGGTCAAAGTCGAATATCGAACTGGAACTCGTTGACCTCTGTAGGTCACATCTTTCCATGCCCCGGGAAACGGCGTGAGTTGTCGACGTGTTTTTGCACTACATATGTTTGTGGTGATTTTAAAAGAAATTGAAGGGGTCGCGATTTCCAGTCCCGCCTGGTCCCATGCTAAACCCTATGGGAAATTAACCATTAGGTCCAAAACTGATTTTATCGGAACATAGTTTGATATATCTCCGGAATTAATCGGACGCCAATGATTCTAGTGTCACCGTTTGACTGTCCATGTTATTGGTGTTAAAACGTTGTGTCTTTTGTACACCTTCCATCATGTGAACGGCTTGACATGACATGACCTCTGACCTGGCAAGGTCACATGGCTCCTTGACCATTGAACTTTCGATTTAGATTTGAAGCGTAATTAACCGGCTTTCTTCCATTACGACTTGGGCATGCCAACTAATGACAGTCACATGCTCCATCCTCACATATAGGTTAAAGTCGAATATCGAACTGGAACTCGTTGACCTCTGGAGGTCACATCTTTCGATGCCCCGGGAAACGACGTGAGTTGTCGACGTGTTTTGTTATTGTATACGTTTGTGGCGATTTAAACAAAAATCGAAGGGGTCGCGATTTCCAGTTCCGCCGTGTCCCATGCTAAACCCTGTGGGAAATTAACCATTAGGTCGAAAACTGATTTTATCGGAACATATTTTGATATATCTCCGGAATTATACGGACGTCAATGATTCTAGTGCCACCGTTGGAATGTCCACGTTACTGGTGTTAAAACGTTGTGACTTTTGTACATATTCCATCATGTGAACGGCTTGACCTGACATGACCTCTCACCTGGCAAGGTCACATGGCTCATTGAACGTTGAAATTTCGCTTTAGATTTGAAGCGTTATTAATTTGCTTTCTTCCATTACGACTTGGGCGTGCCAACTAATGACAGTCACATGCTCCATCCTCACATATAGGTCAAAGTCGAATATCGAACTGGAACTCGTTGACATCTGGAGATCACATCTTTCGATGCCCGGGAAACGGTGTGAGTTGTCGACGTGTTTTTGCGCTACATATGTTTGTGGCGATTTTAAAAGAAATTGAAGGGGTCGCGATTTCCAGTTCCGCCGGGTCCCATGCTAAACCCTATGGGAAATTAACCATTAGGTCCAAAACTGATTTTATCGGAACATATTTTTAGATATCTCCGGAATTAAACGGATGTCAATGATTCTAGTGCCACCATTGGACTGCCCACGTTATTGGCGTTACGACTATGTGTATTGCATACACATTCCCGGAATGGGAATGGGAATAATGCATGGGAATGTGTGGGAAGCAATGCTGTGAGTAACAAAGTTACATAATTGGTTATAACTCATTAACCGTTTGTGCTATGGGGTCAATGATAGCAGTTCGGAATCAGCGTGTCGTTGCGGATCGAATGAGCTATATAATGTAGGCCTTGCGGCATTATTGGATTGTTGACCTATGTTGACCTCTGGAGGTCAAACCATTCCATGCCCCGTGGAATGCGTCTGCATGGTGGGTCAGGGACCTTGGTACTACCGTCTCACCGAGTTTGGGCGAAATCGAAGGGGTCGTCGATTTCTGCTGAATGTGAATATCGAACTCCTGCCAACTTCACGGACGTGTTGGCGTGGCAGAACGTCTGAATTTAATGGTAGGGAATGCCACGAATACATTTGTTCCAGTCAACATCATGGGGATGATATTCAATGTCCTGAATTTGAGCAATGCACCCTCCCTATAGGTAGGTAGGTACCTACTCTATTGGTGTCACTTTGTGAACTTGATTCGAGAGCCAAATTGCCATAATGGCTAAGCTGCCTGGAAAGCCATTTCACCTAGTGTGCACACATCAACACGGACATAGTTCAGGCTTCTTTCAGATATGGGGAAGGGGAATGAGTGATTGGTGTTTTCATTTACCACCTTAGCATATGTGGTAGGGGAAGAGGGGGTATCCGAACATGTTCTGTTTCCTGAACATCTACCTTTGCACATCTCCCACGTCATGTTTGGTACGTAAATAACAAAAATATGGTGGTATTTGTAAACAATCAAACTTTCTCTACTGAACAACTAAGTTCCAATCATGCAGTGGTACAGATTCTGCGTGCACAGATCAACCAAAGTCCACACGAGCTGTTTTCAGGCTTCTGAGGACAGTCAGCTGAAGACAAAAATGTATGGAAGTGACCTCTGATATTTTGTTTTGCAATTACACTGATATTTTTACAGGATACTAATAACTTGTACAACACCAGCAACAATTAAGCTTGATGAATTTGTTTTCCTCAATACATTCAACTGTGTTATGCTAGGTGTGTTTAGGTTAGGTAGGTTTCTTACAATCTAAAGAAGTAGAAAGCTGAAAGATTCAATTTTATTGACTTGTTTTTCTTCCATGGCAGGTTATATTGCCCCCCCCCGACGAGACACCACCTTTCCGTGGTGGTGGTGTGTGTGTGTGGGGGTGGGGGGAGGGGGGGGATTGCGTGCCCCAAGGATCCGGCGGCTAGTCCACCGGGAAGCCGAGGAGGGGTCAGACTGAGAGTGCCTCACTCGTCCTCCCATCCATACGCTCCCATTCCAATGCCCATCCCAGCTCAGCATCCATGTCCTTCACCTAGCCCTGCAACACCAACTATCTCTACTACGAGCAGGTAGGACAACTTCCCCAGTCCTACCCACCAGCTCAGTTTTATCGGGGTTGTCGCGCCCCCTCGGCCCGCCCCCCGGGGTTGACGGAGTCCTGGAGGCTAAGGTCCTCCGTCGTACGGTGCTAGTTGCGACGGGGGACCAACATGCCTCTTTAATCCCGATATCCCGGAGGGGCGGGCGGGTCCGTAGGGCCCCATACGGGCCAAGCGACATGTCGCCTCAGGCCGAAGGTCTGGGCCCCAGCCCAGCGCCTGCTGGCCTGGCCGGCAGGGGTCAAGAGGTGGGCGGCGCTGGATCCCGGTCGGGGTGGTGAGTCTCTCTCCCGACCGGATGATGACGTCCCCCGCCCCGTATAGCTTCTCGGGCGCCCGGCGTCCTCCTGCCCGCGGGATTTAGGCGTCCCCCCCGGTAGGGCCCCTATGCGGTGGGGCGTCACGTGGAGCAGAAAACATCACACTTCATGTCATCCTCAAACATAAACAATTCACCTGCCCCCTCCAGTAGGGGACAGGCAAGCCGATACATCAGAAATCCAAACGTGACGCGTATAGGGACCGGCACCTTGGCTTGTTTTCCGCTCCTCGTATCCTGGTCATGAGGTAATTGGAAGAGGAAAGGAGTCTCGCGACTTGCACCGTTTCAGAGAAAGGAAGCATGCGACAGGCTGGAAGTGTGCTCAGGTGCGAGAAACTTAGGGATGATGGGATGGAAATGGAGCTAAAAAATACTGATGATGCAAGCAGGGCGATGGGCGCAACCGAACTAACTTACAGTGTACGACATGCAACTGGCAGACGAATAGTTACTGTACCCATCGACGTTCGACCTCACAATACCAAAAACTACTCGAAGGGGTTCATCAATTGTTATGATTTGAGACACGTGTCCGATGATGAAATTGTCGATGGCCTGGCAGAATGGGGAGTGGTAGGTGCGAGAAGGATCACTATTAGAAAGGGCCAAGAAACGCAACCTACGAACAACTTCATATTAACATTTCGCTCCACCGATCTTCCCGAATTCATATTCCTTGCATACGGTCGCGTGAAGGTGCGTGTGTATGTCCCAAACCCCATGCGGTGTTTTCGATGTTCCAGATTTGGACATACGACACAACACTGCCGAAATCGCGAACGTGTGGTGGATGTGGGTCGGTGGAGCATGCGGGAGGAAAATGTGAGGCTGAATGTCCAAAATGTTCAAACTGCGGCCTCGATCAGAAACCCCACGCGGTCTACGATCGCTCTTGTCCCATCTTCTTGAAAGAGAAAGAAATAGTTACTCTAAAACGTCCATGCACCGGATCGGGCTACCACAGAAAGTGATGAACGCCGTCCGATCGCTTTACCTAAATTCTAGCACCGAACTAAGACGTGACACCTTAATACAAGTCAATCAAGTGGTCCGGCAGGGTGACCCCATGTCTCCTTACCTGCATAATGCGGCAATGGACGAAGCTATCGCCTCCATCCAGACAGGACCGGAAGATGACATCCCACCAATCCTGGGCTTTGCCGATGACTTGGCCATCCTAGCGCGAACCCCAAGGATGCTACAAGAAAGACTGAACACTATCAGTGCCCTTCTCGAGCCTACCGGGCTTCAACCCAACTCCGACAAATACTCGTCCCTTACAATCAGAGCCATTGGAAAGGAAAAAAGAACGTATTGACAAACAAGCTACATGCACCGTCGGCGGCAAAGAAATACCTACAATGGGCCTACCAAACACAATCAAGTACCTGGGAGTACAGATTGGACCCAACGGAGTCACACAAAACGCCCCAGACAAACTGAGTAAAGGCATCCTCAACATCACCCGTGCCCCACTGAAACCTCAACAGCGTCTATACATATTAAAAGTCAATCTTATCCCGAGCATCCATCATTCCCTGGTCTTAGGAGACCCAACGGCAAAGATCCTTAGCGCGCTTGACGTGCAGATCAGACAGGCCGTGCGCACTTGGCTCCACATGCCGAACGACACCCCGCTGGAGTTCTTCCGTGCCCATGTGTCGGCCGGCGGACTAGGCGGACCCCAACTCTCGCGTACAATACCAGCCGCCGTCAATGCGCGAAGGACAAATCTGAAATCATCCACCCACCCATACGTGACTAAGCTCATTTCATCTGAGTTCCGGCTCCGACACAAGTCCCGGTACCTGAACAGTCCAGACAAGACCCGGATACGGAGGCAGCAGGCTCTGTCCCTGTACACAAAACGATACGGCCGCGGCCTGCACGACGCCAGCAACATCCCCAGCGCCAACTCTTGGGTCGACGCAGGCACGCGCCTTCAAAAATGCTCCAAGTGTATCGGAGCCCGAGCCGTGAGAGGCAACTTGCTGCCAACAGCCGCACGGCTCGGGCTCCAAGTGTATCGGAGCCCGAGCCGTGAGAGGCAACCTGCTGCCAACAGCCGCACGGCTCGGGCTCCAAGTGTATCGGAGCCCGAGCCGTGAGAGGCGACTTGCTGCCAACAGCCGCACGGCTCGGGCGTGGCCGCTCCCGGCAGACCGGACCACCCTTTGTGACCG
This sequence comes from Ashinkailepas kermadecensis, assembly GCA_034440615.1. Lineage (NCBI taxonomy): Eukaryota > Metazoa > Arthropoda > Thecostraca > Neolepadidae > Ashinkailepas > Ashinkailepas kermadecensis. Next base: position 463,009 of record JAOTOM010004956.1, read on the forward strand.
GACCACCCTTTGTGACGCTGGATGCCGACAGCAGGAAACGTTGGCTCACATCTCCCAAACCTGCTTCAGATCCGCTCCGGGACGGATTGCGCGACACGATAAGATCACCCGCTATATAGCGGGCAGATTGAGAAACAAGGGTTTCTCAGTTGTCGAAGAGCCCAGGATCCCAACCTCAGCGGGTCCAGAAAACCCGATATTGTCGCAACCAAGGACACCGAGATAAACGTGCTAGACTCGCAAATACTGGCGGATAGCGCAAATATCGAGGAAGCGCACACGAGAAAGAGCAACTACTATAACACTACAGAGATACGTGAACACCTGATTTCCCGAGCCGGATTAGAACCTCACAACGCCCTCGTCACATTTTGGTCGATCATCCTAAACTGGCGAGGGGGATGGTCTGCTACTACAGCATCCAACCTGAAGAAACTTGGCCTAACAAACCTAGACCTGATGTTTGCTACGTTGAAGTCCGTTGAGTACACTTACTGGATATTGAAGATGTTTAAGACGTCCACCAGATCGGGACACCCCAGGCGTGCACCCGCGATATGACGCTGCGAGGCCGAGACCCGGGCCGTGCGGGGTGAAGACCGCGCTAGTCCCCGCCGGATATAAATAGGGACGAAATATAGCACCATCGCAAGTGTTCGTGTTTTGTCGGTGTGTTGTGCATATGTAAAAATGTCCATGTCAAAGAAGATATTGAAAAAAGAGGCTTCGGCCAGAAAAGGGGTCACATCTCTCGCGAGATGTGACCCCTTTAAAAAATAACAAAATTCCTCGCCTAGTGTTTATTATACTACAAGTGTTATATTATACCACATAGGGTTACCTAGCAGTGGATTGAGCACCTTTCTTCTGGATGTGGTACTGATGAGATTGGCTATGGTAGCACACTGGGGCATGATTGGAAGAGTTTGGAATTGTTGAGGAGTGTGTTATGCAATATCAGGTGAATGGTGCTTGATAGGCTGGGATATATAATTCCCTTGTAACTTGAGATAATGGATTTATTGGGGTGTGAGCATTTACTTTTCTAGTATCTTTCTAGATAGCTAAACCCAGATGGTCCCTGTGGCCCTTATTAACACGCGCCCTGGACGGCCTCTGAAAATCACGCGCACTGGAGGGGGGGGGGGGCGGATTCCGCCCCCCCTAAGATCTCGGCTCCTATTAAAGCTGGAGGAACGGAATTCGCAGGATGGATGGGTACGGTAGTGAACACTATTGCGTGCAAATTTCATGACCTTAGGTCAATATCTTCAAGGTAAAATGAGGTCACATTTGTCAAAATTTTCTTGTTTTGCGTGGCTTGGCTTGTCAATGTTATGGATCGCTATGATTGTGTTTATATGCTCCAAAATGGGCATCAATGATGTTTTGGACATTACTAATGATGCAATACAGATGCTAGACCCGACATTTGACCTCAGGTCACCTATATAGCAGCATGTTATCAGGTCAGTTACCTGTTCCAGTTACCGGAACCGGGCCGCCCGCCCGACTGCTCCGTCGGGCAGCTCGGCGCAATCGGCTTCGCGAAGAAAGGAGTGAAGTACATGAATAAAGTATGGAAACGCAATAACAAACAGTACAAATGACAAACAGTAGTGCATTTATGACAACATTCCAGTTGATCAAGTTTGGTTCCATTAACCTGTCATGAACTTGACCTGACTTGACCTCGGTGATCTAACATGACTTTAAAACTATATAGCATATCAATATACATCAAACAAGTCGCTAGTGTTGCCAAGAACACTTCCCTTTTGCGAATATACGGGAAGCGCATCAGCGCCGATTTTTGTGGTCTGGCGCCAGACATTTTTTTTAACTTTAACGGCCTCTAACTTCAAAATTTTTCGGAAGATTTATATTTTTCTTCCTTTAAACGAAGCGACGGTCATTTCTAAGTAGGTACGCAGAAATTCGCGTATATCGACCCGTAAAATCTGCAGTTAAGTACGAAAAACCGGAGGTGTGGGCGGATTTCGTCCCCCCCTCCAGTGCGCGTGTTAAACCTTAACACATTATGAACCTTATGAACTTTAATTCACAATACACACAGTCTTCGAAAACACGCCGGTACCTAACAAAAATTGTTGGTGTACAAAAAAGCAACAAAACCCCAAAAAGAGTCGGGGCCAGAAAAATGTGCCGGGTCCCTAAAAAAATGTGCTGGGGCCCTAGAACACTTGCCTAGGCGAAGAAAAACGCAACGGGTTTAAAAAAGAACACCGAGCCAAGGTCTCTGTTCGGTAGCCAAACTGTGAGCATATTTAGCCAAAGAGATGTGCTGCATCAAAGCTCAGCGGATATCTGGGATTCTTAACCACCAGAAAATGTGAGAAGAAGAGAAGTAATCATCTAACTGAATTTGCCGCCTCGGTAGCTCAGTTGGTTAGAGCGTCGGCCTGCACTCGTCTCCCCCGACCTGGCAAGACAGGGTTCGAGTCGCCTCGCGCGCTCGCATTTAGCCTCCGGCTGGGAGGGTCAGTTGGCAGCTGGCCCGATAAGGCTGGGGACGAGCTACCGGGCGGCCGTGTCGGTGCATTGACGACACGTTAAACTTTCGGTCAAAATTATGCTGTTGAACTGAAATTCATGGATCGGGTAGTGGGGCCAGGGTTCGCGCAACAAGCTCTGCTTAGCAATAGGACCCTGGTTCATAAAGCCACCCAATCAAGAACTCGTATTAAATTTATTTAAAAAAAAATTAATAGAATCTTCCCAACGAACCCCATACAATGCATTCCATCACGTCAAAGATGCGATAGCGCCGAATGTGCAAGGCGGGTGGACAAGGCGGGTGGACAAGGCGGGTGGACAAGGCGGGTGGACAAGGCGGGTGGACAAGGCGGGTGGACAAGTGCACGAACGGGCGTGGTGGCAACCGCACGTTATCAACTTGAATGCCGGGAATTGGAAGATTTAAATTTTTAAGTGATTTGTTCAGGTGTAATTTCAGCAGGGTGAGATGACTTGTCAAGAGATGCCAAACGAAAAACCATCTAACAGGGTGTGGGGAGTCAGGGTTGAAATCTCAGAAACCATGGTGGTGGATTGGACACTCCACAGGATAATTAAGTTGGTCACTAATCATGTTATTATAAATTGCCCTTTGGAAACCATAGTACTCGAAATCCGAGGACTTAAAAAAAATAAGGTAGTTGGCCCACTCAAAATCGGTTTGACACCCCCTAACGCAAATGTTATGTACGCCATTGCTGGCCGGCCACCGTCTCAGTGTGTAGAGGCCGCCGGTGGATCCCGTTCCGCACTGGGTCACTGACCGGCCGCCGGAAGCCGGATCTGGCGCAATGTCGGCTGGTGTGACTGCCTGGCCGCGGCGTGCGTACACCAAGCCGGACGCGGGCCTGCCCAGCTTTCGATCAATGGGCGAGTCACCCGTGCACGTAGGATGGCCTGTCAGCCGGATGGGAAATCCTGTTCGTCGTTGATATGCCGGAGCACACACCATAAGTAGGCTGTTACTTGCTGGTAGCGTCGGCGTAGACGCAGGTGGAAGGGGAGGGCAGCGCAAGACAAATCTCCCAAATTTTCGGGAACCTCATCCATTGACCTGATGGACGTAGCATGTGAAGAGCAGACTTCAGAAGCACCTTCGCCCCTTTGCGTTTCGGTAGTTGCTGTACTCCTACTCCGGAGGGAGTGTGATGTGGTTTTGAACACCGAGGTTGACGGACGCCATCCTGGGGTGGTTTTGCCGCGATCACAGGGACGGCGGTGGGCGTCGGCACGCCGCTATTTGACGTGGGTACAGCTACCGCCGTACAGCTGACGACACAGCTGATGATGCAGCTGATGATACAGCTGATGATACAGCTGATGATGCATGCTTTGTCGGCTTTAGGATTACAAAGTGTTTCCGTGTGTGTCCGGCCACAGGTCTGTGTGACCCTTACTGGAGGTCCGGCCACAGGTCTGTGTGACCCTTACTGGAGGTCCGGCCACAGGTCTGTGTGACCCTTACTGGAGGTCCGGCCACAGGTCTGTGTGACCCTTACTGGAGGTCCGGCCACAGGTCTGTGTGACCCTTACTGGTGGATCGGCCACAGGTATGTGCGACCCTTACTGGAGGTGCGGCCATAGATTTGTACGACCATTACTGGAGGCATGTCGGTGCATATTTATGTATCGAAGCGATAGTTTTTTTTTCTTCTACGGATGGTGATTTCTGATATTATTGGAGGGCACAATACATGAAGGCAATGGGCGGACCGAAATTGATTGGGGGACATTCCATAGGTTCCCATGTTTGAAGTTGAAATTATTGGGGGGATGCAAAGCCAACATTGAGGAGAGACTAGCCCCTGAAATGTATATAAAAACACCCCTAGTTTTTACCCGAATTCAAGGCTTCCAGATGGCTATGGTGGTGGTGATGGTCGTTGACTAACTTGTGTCCTGGAACAATATTGTACTGACCTTGTATGGTAATGCATAGCACCACCTGCTCGAGGTAATGCTTAAATCCTGCCTCAATACGTCGCGGAAATTGACCATTCGCAGTTCTGCCATTTGTTCAATAATTCCACCGCTGATAATCGTTCATTCAACATCAAGCAAAAGTGAATGAGCAAGTACATGTGATTATGCTCATTTTGTACTTAACTCACGCGATTGAACCTTATAAATGTTTTGGATCGTCCTGTAGGTATATTTATATATATATATATATATATATATATATATATATATATATATATATATATATATGTATATATATATACATATATATATATATATATATATATTTATATATATATATATATATATATATATATATTATATAAAATATGTATATCTATTTATATCTATATATATATGTACATATATATATATATATATATATATATATATATATATATATATATATATATATATATATATATACGCGGGAAGTACTTCTTCGGCCAGCGCGCCGTACTTGCTCGAAGACGCAAGGGACGTGTTTTAGAAGAAATTGATGGGCCTCTCCATTGACGAATAATTTTCAGTTGCTTATTTTTTTCTTCTATTTTTTAGTTTTGAGTTTCGTTCGAATTATTGCTGAGGTAGCTATATGGACCAGGATTCTATTGTTGAGGAGAACTTGTTGCGTCAACCATGGCCACACCACCCGATTCATGAATTCCACTTCAACGACATAATTTTGACCAGAGTTTAACATGCCATCAATGCACCGACACGGCCGCCACGGCAGATCGTCCCCGGCCTTATCGGGTCAGTCGCCAACTGACCTTCCCAGCCGGGGGCTAAGTGTGAGCGCGTGAAGTGACGCGAACCCTGCCTTAACAGGACAGGGGAGGCCAATGCAGGTCAGCGCTCTAACAAGCTGAGCTATCGGGACAGAGGCGGCGAAGCGACTACGAGGTCGATATCAAATTTAAATGCATGGCTGTGTTTGTGATTGCCACAAGCTGCTCAACAATGTGCCTGACGGCATAGTTTAATGAGTGTAGCTGGATGGTGGATTCCTACAGTCACCTACCTCCTCTCAGGGACGCCCTTTTCAAATGTTCATACATTACCGAAGAACTGATATTGGCTACCTCTTAAACCCGCCGGTGATTAAAATGAAGAGATTGGTCCGTGGAAAAGGAACACATCAGAAAAAGTTGAATCACAAGGGCGTTGTTATTTCTAACTATGTCTTCCAATGTGCTGTGCACGAAACTTCAATTGTTATTTTAATATGGTTCTTCTTACTTCAAGTTTTTTTAATACACAAACCAAGGAGGACATTTAAATGCCACGCTTTGATATTCACACTGTTTTAAAAAGCGTCACATCTGAGTTTTATTTACTGGTTAAAGATCTAGTCGTCAGAACATTTTTGTTTTGTTTTCTAGAACCATTTTATTTTCCAAAAGACTAGCAAAGTTGACCGATCGTTGCCCTTCTGCGAAGTTTTCCGATGTCCAAGTGCACGACCGCCCATCAATTTGTTCTGACCGTTGGCGCCATCTTGGACGTACGTTCTGAACGCCATCCTCGAGGTCAATATTTTTTTACCCTTGTTCGTCTCCCCCCCCCTCCCAACACTCTCCGTATGTTCTGGCTGTGTTCCTTATGTTGGGTTGCATAAGCATTAGTATGGTTTAGTGGTATGAATTAAATCGGCAACATCCTAAGACAAGTAGTGTCCACATGTAGAATGTAAACACAACCTTCTAATTCGGGTCTAAAATTGCGACCAATGGGTGTACTAATTTGTCCTTGTTCTTGCTTACCTTAATTTTGAGTAAACGGATTTGGAAGAAAATAATGTAGATTGCTTATATGAGCATACATTAAAAACTTTCGCATTGCCACGTCATCTAAATCATGTGCTGATATGCTGCTTTTTTGTGGAGTTTTGACCGTGGTCTGGGCATTCTAAGCTGGCTCCAGCCATTTCCTGTTGTTGAGTATGTGGCGAAACAATTGAAGAATTTCTTGTCTTGATTGCAATTGCATGCTTTCTTTTGAAAAATGTGTGTCAGTGATATGCTTGAGGTATTCATCTTTGATGGTCTGCTGTTTCCAACAGAATTGCAGGCAAGATATTGCGAAACTAATTAAGGATGTATTTTCGGGCTGTCGAATGCGCAGGACAAAACTGAATGGAGAAGTGTTGAAATGAAGCTCAGAAGGCTCTTGCTCATTAGGCTTGAAAAAGTACCTAGGTAGAACATTCATGTTTTATAACTAACAATGGAACTACAGGAAACCAATTGAAAGCCCGTCAGTCCTGAAAGGCTTTCTGAGCGGGCTTCAAGTCCTTTTTGTCACCTCTAACTTAGGGAATCAGATGACGTAAGAGGCTGCGTCCGCGCCCCCTCCCCAACGACACTGCGCCCCCTCCCCTCATGATACTCTGACAGTTCTTCCAGACCGATGTACTCCCTCTTTCAGACTGATGTAAACCCTTTTCCAGACTGATGCACTCCCCTTCTTCCAGACTGATGTAATCCCTC